>JAOWBW010000108.1:159801-604328 GCA_026119855.1 Campanula takesimana | reverse complement strand
ACATCACCCTCTAGCGGTATCCACACCACGAACGAATATCAAGAACACTTGATCTTGGTTGCTAGACCAATTTGTGAAACACGTTTTCACAATCAATATGAACTATATGGAATTTTGTTTGTGTATTATTTTGTTCCTCAATCTAGGATGTCTTAGAACAAAAATAAACTCTCTCAAATCTTTGGAGACTTGCACAAAAGCTATCATATGATTTCTGGATGAATTTGGCTTGTTTATATACAAATTAGACCTATTCCAAATAGGAAACTTGTGTCTAAACCCGTCCCAAAATTCTTTTCCAAATCAAATTAGGAACCTGTTCCGACATGGTGTGCGGCCGCCCAAAACCCTTGTGCTGTCGCACATCTATTCTGGAAGTTTTTCTGGTACTACTGACAAACTGTGCGGCCGCCCAATACATCCTGTGCGGTCGCCCACTTGTCCAGATTCCCAAAGTTTCCAAATTCCAATATAGTCCTGTAGATACCCCGGGAAACCACAACTTGGCTAGAGCGGTGAATTATCTAGGATGTCTAACTTGTTTTAGATTGTTTAGAGTCGCCACCTATGTTTTTTAAAGAACTTAAAAAAAACCTAGAATAGCCTAATTTATATACAACCAGAGATTCGGGAGAGAAGGGTTCGGGGTTAGGTGACGGAGTGGGAAGTACTTAAACACCCACTCCGCCCCGCTTATGCGGGTCTTGCTACTATTGGTGTTCTAATGCTAAATGTCCTTCAATTTATTAACAGTGCTAACAATTATAATGTAAAGAAAAAGGGGAAGAAAAGAGAATTGTTTATTTATAAATTTATGCTAAACATTACATTAAGAAATGTATAGAAAATTGAAGTAGAGATAAAATGTAGAGAGATAACCTTAACCAACTTTAATGTAGTAAAGTGGTCATTTGGTCATGTCCCAATTGATGGGGATTGCATACTAGTAAGACTAGAAATAAAAGAGAAGAAGAATAAAAGTACCTTTAGAAAAGAGGACCTTAGACTTTGACTTGAAGACGGTGTTGTTTGTAGAGAAATGGTTGTGCAACACTTTGTGTAGTGTTTGTTTTGTAGGAAAATGTGTTGAGAGAACTGGTGTATAGTTCTTTAGGGAAGATGAAGTTGGTCAAAAGAATGTAAAAAGTGTCCTTTCTAAGGTAGATGATGATGGTTTTTATAGGTGAAAAAGAGAGGGAAGGTTGGAGGGAAATTGTCAATCCATGTGAGATGGAATTGATCAATAGAAATAAGATAAATAAAATAATAAATGAAAGAAATAAAAGAAATCAAATAAAATAAAAATGAATTATTTTGTTTTTAAAGAGATGGCTAGAATAATGGATTGGAGGTTATAAAACTAGGGGGGATGAATGTGGATGGGAAAAGAGTCTTTTGTGATCAAGAAAGAGATGTTGCAAATAAGAAAAGGGAGGGAAATAAGGTGCAATCCGTTAGTGCCAAAATGGGAAGCGCGCGAGTCCCGCTTTTGGGGCAGGACGCGCGCGCAGCCCGTTAACAGTTCCGGAAGCGCCCGCGGCAAGAAAAGGACAGAATGACAGAATGACCCTAAAAGTTAACTCTGTTATGCAGTTTAGTCCAAAACTAACGGATCAGTTAGGAACTTAACCGAACTAACAGAAAATTAACGAAAATGAGTTAAATAAAAATACTTTGTATGCAATCGAAGTGAGAGGTCCAAGGCGGGGTGTCTACAGAGCCCTCGCGACGTGGATTGCAAAGCAAAACGCGTCGACGGAAGCAAAGACTCGATGAAAGCAGTAATTTGAAATTGCTAGAGATAGGGTGCGCTCCCTGTGTGAGCGTCTTTTGTTGATATAGGGGGTGGCATGATCCGTTGTAAACCTGCCGGCTGAATCCGTTGAGTGAGGCCTTAGTGAACCTTGAGGTCGTTAGTGAACATTTGAGAAGGCCGTTAGTGAAACTTCGAGGCCGTTGGTGAACCCTTGAATGAGGCCGTTAGTGAACTTTTGGGAGGCCGTTAGTGAAACCTTGAGGCCGTTAGTGAACCTTTGAGGAGGCCGTTAGTGAACCTTCGAGGCCGTTGGCGACCCTTGAATGAGGCCGTTAGTGAACCTTTGAATGAGGCCGTTAGTGAACCTTTGAGGAGGCCGTTAGTGAACCTTGAGGCCGTTAGTGAACCTTTGAATGAGGCCGTTAGTGAACCTTTGAGGAGGCCGTTAGTGAACCTTTGAGGAGGCCGTTAGTGAAATCCGTTGATGAGGCCGTTAGTGAACCTTCGAGGCCGTTAGTGAACCTTTGTTGACGAATCCGTTAGTGAAATCCGTTTGATGAGGCCGTTAGTGAACCTTTGACGAATCCGTTAGTGAAATCCGTTGATGAGGTCGTTAGTGAACCTTTGTTGACGAATCCGTTGGTGAATCCGTTTGATGAATCCGTTAGTGAATCCCTTGGATGAGTCCGTTGGTGAACCCATGTACCAAATTGCTGTCTAGAGCTGCAGTTTCTGTTGACATCGTGGGGATGCGGGCATGGTTGACTGTGGACCATTTTCTGCTGGGGATGAAGTGCCTTGAGTAGCGGATGCTGTTGACTTCGTGGTGGTATCTGTTATGTGTGTGCTTGGCAGGTATATGTGTTTGTGCAAGAAGATGCATTAAGTGTGAAATGAAGAGAGAGAAATTGTGCTCGTGGTGCAATGTGATTTGAAAGCAGTTTTGCATGAGAGAGAGATTTTGCAAGAATGGAGAAATTGCTTTTGTGTGTGGTGTGATTTGAGGAAAGTTTCGGATGTATTCATACCTTCACTTACCACGGCCGCTTGATTCGGGATGGATTGCTGAAGGATGTTGATGCTATTGATGAAGAATGATGATGTTGGTGATGATGAATTGTTCTTGCCTTGGAATGTTGGGTTGGTCATGCCAAAGGCTGCCTACGTATCTCTTGAAGGGAATCAGACCAGCGTAGTTCAAGGATGATGGAGAATGCTGGAGGAGAAGCTAGGAGAAAAGCAAAGTAGAGCACATACTTTTGCACATAGAAGGAGAAAAAGAAAAAGAAAAATATATATTTTTTTTTTATAGATTAGAAAGGAAAGAATATGCACACATGTGAGGAAAAGATTTTTTTAGTTCGTGGGTGAACCATTTTAACCATTGTGTGCTTGTGAAGCCAACCCAAGATCAAGTCATGTTCAGTCGAAGTCCGGATTGCCTCGCTTGAATTCTGTTGTCGCCGGTGTGCCCAACGAAGATTGATGTCTAGCCCCAAGAGATTTGTCGATTATGGGGATTCAAAAGGCTTTTGATGCCGAGATGAGGGGTTGCTGATTGTAAAGCCCCTAGAATGCCTTTGATGCCAAATTTTGAGGGACTTGCATAGCTCCAAGATAAATCAGCTCTTGGCCTATTCGAGTAAATCGCCCTTTATTGTTGTAGTGAGCAATCCCCAAGAGGAGATCGTTGATGCCAAGCTTCGAGAGATTGCAAAGCCCCAAGTGTCGTGGGCTTGTAGATGGCGGGATGTGAAGACCTTTCATTGTAAAGCCCCAAATTATCTCGTGATTGGCTCGGCATTGAGAGCGGATGTACTGCTTGGTAGAATTCTTGATAGAGATCTCCTTCTTGCTCTTACTGGGGAGATGAATGGCCTCATTGTGGTCGATACCCAAATGGCTGAGGGCTTATGTCAAAGGATGCAGTAATGTCTTGCGGTGCCGTTGAGGTCGCGGAGGATAAGGTCTTGGCGTGATAAAGTCTCAAATGAGTATGCTTGCTTGACTCTTCTTGAGTTGAACTAATGACGGATCTTCGGGTGCAACTAGTGCTGTGGCCCAACTTTATCTGAGCTGCACCTTGTGCTTTTGATCTTGGAGAAGGGGGTGCTGAATTGCAGAAACATTGGGATTGGCCTGGCATTTCCCGCTATAACCCTGTTTTGATTAGAGTTTAGCATATTGAAACTTTTTCCTTTTCTCTAAGACTTCCTTCAAAA
Source organism: Campanula takesimana (assembly GCA_026119855.1). Lineage (NCBI taxonomy): Eukaryota > Viridiplantae > Streptophyta > Magnoliopsida > Asterales > Campanulaceae > Campanula > Campanula takesimana. The sequence goes on along the minus strand of JAOWBW010000108.1, from coordinate 600,350 downwards.
TCTCGCTGTGAGTTCTAACAAAAATCATCAACTTCATTCATAACATCGGAGTCTTCATTTAAAACCAAGAGGCCTTTGACTTGAAGTGTTGAGAGACCCTTGAATCTTGATTGTTCTCATGGATCCATAAGGCTACTCCACATTGCACTTGCTCGAGTATTGTTGCCCAAAAGACTGTCGATCGCGAAGACCTAATACTGCCCTTTGCTTGAATTACTGTATTGCCGTAGCCCAAAAGATTGTAGATTGCGAAGCCCGTTGAGACCTTCGGTGCCGAATTGAGGAAGCTTCCAATGTTGCACATGACTTGGCTCGGGATACTGCTGGGGAGTTAATTGCTCTTTGCCGAGGGAGCCTTTAAGACTTGACCGTAGCCCCTAGAGTGCCATCATTGATTGCGAGAAAGGTCCACCCTTGATTGGGGAAACGAGCATGGGCACACATGACCAGAGGGCTTTTTGACATCCCTTTTGAGGGATTTTGAGGATAGTCTCACACATCTTTCTTGAGCATAGCTCCTAGGGCGTATTGATTGCCAAATGAAGCAAAAGAATCCCTTGTTCTTGAGTCACATAGCCCCTAGGGCGTCACCATTTGTTGAGCAAAGCAAGAGTGACTCGTCCTCGTGTGAGGGAATAAACATGAGAGGATATGGCAAGAGCTACTCCATTTCTCGGGAGCCTTTCGTCGTACTTTAGAAGCACATACTTAAAGAAGCCTTGAAAACTGAGACACATGTTGTTGCTATTTGCTGCCCAAGCCAATTGACTAGCTAGGGATTATTTGTGCAACCTCGTGCCCTTTTATGATGGGCTTGTTCTCGGATGGATCTTGGTTACCACGGGCCTTCTTTTCATGAACCCAAAAATGCACACTGCTGGAGAATGATGCCGATAACCCAAGACAACCTTTGATGGTGCTATATCTTGTCGAGCCTTTTGCAATCCCAAAGTTGACTCGGTGGGGAATTGACTTGCTGAGGAGATTCAATGTAGAACTTGTCTTCTTTAGAGGCCGGGGATCTCCATTTCTCTTTCCCTTCTCTCTCTCGCTCTCTCATTTTTTTTTATGACGCACCCTGTTTTTTGCCTAGACCGCCCTTTCGGGTTTTCAATCTAGCGGGCATTTCTTTTGCGTCTTCATCATTTTTTTTTGACTCAATTGATGAGGAAGTGTGCATTGACTCTAGCTGAGGAGATAAGACATGTGATTTTGCGGTGGAGACTTTTTGTCGCTAATGATGAGTGACATTGACTTGACTAGGGAAGTGTCCCTAGTATTGACATGTATTTTTTATTGAATTGAATGACTCGCGAAGGTAAGTAAGTCATTAAGAGAGAAGAGAAGGAAAGCCCCAATTTGATTGCAAGGAATTGGGAGTATGCAGAAAGAATAGAAGTCCCCAGACTCGACAAGGAGCGCGAAATGATTCCAAATCTAAGAAAGTTGTTCAATCTTTTTGGTGATTAATTCATTGGCAAATGAATCGTACAAAGATGTCTTGACAAGTTCGAGATGAAGGCCAATCACCATAACGCGCTAGGGCTAAACATATCTTTTCTCTTGCATGAGACCGGACCCGCAGGTTGCCTACGTTCCTCCAGTATAGAGGCTCAGGTCACCGTAGTTCTTGTGGATCCTCCTTTTGATGTGAGGATTTGTTGCTTCGTCGTGATTTGTTGTTGATGTCGGTTCGTCGTTCATTGGTGGAATGATGTTGATCTTGATGTGAACTTCTTTGATTGAGGGGGATTTTTTTTTTTTTTTTTTTTTTTTTTTGTGCTCTAAATTTTGCCTAGGTTGATTTGAAGAGTTCAACCTAGCGAGCATTTTTTTTTTTTTTTTTTTTTATTCCCCCTTTGAAAACTTTGCTTGATGTCTCCATGGTTGTTGCTCCACCTTTCTTTGTCGCTTGATGTCTGGGATTTGATGTTGTCGCCTTCGTCACGATGTTTAGCCCCTAGGCGTTCAAGTGATGGCCTTCGTTCCAAAACTCGTTTAGACATCTTTTCATCATTTTGCCAAGAATTAGATTGAACAACTTGGAAGAGTGTATGAGGACAAGAACGACTTTTTTTATTCGATGATAAGACTCGACACTTAACATGGGACGAGAGAAAACATTGATGCACACTAAAGAGGACTTTTGACTCCTTTTTTTTTTTTTTTTAAAAAAAAATCCTATTTTCTAAGTAGAGAAAGAGAAACGAAGATTGCTGTCGTAGTCCCCATTGTCGTTGTAGTCTTCCATGTCACTACATTCGTCCATGTCGTTGCTCAGATTGCTCGGGAACCCTTCCTCGTTGAAGCTTGTCTCGTAAGAAGACTCGGCCATTTCTCGGAGCAAATTGTCGACTCTAATTCCCGCATCATACATGCTTGCAAAATCGGAGTGAAAAGCCCCACTAAGATTAGTGCGGTAGTCCATTTTCAAACACTTCAAGAAGATGTCCATTTGTTCCTTCTTGGAAGGCCTATCAACCATCTCGGCTAGCTTGTCGTTCCAACGGCGATAGAAGCCCCCAAATGATTCATCACCCATTTGCACGGTGCTCTCCAATTCTTTCTTGGTGGGACGGAACATGGAGTTGCCTTGGTATTGTGACTTGAAGGCAAGCATAGAGGCATCCCAATTGAGGCGGGTGGAGATCGGAAGACCCATGTACCAATCTTTTGCGACCCCATCGAGAGTAAGCGGGAAGCATTGTGCCATTATTTGAGGAGACACTTTCTTCGGCAGCATGGCCCAAATGTAGGAGTCGACATGAGCGTCGGGGCAAGAGGTTCCTTTGAACTTGCCAATATCGGGCATCTTGATTTTTTCGGGAAGAGCCTCCATTGTGTTCATGAGGAGGGAAGCTTGATGGAGATCGGTGCTCGGGCCCCTGTGCAAATTTATCCCACTAAGCCTTTGGTCAATGTAGGACATGAGAGTGTTGACCAAACTGGTATCAATGCTTTGGACCTTTCCTTCATTCGTGAGCCCTTTTAATTGGTTCTTGAGTTGAGTAACTTCTTTCTCGTGGACCGTTTTCACATGCTTGTAACGAGCTCGCCATAGATCATCCTTGCGACGGACATTCTCGGCTAGTGTATCAACTTGCTCTTTCAATGCTTCCACCATGCGGAATAACCCTTCGTTGGACACGGGAATGCCGTTGTCGTTGCCATTTGAAGCCATTGGACCTATGGAGAGAACACGGTTGATCTTAGGATGGCCCCAAAAACACCTTTTGAGTAAAGTAACTTCACCCACAACAAAGGAAAAAGACTCAACCACATAAAGAAAAAGACTATTTTTTTTTTATTTACAAAGTCGGAAGGACGAAGTCCTTTTTGGGGTTTCTAGAAAAATAGTGGAATCGTCACACTAGTATATAGACCTTCTCGCGGTCCCATATACTCATCGGATTCCACCACGTTTGTGATACCTACATGTGACGGGATTAAACTAAATTAATGTAGTAAATCATACATGCGGGGACGGATTTTTATTTTCGTCCAAAATGCCCACTTTTGGGGATGGAGTTTTATTTCGTCCATTGCAACAAGTTGGCATGTATGATTTGAAGACATTAGTTTAGGGAAATCTCGATACATGAAAAACCGACTTGAGTCACGGAGTGTTAGACCCTAGACTAGAATTGTGTGGCTTGTGCTCGGCTAAAGAGAGGCTTAAAGGTCACCCCCGGCATGTAGTCTTGAACTACGCCACGGGCTGAGGTTGACCGCTTCAAAAGAGTCAAGGTCGGGTGGAGCTTGAAACTTTCTAGGATGGGCCTCGACGGGTTTGGGGTTGGACTTGTGCGACTCGATAGTGAGCAATTGATAAAAATATGTGCATGTAGTGTGTCACGACCCGAAATCTAGGCTCTATTTTATTAGTAATTAAATGATTTTTATTTAATTATTTGCTTATTTATTTATTTAAATTATTATTTATTTAAATATTTATGCGTGCAAATTATGTGTTATAATAATTATGCCTAGCATTTTATTTGGGTCATTTGTGCTAGTGTAGAAATATTGGGTCTTAGTTGTTTGTGGGGAGTATTGAGTTGGGTAGTATTAGAGGAGGGGTCTTTGTGTAAGTTTTTAAATTACTCCTACCCTCTCCGTCTCCCTACACCTCCTTCTCCCTCATACACTCCATCCCCCATCATCCTCCCAGAAATCTCTCTCTCTCTCATTGTGTGGTAAGTTTTTCTTTCTCTCTTCTCTCTTCATTTAAACCTTCTTCCTCTCATAATCTCTCATTTCTTAAAACGTGAACCATGTTTAGATCGTCGATAGGATCGTTGGAAGCCAAAAATATTTGAAATCCATCAACTTTGAGAAATCCGAGTAAGTTACTTTTCCCCCTATTTTTATGCTAGAAATGCTACTCCATGTTTATTTGATGTTATGGATGCTATTTATTGCATCTTGGGTTGATTTGGGAGTGATTGGCATTTCATTCAATTTTTGTGAAATTTGGTGTTTGAATCTTGAGTTGGGTTTCTAGATGTTGTTATTTAGCCCCATTGCAAGTCTCAAAGTTGTTTTGGTTCATAGTTGTGTATATTGTAAGTCTTGGTTCCAAGTATTTATGAATTGGTGAAAGATTTGGGTTGGTTTGAGTTTTGGTTTGAAAATGGTAGAAACCCAGAAATTTGGCCGGAATTTGCCTTTCCGGGCAAGGAGGCGCGCGCACCCTCCCATAGGAGGCGCGTGCACCCTTGTGCCCTTCTAAATCAAAATTGCTTCTGCCTCTTGGAGGCGCGCGCACCCTCCCTTAGGAGGCGCGCGCACCCTCTCCTTCTCCCAACTCGATTTTCCAACAGATCTAGGAGGCGCGCGCACCCCCCCCCCCCATAGGAGGCGCGCGCACTCTCTCCCCTGTTGAGGAGTTTATTTCCCTTTTTGTCCAATCTTTCGAGGGCCACATCTTGTTCATCCGAACTCCGTTTTGGATGAATAAACTATCATTTTAAAGCTCTCCTTGAGCTCTTCGAGATGAGTGAGTAGTGAGTGAGTAGTTTTGGTTATGTTCTTGAGTTAACTGGTTCTTTTGTGAATGTATGAGATATGGAATTTGAGTAAGTATCATTTTGGGAATGTGGTTCATCCTTGATATGTTGTTTGGATTGGTTTACCTTTGTGGTAATTTATTTGGAATGGTTCCCTACTTTGGAACCCTAAGTTGTTTATTCATGCTATATTATTTCTTAGCATTTATTTGGAAGCCCAGCTGGCATATTTGTTGCATCGGGCGATGGGAAAGATTAAAATGGCAAAGCCAAGTCCATTATAATGTTGACCATTGTTTTGCCCTTACTATACCCTTTTCCAGATTGGCCTTGGAAAAGTCAAGTTAGCGTTCCTCTGTGAATGTATCTAGCTAGCGGGCATGACTTTGTGTCATGGTCCTTGTACTTTGTGACACTTTTATGGTTATTAGTTCCGGTACCGGGGTTCTCTCTTCGGCTTTCATGCTATTATGAAGATGATGATTTGTTGATTATTGAAGCTGCGCAGCGATCCTTTATTTGGATGTACCAGTTTGGAAAACCTTGGCTATATCCTTTGTTATGTGTTTATTTCCGCTGCTATCTGTTTTGTGATAAATGCTATGTGCTTTGTGATATTTATTATTGCTTATTGCTTCTTGCATCATAGCATGTCATGTAGTTGCATTAGTAACTTATTGAGATTTATCTCACCCCCTTTTCTTTTATCTTTGTTTTTCCTTAACCCCCCCAAGTGCTAAGGATTAGTCTCGCTGATCACGAGAAAGAGGACGTCGAGTGTGGATCCATCCTTTTGGGGAAGGTTGATATAGGTTGGTTTACATTATGTAAATGTGTAACCATTTTGGGGTAGTTGTACCAAACAATGACGTCACTAAGAATTGTATATTTGTATTTTGTTGGGCATAAACTTGTGGAAGTTTATGATAGTTGTAATTGGTTTTTATCAAACTTGGTTTTGTAAAACTTTGGATCACTATCTTTTGGAATCAAATGGAATTTTTAACTTCGGTATTTCACAGTTTTGGTTTTAGAGTCGACGTCCAGATCGCGGTCTCGGGCCCACGGGGTCCGGGGTCGCGACAGTTGGTATCAGAGCTATGGCATTAGCTCTAAGTATAAGTCTAGGTGGATTAGTATGACCTAGGTGGGTAGTAGTGTGCGGAGTGATTAACGGTTGATGTTTTATGCAGGTACTTGTTTACAATGGTTCGTAGAAGGAGTGGTGAAGGTAGTACCGGTAATGCAAATCAGAATGATACAAGGGAAGAAGCACGTGCCATGTTTCAAGGCATGTTCGAGGCGGCCATGAAGGCCATACATGATCATGGTCCGAGGGTAGAACAAGCACCACCCCGCTATGGGTTGGAGCAATTTCTGAAGTTGAAACCGGTTGAATTCAATGGGGAACCCGATGTTCGGAAAGCTGAGTTATGGATTGAGTCTATGGAGAAGATTTATGATGTATTTGGGTGTTCGGATGAGGACAAGGTCCGGTTTGCGGCTTACAAGCTTGTGGGAGCCGCCGAGCATTGGTGGAAAGGTGTTAAAGCTACTTGGGATGATACTCACACGGTGTATGCGTGGGAGTTGTTTGTGCGCAAATTCAAGGAGCATTTCATTCCGGTTGTTGATCAAAACCGAAAGGAGATCGAGCTACTCAACTTGGAGCAAGGTGTGTTGTCTATAGCACAATACTCGGCTAAGTTCATAGAATTAGCCCGGTATTGCGACTATTTGGTGAGGACCGAGGAACAAAAGGCTATGAGATTTATTCGGGGATTGAAGACCTCCATCCGTACTCAACTTATTGCTCACGGATTGTGACTTTCCAAGATGCGGTGGACCGAGCCTATTTAATAGAGCAAGATATTGGGGAGCATAAAAGGAAGACCGAGGTAGCTAACCCGAGCAAGCCGGGAGGTCAAAGCAAGCCACAACACCGTTCCGACAACCGAGGTAACCCGGGAGCATCATTTCAGTTTAAGGGGCAAACCACACCGAGGAATCCGGGTACTACTCCGGGGATTCAGAATAGGAAGCCTTGTACCTTTTGTCAGAAGGTAGGCCATTCGGAGGATAGGTGTTGGAAGAAGCAAGGCAAATGCACCAATTGTGGTGAAATGGGGCACTTTGTGAGAGACTGCACGAGGCACCGAGGTCAAGCATCCGGGTCAGGAATTGGTATTAATCAGGGTCAGAAAAGGGATGCCGCTGGGAAGCCCAAAGTCCAAGGAAGGGTATTTTCCATGAATCAACAACAAGCTACCGATGATCCATCCGTTATTGGAGGTATTGTTTCTGTGTCTAATGTGAGCGCACGAGCGTTAGTAGATCCAGGATCATCTCATTCATACATTTCTGTGCAATTTGCTTCCATGTTAAATGCTGCATTCGAGTCTTTACCGTACGTGCTAGAGGTGTCGACCCCTATAGGAGAATGCTTGATTTCTGATCGAGTCTTTCGTGCTTGTGATGTGGTTATTTGTGGTCGTGTCCTTTGTGCGGATTTGGTAGTTCTTCCTATCCAAGACTTTGATGTCATTTTGGGTATGGATTGGTTAAGCAAGTTTCATGCTTCCGTTGATTGCCGTAAGAAAACTGTTACTTTTTCTATTCCCGGTGTGCCTAAATTTGTGTTTGAGGCTAGTCCTCTGAGTAAAAGGGTTCGCTTAATTTCTTTTATGAAAGCGAGAAAATTATTGCATAGTGGTTGTGAGGGGTATTTGGCTAGTGTTCTTGATACTAGGAAAGAATCCCCTAGTTTTGATAGTGTTCGGGTAGTTCGGGAATTTCCCGATGTTCTCTCTACCGAGTATGATATGCCTCCCGATCGTGAGATTGAGTTTTGTATAGATCTTTTGCCGGGTACGGCTCCGATTTCGAAAGCACCTTATAGGTTAGCTCCCGCAGAGTTGAAAGAATTAAAAGTCCAATTGCAAGAGTTGCTTGATCGAGGGTTTATCCGCCCTAGTGTTTCCCCGTGGGGAGCACCGGTTTTGTTCGTGCGGAAGAAAGATGGTTCGTTGAGATTGTGTATAGATTACCGAAAGTTGAATCAGATTACGGTGAAGAATAAGTATCCTCTACCCCATATTGACGATTTATTTGATCAGCTTCAAGGGTCCGTGGTTTTCTCTAAACTTGATTTGAGGAGTGGGTACCATCAGTTGAAGATTCGATCGGAGGATATTCCGAAGACTGCTTTTCGCACTCGGTATGGTCATTACGAGTTCTTGGTTATGCCGTTTGGGTTGACTAACGCACCGGCCGTATTTATGGATTTGATGAACCGGATTTTCCATCCCTATCTTGATTCGTTCGTGGTAGTCTTCATCGACGACATTCTTGTTTATTCGAAATCCCGAGAGGAGCATGAACAACATTTGAGGACAGTTTTATCCGTTCTTGCGAGGGAGAAATTATTTGCGAAGTTTAGTAAATGTGAATTTTGGCTCGAGAAGGTGTCATTTCTGGGCCACGTGATTTCTAAAGATGGGATTTCGGTGGATCCTTCAAAGATAGAGGCTATAGTGGATTGGAAGAGACCCGAATCAGTGACAGAGATTAGAAGCTTTCTTGGTTTAGCTGGGTATTACCGAAGATTTATTGAAGGGTTTTCGAGGATTGCTACTCCGATGACTCAGTTGACCCGGAAGAATGTTCCGTTTGTGTGGACCGAGAAATGTGACAAGAGTTTCGAGGAATTGAAGAAGAGGTTGACTACCGCACCGATCTTGACTTTGCCTAATGGGAGCGATGGCCTAGTGATTTACAGTGATGCTTCGAAAGAGGGTTTGGGTTGTGTGTTGATGCAGAATGGGAAAGTAATTGCTTATGCTTCGAGGAAGTTGACCCCTAGTGAACAGAATTACCCGACTCATGATATGGAGTTGGTTGCGATAGTATTTGCGTTGCACAAATGGAAGCACTACCTTTATGGGGCGAAGTTTGAAATTTTTCATCAAGAGTTTGAAGTACCTTTTCTCCCAGAAAGAGTTGAACAACAGACAGCGCCGATGGATGGAATTGTTGAAGGATTATGATTGTACGATTTCTTATCACCCGGGAAAGGCGAATGTGGTAGCCGATGCGATTAGTAGAAAATCTTATGTGGCTTCGATGATGGTCCGTGAGTGGAAAATGCTTGAGGATGTTCGAGATTGGTCTCCTCGAGAATGGAGACATGGGGCTATTTTTGCGAATATTAGGGTGTCTCCGACCCTAATTCAGAGGATAAAGGAAGCTCAGAAAGAAGATCCCGAGTTGGTGAAGATAATGGGTAAATTGAAGGAAAAGAACTTCGAGGATTTTTCTATTAGCTCGAGTGGAGTGTTGACTTTCCGTGGAAGATTGTGTGTTCCGGATGTTGAGGGAATTAAACAGAGAGTTCTTGATGAGGGTCACAAATCGAGGTATACTATTCATCCGGGCAGTACGAAGATGTATCAGGATTTGAAACAACAATTTTGGTGGATTAATATGAAAAGGGAAATAGCGGAAAATGTTTCGAAGTGTTTAACGTGTCAGCAGGTCAAAGCCGAGCATCAGAGACCCGCGGGATTACTTCAGCCGTTAGAGATTCCCGAGTGGAAATGGGAGCATGTGACTATGGATTTCGTTACGGGACTACCTCGTACCCGTAGGAAGTATGACAGTGTTTGGGTAATAGTGGATAGATTGACCAAGAGTGCCCATTTCTTGCCTATTGACATCAGATATTCGATGGAGAAGCTTGCGACCCTTTATATTGATGAGATCGTTAGATTGCATGGGGTTCCGGTTAGCATTGTGTCAGATCGAGACCCGAGGTTTACTTCTAGGTTCTGGAAGGCGTTTCAGGAAGCTTTGGGTACAGATTTGCGATTCAGCACAGCTTTTCATCCTCAGACCGACGGTAAATCCGAGAGGACTATTCAGATTCTTGAGGATATGTTGCGAGCGTGTTCGATAGACTTCTCTGATTCTTGGGATTCGCACCTACCGTTAGTGGAGTTGTCTTACAACAACAGTTATCAGGCTAGTATCGAGATGGCCCGTTTGAGATTTTGGGAAAGGTTGGACTTCTAGCGTATCGTCTCGCGTTACCGTCATCTTTGGACCGGTTGCACAACGTCTTTCACATTTCTATGCTTCGGAAGTACGTTCATGATCCATCTCACGTGTTACCGAGGATACCGGAAGATATTGAGCCGATATGACTTATGAGGAACGACCGGTTCGGATCTTAGATTCTAAAGTCCAAGAGTTGAGGAACAAAAGCATTGCGTTGGTTCGAGTTCTTTGGAGGAATCATGACCTCGAGGAGTCGACGTGGGAGCTTCGTGACGAGATCGAGAGGAAATTTCCGTGGATTTTTGTTTAAGGTGAGTCTCGTTAAAATTCGGGTCGAATTTTCTTTAAGGGGGACTGAATGTCACGACCCGAAATCTAGGCTCTATTTTATTAGTAATTAAATGATTTTTATTTAATTATTTGCTTATTTATTTATTTAAATTATTATTTATTTAAATATTTATGCGTGCAAATTATGTGTTATAATAATTATGCCTAGCATTTTATTTGGGTCATTTGTGCTAGTGTAGAAATATTGGGTCTTAGTTGTTTGTGGGGAGTATTGAGTTGGGTAGTATTAGAGGAGGGGGTCTTTGTGTAAGTTTTTAAATTACTCCTACCCTCTCCCTACACCTCCTTCTCCCTCATACACTCCATCCCCCATCATCCTCCAGAAATCTCTCTCTCTCTCATTGTGTGGTAAGTTTTCTTTCTCTCTTCTCTCTTCATTTAAACCTTCTTCCTCTCATAATCTCTCATTTCTTAAAACGTGAACCATGTTTAGATCGTCGATAGGATCGTTGGAAGCCAAAAATATTTGAAATCCATCAACTTTGAGAAATCCGAGTAAGTTACTTTTCCCCCTATTTTTATGCTAGAAATGCTACTCCATGTTTATTTGATGTTATGGATGCTATTTATTGCATCTTGGGTTGATTTGGAAGTGATTGGCATTTCATTCAATTTTTGTGAAATTTGGTGTTTGAATCTTGAGTTGGGTTTCTAGATGTTGTTATTTAGCCCCATTGCAAGTCTCATAGTTGTGTATATTGTAAGTCTTGGTTCCAAGTATTTATGAATTGGTGAAAGATTTGGGTTGGTTTGAGTTTTGGTTTGAAAATGGTAGAAACCCAGAAATTTGGCCGGAATTTGCCTTTCCGGGCAAGGAGGCGCGCGCACCCTCCCATAAATGCCCTTCTAAATCAAAATTGCTTCTGCCTCTTGGAGGCGCGCGCACCCTCCCTTAGGAGGCGCGCGCACCCTCTCCTTCTCCCAACTCGATTTTCCAACAGATCTAGGAGGCGCGCGCCCCCCCCCATAGGAGGCGCGCGCACTCTCTCCCCTGTTGAGGAGTTTATTTCCCTTTTTGTCCAATCTTTCGAGGGCCACATCTTGTTCATCCGAACTCCGTTTTGGACGAATAAACTATCATTTTAAAGCTCTCCTTGAGCTCTTCGAGATGAGTGAGTAGTTTTGGTTATGTTCTTGAGTTAACTGGTTCTTTTGTGAATGTATGAGATATGGAATTTGAGTAAGTATCATTTTGGGAATGTGGTTCATCCTTGATATGTTGTTTGGATTGGTTTACCTTTGTGGTAATTTATTTGGAATGGTTCCCTACTTTGGAACCTTAAGTTGTTTATTCATGCTATATTATTACTTAGCATTTATTTGGAAGCCCAGCTGGCATATTTGTTGCATCAGGCGATGGGAAAGATTATAATGGCAAAGCCAAGTCCATTATAATGTTGACCATTGTTTTGCCCTTACTATACCCTTTTCCAGATTGGCCTTGGAAAAGTCAAGTTAGCGTTCCTCTGTGAATGTATCTAGCTAGCGGGCATGACTTTGTGTCATGGTCCTTGTCCTTTGTGACACTTTTATGGTTATTAGTTCCGGTACCGGGGTTCTCTCTTCGGCTTTCATGCTATTATGAAGATGATGATTTGTTGATTATTGAAGCTGCGCAGCGATCCTTTATTTGGATGTACCAGTTTGGAAAACCTTGGCTATATCCTTTGTTATGTGTTTATTTCCGCTGCTATCTGTTATGTGATAAATGCTATGTGCTTTGTGATATTTATTATTGCTTATTGCTTCTTGCATCATAGCATGTCATGTAGTTGCATTAGTAACTTATTGAGATTTATCTCACCCCCTTTTCTTTTATCTTTGTTTTTCCTTAACCCCTACAGGTGCTAAGGATTAGTCTCGCTGATCACGAGAAAGAGGACGTCGAGTGTGGATCCATCCTTTTGGGGAAGGTTGATATAGGTTGGTTTACATTATGTAAATGTGTAACCATTTTGGGGTAGTTGTACCAAACAATGACGTCACTAAGAATTGTATATTTGTATTTTGTTGGGCATAAACTTGTGGAAGTTTATGATAGTTGTAATTGGTTTTTATCAAACTTGGTTTTGTAAAACTTTGGATCACTACCTTTTGGTATCAAATGGAATTTTTAACTTCGGTATTTCACAGTTTTGGTTTTAGAGTCGACGTCCAGATCGCGGTCTCGGGCCCACGGGGTCCGGGGTCACGACATAGTGTGAGGTCTAATAAGTGACAAAAAATTTTTTTTTTCAAAGAAAGAAAAAAAGGAAACAAATAAGCACGTATTTACAACTCCCGAATCACCCGTGTGACCGGTAAAAATAAACAGAAAGTAAAAGAAATTGTATGCAGGCCCGGTGCCCACACACTGTCATTCTGCTCTGTTCTGCTTTCTGTGCACTGTTCTGTTTCTGGAAAATTGCCCAGAAGCGCGTGCCTCAGGGAAGTAATGTAGGAAGCGCGCGCATTGCGCAATGACTATGGGAGGTGCGCGCATCTGGGGTGCCTGTCAGAATGTTAGAAGAAACTGCGGACTCAGGGGATTGCCCTGGTCCCAAATTATGTAACTTTCCCCTGCAGAAACTTGTTAGCACAGAAATATGAAATTGAAGGACAAGAAGGAAGGCGGACGATTCTGATAATAAGGGTCGGATGCGCGTGCGTTAGGCCAAGAAGGCCGGAGGCGCGCGCTTCCTACCCCATTTACCAGAATGCCCAGAAAAATGAAATTAGAACACCAAAAAAAATGAAATCGCAAGTTTAACCCTCTAATGTCCCCAGCGGAGTCGCCACTGTAGATACCCCGGGAAACCACAACTTGGCTAGAGCGGTGAATTATCCTAGGATGTCTAACTTGTTTTAGATTGTTTAGAGTCGCCACCTATGTTTTTAAAGGAACATAAGAAAAACCTAGAAATAGCCTAATTTATATACAAAACCAGAGATTCGGGAGAGAAGGGTTCGGGGGTTAGGTGACGGAGTGGGAAGTACTTAAACACCCACTCCGCCCCGCTTATGCGGGTCTTGCTACTATTGGTGTTCTAATGCTAAATGTCCTTCAATTTATTAACAGTGCTAACAATTATAATGTAAAGAAAAAGGGGAAGAAAAGAGAATTGTTTTATTTATAAATTTATGCTAAACAATTACATTAAGAAATGTATAGAAAATTAAAGTAGAGATTAAAATGTAGAGAGATAACCTTAACCAACTTTAATGTAGTAAAGTGGTCATTTGGTCATGTCCCAATTGATGGGGATTGCATACTAGTAAGACTAGAATAAAAGAGAAGAAGAATAAAAGTACCTTTAGAAAAGAGGACCTTAGACTTTGACTTGAAGACGGTGTTGTTTGTAGAGAAATGGTTGTGCAACACTTTGTGTAGTGTTTGTTTGTAGGGAAAATGTGTTTAGAGAACTTGTGTATAGTTCTTGTAGGGAAGATGAAGTTGGTCCAAAGAGTGTAAAAAGTGTCCCTTTCTAAGGTAGAAGATGATGGTTTTTATAGGTGAAAAAGAGAGGGAAAGGTTGGAGGGAAATTGGTCAATCCATGTGAGATGGAATTGACCAATAGAAAATAAGATAAATAAAATAATAAATGAAAGAAATAAAAGAAAATCAAATAAAATAAAAAATGAATTATTTTGTTTTAAAGAGATGGCTAGAATAATGGGATTGGAGGTTATAAAACTAGGGGGGATGAATGTGGATGAGAAAAGAAGTCTTTTGTGATCAAGAAAGAGATGTTGCAAATAAGAAAATGGAGGGAAATAAGGTGCAATCTGTTACTGCCAAAATGGGAAGCGCGCGAGTCCCGCTTTTGAGGCGAGACGCGCGCGCAGCCCGTTAACAGTTCCGGAAGCGCCCGCGGCAGAAAAGGACAGAATGACAGAATGACCCTAAAAGTTAACTCTGTTATGCAGTTTAGTCCAAAACTAACGGAATCAGTTAGGAACTTAACTGAAATAACAGAAATTAACGAAAATGAGTTAAATAAAAATACTTTGTATGCAATCGAAGTGAGAGGTCCAAGGTGGGGTGTCTACAAGTCCTTATTTAAGATTTGTTCTATTGTGTGTGACCCTCTAGGATTATACTAAGTTGGCAATGGGTTCAAACATGAAACCATAAGATATGATTAGGTTCTAGCAAACCGTCATACCTACCCAAATAATATAACTAGATACAAGTTCGCATTCCTTTAGAATATGTCATAATCCCTTTGTCCATGATGTCATTGAACACAAGTCATGGTCAACAAGTCAACTTGTTTTTGTTCAATACTTTCTCGATTCCGAATATGTTGATAATCCAAATGACATTGATCTAATCAATTCAATTGAGTCCGACCGAACATTTTCATCAGCATCATTCCTACGAGAGGCCCAAGCTTGACATCTCTCCGAAGAGGGACAAATCCATTTAGCTTATTATTCTTGCCTACGTGAATCCGATTATGCCAATCATACCCTTTATAACTTCCCGGTTAAAGGTAGCGTTTGAATATGTCAAACATAATGTTCATCAAGTGGAAGACTATAATAACTTCATGTCTAAGGATTCAAATGACATAACTAATATGAGATATATGTACGACATAGACCATGACATAAATCTCATACAGCGGGTCATGTCCAGTACCTTGTTCCAAACAAGTACCCATAAATCTAACATGATCATCCCATGATCATTTAGCCTTTATACTAGTGCTTTACAAGTACTAGGAACGGAGATTATTTTAAGTAAACATGAACAACAATAATAATCAAAACATTTCTTTATTAATATGAAATAAATGATAACAATTACAACGTTTATTAAACGTGCCTAGGGCACCACTACTAACAAAAGTACCACTTGGCTATTCTAGAGGAGACATGCGACTTCTCGAAGATGTATTTCATTGGGTCCATTCGGGCAATCAGTTGTACAGGAAACGCTTCCATGTACGACTTTAGTCTCTCAGCTACCCATACCAGTGCAGCACACGACTTTTCTAATGCAGAGTAATTCAATTCAGCCCCTTGGAAGCGACTGCTAACAAAATATATGGCATTCTCTTTCTTCGAATCGGGTTGCTCTTGTGCTAGCATAGCCCCTAATGTAATATCATTGACTGTAAGGTACAAGGTCAACGGTTTCTCTTTGTGTGGTGGGACCAATACCGGTGGATTTACCAAGTATTCTTTGACCTTTTTGAAGGCTCTTTAGCACTCTTCAGTCCATTCTAGGGATGCATTCTTCTTGATGAGTTTGAAAATGGGCTCGCACATCGTTGTGAGCTGCTTGATGAAACGACCAATGTACTAAAGGCGACCCATAAATCCCTTTACTTATTTCTGCATCTTAGGTGGAGGCATGTCAATGATGCTTTGATTTTAGCGGGGTCTGCTTCTATACCACGCTCGGTGACCATGTACCCAAGGACTTTTCCTTTCACTACCCCAAATGTGAACTTGGCCGGATTAAGCCTCATCTTGTGGTGTCTCAGTCATTCAAAGAACTTTCTGAGGTCGATGAAGTGCTGCTCATCGGAACCTTTAGAGTGTATGATCATATCATCAACATACACTTCCATCTCTTTATATATCATGTCATGGAACAGCGCAGTTACAGCTCTCTGGTACGTGGCTCCGCCATTTTTAAGTCCGAATAGCATGACTGTATAACAGAACATCCCCCAGGATGTGGTAAACGCTGTTTTGTGTTGGTCCTCCTCGGCCATGAGGATCTGGTTGTACCCTGTGAATCCATCTATGAATGAACGGACTTCATATTTTGCGGTATTGTTAACGATCATTTCTATGTTAGGGAGGGGAAAATCATCTTTCGGAGATGCTCTGTTGAGGTCGCGGAAATCTACTGCGGACCTTTCCATTTGCCTTGGAAACCTGCACTGTATTAGCCAACCAGGTTGGATACTCTATCACTTTGATGAACCCAACACTCAGGAGTTTCTCTATCTCTTGCTTGACTTATACCCACCATTCTGGCTTAATTCTGCGAAGTTTCTGCTTGAATCGGGAAGCAGCGGTATCTTATGCATGACAATCGAATTAGATAGCCTCAGCATATCTTTGTAGGACCAAGCGAACACATCCATGAATTCTAAAAGAAGCGCTATGAGGGCTTGTCGGTCTTTCCCCTTGAAGAAACTGCCAATCTTGCTTTCTTTCGGATCATCGTCCGTCCCCAGATTAACTGTTTGCATTTCTTCAGCATCAATGGGACCATTTCCGCCACAATGACCTACTTGCTTATTAATTTCTTTTAAGATTTGTTCATTTTCTTGATCTATCTCGTCATATGACTCATTATTATCTAATTCGTTAGGGTTATTAGTTAATTCATTATTTATGACGCTAGGAATCTCAGAATACTCAGAAAGATCTATGTTTTCATTAAGAAAGTAGGGGAATACATATTCCGCGATGGCATCTAAGTCCTCTTGGGTGAGCTCATCGGTAGCGGTATCTGACTCTAAGGTGAGAGTTACAAATTTTCTTTCCCTATGGGGATGGGGAGTACATCCTAATTCTTTGATCAGGAAGTCTTCACTTGCTACGGGTCCCCCAGTTGTGTACCAGTTCTGGATAGGCTCGTCGCTTTTCTTGATGAGCATGGTGTAGTCTTGGTTCGGAGCATCCCCCTTGTCTATTGCATTGATCTGAGTGTCCTCTAGCTTGAAAAGGTTGAGAAATTGGCGCAGTAGGTCTTCTCCCAACACAAGGTCCCATTTACTGAATGGTTCGGCCTTGGTACCCCCTAATTCTCGAGGTAGTGTTAGTACCCGATCTGAAGTTAGAGGACTTCTTAGACGTTTAGGAGCCTCCGAGGACCTTTTAGGCAATTATAACCTGACAGGGACTTATCCGACAGCTTTCCAGAGTTCTAGTTGGACGAAATCGCTTCTAAGTCGAAATCCATCAGAATAATGGACAAATCCCGAGAACAAAGTGATAAGGATTCACTGAGATCTAGATAACCATTCGATCCAGAAAGACTGGCCACGTGTCCAGTCATGACGT
Organism: Campanula takesimana; assembly: GCA_026119855.1. Lineage (NCBI taxonomy): Eukaryota > Viridiplantae > Streptophyta > Magnoliopsida > Asterales > Campanulaceae > Campanula > Campanula takesimana. The sequence goes on along the minus strand of JAOWBW010000108.1, from coordinate 582,923 downwards.
TCCGCGCGGCCACTTCTTCCAATCCCAGATCCCTATAAATAGGTCCCTCCTATCAGCCATTGAGAACACACCTAAAACCCACGGGAAAACCTTTACAGAAGCTCTTCCCATCCTTTCTCTCTCCCTCTCAAAACCCTCGCAAACCCTCTCTTTGATCTTTCTTTGATCATCAAAGGGATTCATCACCCCATTCAACTAAAGGAGTGAAGATTCAACCTTTGTAGCTTCTTTAATCGGTTTGGTAACGCATTCTTACTCCTTAACTACTTAGATCTATTATATTCATTCATATATTGCTAGATCTAGGGTTTTGTTCATCGTTCGTGTTCTTGACCGATGATGATTTAGGGTTTTCACGAAACCCGAATTAGATCTAGGTCACATATGACGTATATTATGCATGTTTTCATTATGTCTATGCATCCATATTCATATGTTCTTCATGCGTTCTTCATGTTCTTACTCTAAATTCATAATATATGCCATGACTAGGGTAGCGATCTTCATGTTAATGTGTTCATTCATATGTATTCATGATGTTCTTATTATTATGCTAGATCTAAGTCTTATACATTCATAATATGTTAGATCTAGGATTGTAATCCTTATTCATGTGCACATGCCATAGCCTATAATGATCCTAGGGTTTCATCAAACCCTAATACGATCTATGAACTACTTCTAACCCTAATCTTCCCCCTCTATATGCATGATCCTGCTTCATCTCTTCCCATTTTAATTCATCAATGAACTACACCGACCTGAGCTTCTCATGATGAGAAGAATGTAGGCAATCTTCGGATCTGGTCTCAAACACTAACACACACACACACACACACACACACATTGATCATGATAGAAAGACCGATTCGTCGGGCAATAGGAGTGATAACATAAATATTCTTCTTCTATCGTAATTTGACCCCCGAACCCTATTATTCTCATAAATGGTTTTCTCAATGTTTTAACAACAAATAAAACAACGTGGCGACTCTCGATTTCAAACTCGCGTATCCACAGTGGCGACTCTGCTGGAGACTTGTTTTTGAAAACCTTTTTTCAAAACTTAAGAGGGTCTAACTTTCATTAACTTCGTGATTTTGTGTGTATTCTAACTGCCCCGCGCACCCCTTTCTGCAAATCTGTTTCTAACGATTTCCTACAGGTTTATATGTTATAGCATGCTTAAATGATCTAGATCAGTTCTATTATGTTCGTTTCATGCTTAAATGCTATTACTATGAATTGTTATGCTAGTAGACTTCTCTCGTGCATTGCATATCATCATAAAATACGTAATCAAATGGCACACTACCACTAGTCCGTGTCACACTGCACACCCTACTGGATACTCCGCTGAGTGCACAGATTTTGGTGATCCTGTCGCCTCTATCTTCGTGGCACCCGGGCTATCTAACTCACTGTTTTCACTTGTGAAGCGGTTGAGGTTAATCCTTGTTCATTTCTAAAGCCATGCACTTTGATCGAGTTAAGAACACTTATCAGAACAAGTAATCCTAATTTTAACTAAAATCATTCATCATGTTGTGTGTGTCTACCCTAGGTCAATTCTAGTCGAACCTTAAACCCGTCTAGGTCAACCTAGTCTACCCTAGATCAACTCTAGTCAAACCCTTGACCCGTCTAGGTCAACTCTAGTTTACCTTTGACCTTCTTAGGTCAAACTTTGGCCAACTTTTGTCAACCGACCTACCTCTAAGCCATCTAGGATTCCCCGTCATCTAGACCCATCTAGGTCAACCTTTGACCTCCTAAGTCAACTTCGACCCGCTTAGGTCAACCTAGCTATCATTGACCCATCTAGGTCAATTTACCCATGTCCCGGCTCTCTTGGGTCAACCCTACCTCAACCAACTTAGGTTAACCCATCACCTTGACCCGCCTAGGTTAAACCTCCACCCATCTAGGTCAACCGCCATTTTTGACCCATCATCGACCCGATTAGGTCAAATCCTTCATCTTTACTCCTACCTTTAGTCAACCTAGCCAACCTTAGATGACCTACCTCTTGGCCTACCCATGTCAAACCTTACCCGATTCACTAAAGTCAAAAACCACCCTTACCTAGGGTCCCTGCACCTATACCTAACAAAGGACCGAGTCATCTCCCCTTACTTTTAGACCTCTACAGTCGCCTTCTAATACTTATGGTTTTCAAAATCACTGACCTCTTCGGTCGCTATCTCACTCGTTTTACTTAACCCGAACTACGGTGACCTGAGGCTCTCATTGTGTGGGACCTCTCCTGCATAGTAAGGGGAATGTAGGCAGCTCCGGCTCGGTCAAACTTTTGGTCTTTTCATTCAAAGAATATTTTTAAAAATACGGAGATCAAGTCTTTTTATAAAAAAAAATGATTTTATAATGATGCCTTGTCATTAATTATGAGTCTATTTTAATTCAAAGACTTAACTTCTCCACCAACCACTACAGAATCCTGCATCATGTCTATCGAAGGAATCATCACAGTCACAACTGAAGCTGCCACCCAAGATGTTTAGACAATTCTCCACCCCAACACCGTTCTCAATGAGCAAGTAGCCCACTTCAACGCCATCCTCAATGAGCAAACAGTAATTCTGAACACCGCTCTCAATAAGCAACAAGCCTTCTATGAGACTACCCTCAACAAGTAAGCGGCCCACTATGAGACTATCCTCAATGATCAAGCAACCCTCTTCCGAACCGCTCTTGATAAACAAGAAGCATTCTTTGAGACTGTTCTTCTCAAGCAAGAGGACCGCTTCCAGAAAATGGTGTACAAGGCTCTAAAGGACACCAAGGAACAACTCCATTCTGACATTTATGGCATCTACGAGTATCTCAACCACACTCTCCCTCATGCTCAGTTTCAACACCCGTACGCTCCTCAAATGTATGGGCCACCACCACAAACTTTACCCATTGGGATGCCTCCTATGGCTACTCATCAACAAGGAATACCAAGGCATAAACCGCCCTCCAAGATGGTCCGTGACAAGCGCAATTTCGATGATTTGGGTATGCCATTAGATGAATGCTTCGAAAATCTAGTTCAAGCCGGCAAGTTAGCTCCTCTTCTCGACTTTAAAACAAACTTTGCAAGACAATACTTGGATCCCTCCAAATACTACAAGTATCACCAATACATCGGACATGACACCGAAAAGTGCTTCCAACTGAAAAGGACGATCCAAAGCCTCATTGATAGTGGAGCCATCATCCGCCAAGGGAACAAATGGGTATAAGCAAAGTCCAAGCAAGCAATAAGTTACACCGGGGCTACCTCCTTCTAAAAAAAAAAAAGAAAGTCTTTCAGTCTTCGTAGGTTCTAGAGACTCTTTTAGTCAAAAGTCAACTTCGGACATTAGTCTTTTACTTTTACTAGCAAAAGTTCACTTTGGACATTAGTTAGATTGTTAAAGTCCACCTCGGACTAGTCAATTCGAGTCTTTAATAAAAGTGTCTTTATTTCTTTTCTCTCTAGACTTGAGACATAATCTTGTATATACATCAACTCCCTGAAAATTGTATTAATCTCAATTATCAATTGATTGCTATATCTTTATATGACGAATTAATCGCAAATCTACTCATTAATGAAGACTGATTAAAAGGTAAATGGACCCACAAACCATTGTACATAACTAAACAAACAAATAATCTCAAAATAACAAACGTTTTGATCAATCGAACTATTTTCTCTTTTCTATTTGTCCTCTCTAAACCTACCCTAATATACAACTTGTATGCACCCACTGTGTACACTCCATATATACACTCCTTGTGTACACCCACTGTGTACACTCCATATATACACTCCTTGTGTACACCCACTGTGTGCACCCTCCATATATCCCTTGTGTACACCCACTGTGTGCACCCTCCATATATACCGTCCTCGTGTACACCCACTGTGTGCACCCTCCATATACACCATCCTCGTGTACACCCACTGTGTACACCACCTATATATCCCTCGTGTACACCCACTGTTTGCACCCTCCTAAATGCTCTTAATATACACTTCCATCTTCCCATGAAGAAGACGACGACTGCAGAGCTGCTCACCATCGAAGAAGCGTCCGCGCAATCATGAAGGCTGCCTGTTACCATCACAACTAAGATGGCGGCGCACTGGGGCTGTTTGTCTCCCCACGATGATGTCAACGAAATGCAAGGGGCTGTTCAAAACCTCCTCCACAAGTTCCACCTCCCAAAGACGAAAGCGAACTAGGGGCTCATCTTGCCCCACGTTTCAATATGTAATTATGTATAAAAAATAAATAATAATAAAGCTCGCTAGGTCGAAACCCACAACAGGCGGCTTAGGCAAAAATTAGAGCAAATACACAAAAAAGAAGCCCGCTAGGCTGAAAACCCGCAAGGGCGGCCTAGGCAAAATAAGGGTGTGCACAAAGAAATAAATCAAAGGAAAGAAAAATAGAAGGGGCTATCATCATAGAAAAGTAAATTCCACTTTCTTTTCATTTCATATTCTCTATTTTTCTCTCTTTTCAAAGGAGTTCAATCCAACTCGACGACAGCAGTCCAAAGCGACAACTACAAACGAAGCGGTCCAAAGCAACAAGCAACAATGGAGCGACCACCATTCAAACCCGGTATCATCACCAATTGGATCATCCTCGAACTACGCGGACCTGAGCCTCTTACACCGAGAAGAACGTAGGCAACCTCGTGGTCCGGTCCATAAAATATACGCAACCCACCTCGAGCCAATTTTCATTCTTTTCTCGCTTCCCCATACACTATAATTTCTATTCTATTTCTCGATTAATCAAGGCGTTTATTATTTCAAGACTACTTGTCTAAAACATAATTATAAGATACGTAACTAATCAACGAGGTCCATTCTCGAGCAATCAAAAGACAATTCTGAATAAAACAATTTTCAAATGTCTCGACAAGTCTTCTATTCTAGAATCTAGGAAATAGCTAAACACTAATTTCTGTCAAGCAGGGGCTTCCTTCCTTTTATACACATACTTCACGTAGGGTCTAAATGCGAGAACTCCCTCTCTTGTTCTCTCTCTCTTCTCTCACTATAACAAAAAAGGGCTCCTGCAAGACGTCTGTATAATTCTGTCTTTTTCTTTATTTTTGAGTCGACTGAAAAAAAAAAAACCACGCTAAAAGAATATACCCACCTAGATTGAAAACCCGCAAGGGCGGTCTAGAGAAAAAATAGGGTGCCCCTAAAAGGTGGTAGAGTCCCCCACCTTATACCCTCATCAAACTGGGGCTGTCTCAATGGAATTTGTCCGACTACCGGTACTCCAATAAAATCTTTCCCCGCATAAAGTCATATTTTTCCATCGAAGTTCAACATGGATGACCTCTTTCTAATGACCTCACCAAACTGGGGCTGCCCTAATGCAACCGTACTGACTACCGATGCCCAAGTGAGATCACTCTCCAACAGGGCTACTCCCCACAGAATGTCATCTCTCTCCACCGGCGCTCAACATGGCTCACCTCTTTCAAAGACCCCCCATTCAAACTGCGGCTTCTCAAAACAAAGTTAGGACAACTGCTTGGCTACTCAAAAATCATCGGCAACCTGATAAAGTCTCACTCACCCGAAGGGTTACCCTAATCAACGAATCCAACGAAGGACAAGTACTAGAATTAATTAGGCGGTAATTAATCATAATGCATCTTTACAATGTCGTTACATTTTCAAAAAGTGTTTTCTATCACGACACATTGTTTATAAACCCGCACACTCGGTCTCCACTAAATTTACAAAATGTCTTTTGTCTCATCCCCGTCATGTTCTAACTGACTCGGTCCTACACCATCTACCCTACAACTTAGGATACCCTTGGGTCTTGTGTCCCGTCTCCCATAGGTCAAAGCCCTAAATCTCCTTTAGGCAACTCATACCAATAGAAGTCAAATAGTTTAGTAACCCAACTAGGGTACCCTTGGCCAGTGCAATGTGCTCCAAGATTGCGTACATGATATTTACATGCTATTTACATGTTTTTTACACGTTATTTACACGCTACTTGCTATTCTACATGCTACTTGCTACTGTACATGTTACATAGTACATAAATGTTTATACAGTCATCCATAAATATATACTATGCTATTGTTTGTGCTCTACGCTAACAAAATGCAGAAACTAAGAAGACGATCCTCTAGCATCGCCTCAAGTCCTATTTCGAGGATGTCCGCCTGGAGCACCATCATCATCACTAGAAAGAGGAGAACCGCCATATTCTGCCACCTAGCGGAGGCCCTTCACCACCTTCCTGTGCAATCTCCGAATCACCGCCCGCGAGCCCGACTCACAGCAAGGCATGACCTCATATGTCTAATTAGTCACCTAAGACAAAGGCAGCACGAGTATGTCAAAGAAAGTCCAAATGAGAGGATGACTAAAGATAAAAGTAGGATAAACAGAAGGAAAGGGTAAGGTACATGCACTGAGATGACCCACCGTGATCTGAAACTCCAGAGCTACCTCACTCTCCTCATGCTGCACCCATTAAGGGTCATCATTACCGTCTACATGATCATACAAAGGGACTCCAAAAACCCTGTCAAAAGAAGGACCTGCTGGACCCGGTGCCACCGACTCAACATGCCTCTACCCCATCTCCACAGTCTCTCCTTTATCACAGCACTTGAGCCCCAAGGCGCATCCCAACAAAGTCATCATACGAGGCTCCCTCTACCACAAACTGTCTAGCATCAAGGCCCTTGGTCAACCTAACCCGGTCAGACAAAGACATTGAAACAGTCATGGACCACGGAGGATTCACCGAAACCAAATAGACACTACCTACTCCATCCTAGGTTCCTACCCTTTCAATCAAGTAAAGGGCATCTCTGTCATGTCCAATCAACAACCTCCGCTAGCCCGTCGCCTCAACCACAACTACGATCTACAAATCCGATCAAGGGAATGGTACAACTTTACCAAGCCTGTAGCGCTTACATCTAAGTCCACCAGACATCCAAGCAGTGGGATCATCGCCGTCATGCCAGCATTAGCAAAATTGGTCTGTGACAACCCATACCAAGTAAATGCTTGGGCAGTCACCTCTACATCACCACCTCCGGCCTCGAGATTCACCAACATCACCTCATGCCGCCTCCAGCCTCGAGATCTACCAACATCGCCTCATGACGCCTCCTAACGCCACCCAAACATACCCGCTCCTGTTATCGGTGCAATCAAACCCAATCAAGCTCGGAAGACCATCCGTACTCCCATCAAAAAGCAAAGTATCTTCACTCCACACTAGGGCTACCTGTGAACCGCAACCCGGTCAAAACCGTGAAGTCCGAGAGAGTCACCATAACCTCTCCCCAACCAAAGTGGAATGTATGGGTGGTATCCCACAAATGCTCCCGCAGTACCATGAACAGATCAGTGCTCTTGGTCAACTTTCCCCGACCAGACAAGCTCTCAAAGAATGCTCCCAAACTGGTGGCCCGCACCTTGCTCTGTACAGTCTCTGAGATCCTCTCCCACAAGCTATGCACAATGCTACACGAGCCCCTCGACTTTAAAGGCGGCAATACAACCTGCAAGCACAAACAGGTATGCACAGCAAAGGTATGCAATCAATCCAAATTTACTTCATGATGCATGCTCATATATGAATGTTGGGTTTCGATCAAACATGCGCAGCGGAAATTAGCATTTAAAATTTTGAAACCCAAAGCCATGGATCCGTTCATATGATTAAATCAAATACAACATAAGAATAAAGGAATAAACTAACCCTTGATGGCTATCAAATTTTCTCTTGGTCTTTGGTGGAGATTTGAAGACTTGATCACGATCACAAAGCTTAAAAACGAACCTTGAAGATGATGATTTTCACACTCTAGCGGTATCCACACTTCAAACGAATATCAAAGGAGCTTCTTTGATCTTGGTTGCTAGACCAAATTGTGAAACACTTTTTCACAATCAAAAGAACTATATGGAATTTATTTTGTGTATTATTTTGTTCTTCAACCAAGAATGTCTTAGAACAAAATAAACCCTTTCTCAAACTCTTTGAGACTAACAAAATCATTAGCATAGAGTGCTGGCCGAATTTGGTCTTTTATACACAAGTATGACCTATTCCAAATAGGAAACTTGTGTCAAAATCCGTCCAAAATTCGTTTCCTAATCAAATTAGGAATCTGCCACCCGACAGTACTGTGCGGCCGCCCAAAAACCTCTGTGCGGTCGCACAACTATCTGAAACAAAACTGGTACAAAAATGGGCTAAGTGTGCGGCCGCCCAGTCCATACTGTGCGGTCGCCCACTTCCCAAGAATGTCCAGAATTTCCAAAATTCCAATATAGTCCTTTTAAAGATTCGTTCTATTGTGTGTGACCCTCTAGGATTATACTAAGTTGGCAATGGGTTCAAACATGAAACCATAAGATATGATTAGGTTCTAGCAAACCGTCATACCTACCCAAATAGTATAACTAGATACAAGTTCGCATTCCTTTAGAATATGTCATAATCCTTTTGTCTACGATGTCATTGAACCCAAGTCATGGTCAAAGAGTCAACTTGTTTTGTTCAATACTTTCTCGATTCCGAATATGTTGATAATCCAAATGACATTGATCCAATCAATTCATTTGAGTCCGGCCGAACATTTCATCAACATCATTCCTACGAGAGGCCCAAGCTTGACATCTCTCCGAAGAGGGACAAATCCATTTAGCTTATTATTCTTCCCTACGTGAATCTGATTATGCCAATCATACCCTTTATAACTACTCGGTTAAAAGTAGCGTTTGAATATGTCAAACATAATGTTCATCAAGTGGAAGACTATAATAACTTCATGTCTAAGGATTCAAATGACATAACTAATATGAGATATATGTATGACATGGACCATGACATAAATCTCATAGAGCGGGTCATGTCCAGTACCTTGTTCCAAACAAGTACCCATAAATCTAACATGATCATCCCATGATCATTTGCCTTTATACTAGTGCTTAACAAGTACTAGGGACGGAGATTATTATAAGTAAACATAACAACAATAATAATCAAAACATCTCTTTATTGATATGAAATAAATGATAACAATTACAACGTTTATTAAACGTGCCTAGGGCACCACTACCAACAATCTCCCACTTGCCCTAGGCCCAATCTCCCATGTATCTAATACCCATGGACCTAACATGACCATCATGTTTATCTTGTGGAAGTCCCTTTGTTAGCGGGTCCGCAACATTGTCATCAGTAGGTACTCTGCATATATTTACGTGTCCCCTATCAACGATCTCTCGAATGATATGAAAACGCCTAAGTATGTGTTTGGATTTCTGATGTGCTCTTGGTTCCTTTGCTTGAGCAATAGCACCATTATTGTCGCAATAAAGGTCTATTGGACTAGCAATACTAGGAACCACTTCAACTTCAGTTATGAACTTCTTAATCCAAACAGCTTCCTTTGCAGCATCCGATGCAGCAATATACTCAGCTTCTATTGTAGAATCAGCGGTTGTACTTTGCTTGGAACTCTTCCAGCTTACAGCTCCACCATTTAACATAAACACAAATCCCGATTGCGATCGGCTATCATCTTTGTCGGTTTGGAAGCTTGCATCCGTGTAAGCATTTACAACGAGATCATCTTCCATTCCTCCATAGACCAAAAACGAGTCTTTAGTTCTTCTCAAGTACTTAAGAATCGCTTTTACAGCTATCCAGTGATTTTCGCCAGGGTCGGATTGGTATCTACTTGTCATGCTCAAAGCATAAGACACATCAGGCCTAGTACAAATCATGGCGTACATGATGGACCCAATTGCCGAAGCATATGGAGCATCATTCATTTTCTCACGCTCATCTTTTGTCTTAGGACATTGAGTCTTGCTTAGAGAAACTCCATGTAACACGGGCAAGGTTCCTCTCTTAGAATTTTCCATACGGAATCTTCTAATGACCTTATCAATGTATGTACTTTGGCTTAACCAAGTAGCCTCCTTGATCTATCTCTATAGATCTTAATGCCAAGAATATATGCGGCTTCACCCATATCTTTCATTGCAAAACACTTTCCTAACCAAGTCTTCACAGACTGAAGTGTAGGAATGTCGTTTCCAATGAGTAATATGTCATCCACGTATAAAACAAGGAATAGCACTATGCTCCCACTAATCTTCTTGTATACACAAGGCTCATCTTCGTTCTTGATGAAACCAAACTCTTTGACCGATTCATCAAAACGGAGATTCCAACTCCTAGAAGCTTGCTTCAATCCATAGATGGATCTCTGCAATTTGCATACCTTAGAATTTTGTTCAAAACCTTCTGGTTGTGTCATATACACATCCTCTTGTAGTTTTCCATTCAGGAAAGCGGTTTTGACGTCCATCTGCCATATTTCATAGTCATGATATGCGGCAATGGCAAGCAAAATTCTTATAGACTTGATCATTGCTACGGGTGAAAAGGTCTCATCATAGTCAATACCATGAACTTGCCTATAACCTTTCGCTACAAGCCTAGCTTTTAAGTATGCACCTTCCCATCGATGTCAGTCTTCTTCTTGAAGACCCATTTGCATCCTATGGTTTTTACACCTTCGGGCGCATCAATCAAATTCCAAACTTGACTGTCTTGCATGGATTGCAATTCGGATTCCATGGCTCCAAGCCACTTGTCCGAATCAGGAGAGGACATCGCCTCTTGGTAGGTTGACGGTTCATCATTCTCAATGATTTCTACCTCATTATTATCCGTTACGAGAAATCCATATCTCTCGGGCTCGGATCGTAACCTACTAGATCTGCGAGTTGCTTGTGTATTTTGAACAGGTTCCACAACTCCTTGTGGTTCTTGTTCTTGTTCCACTATTGGTTCAATGTTATTTTCTGGGTCTCGAATTTCTTCAAGATTTATTTTACTCCCACTGATTTCTTTGGAGAGAAACTCTTTCTCTAGAAAGACACCAGTTCGGGCAACAAACACTTTGTTGTCCTCTCGGTTGTAAAAGTAATATCCTTTAGTTTCCTTAGGATATCCCACGAAAATACATTTATCAGATTTGTGTGCAAGTTTGTCTGAGATAAGTCTTTTGACAAAAACTTCACAACCCCAAATCTTTATGAAAGATAGACAATGCTTCTTTCCGCTCCACATCTCATATGGAGTCTTTTGAACCGATTTAGTTGGAACACGATTTAGTGTGAAAGCAGCGGTTTCTAGAGCGTAACCCCAAAAGGATATTGGAAGATCAACTTGACTCATCATTGATCGAACCATGTCTAACAAAGTCCGATTCCTCCTCTCGGACACACCATTCCATTGTGGTGTTCCAGGTGGAGTCAATTGTGAAACTATTCCACAATTCTTTAGATGATCATCAAATTCTTGGCTCAAGTATTCACCACCTCGATCTGATCGAAGTGCCTTTATACTTTTGCCAAGTTGTTTTTCTACTTCATTTTGAAATATTCTAAATATCTCAAATGCTTCACTTTTATGTTTCATTAGGTAAACATACCCAAATCTACTATAATCATCAGTGAAGGTTATGAAGTATTGAAATCCTCCCCTAGCATTGCTACTTAATGGTCTGTATACATCGGAATGTATCAACCCCAATAAGTCGCTTGCCCTTTCACCCAACTTGGTAAAAGGTGTCTTAGTCATTTTTCCAAGAAGACACGACTCACAAGTATCATATAACTCTAAGTCACATGAACCCAAAAGTCCGTCCCCATGGAGTTTTGAGATACGCTTCTCATTAATATGACCAAGACGGCAATGCCACAAATAAGTATGATATACATCATTAGGTTTAGATTTCTTATTTACATGATAGACATTATTTTCATTCTTGACATCCAAGATATAAAGGCCATTAAATGAATTAGAAATACCATAATGCACATCATTTAAATAAATAGAAAATTTCTTATTCTCAATAAGAAACTTAAAACCTTCATTATCCAAACAAGAAATTGAAATAATATTTCTGCTTAAATCCGGAACATAATAACAATTGTTCAAAATAAGAACTAATCCGAAAGGTAAAGTGACTTCATAAGTCCCTACTGCTAATGCAGCAACTCTTGCTCCATTCCCCACACGTAGATCTACTTCACCTTCTTTAAGCAGTCTCCTATTCCTTAGTCCCTGCTCATTTAGACAAATGTGAGAACCACATCCGGTATCCAATACCCAAGAATCAGTGGTAGAAAGGAGAATATCTATCATATAGATACCTGAAGTCGACGCAGCCTTGCTGCTCTTCTTCTTCTTTTGCTCTTCCAAGAAAGCCTTGCAATTACGTTTCCAATGACCAATTTCTTGACAATGGAAACAAATTGCATCCTTTTGTGTATCGGGTTTTGCCTCAGAAGCCTTGGCAACCTTTGCCTTGCTTATCTTGGGTTTGACAACTTTTGCCTTACCCTTGCCTTGCTTATCTTGGGTTTGGACTAAACTGCATAACAGAGTTAACTTTTAGAGTCATTCTGTCATTTTGTTATTCTCACCCGCGGGCGCCTCCCGTAATAGTCATGGGGCGCGCGCGCGTTTGGTCCAATAGGCCGGACCCGCGCGCTTCCCACTTTGGCAGTAACGGATAGCACCATTTTCCCCTCCCTTTTCTTATTTAGAAAATCTCTTCTTGATCACAAACACCTCCTTTTTACATCCACATTCATTCCCCCTTATTTCATAACTCCCAAATCCTTTATTCTAGCCATTCTTCATAAAAACAAAATATTCTTTTTTATTATTATTTGATTTTCTCTTTATTATTTATTTATTATTTTATTTATCTTATTCGTGATTGGTCAATTCCATCTCACATGGATTGACCAATTTCCCTCCAACCTTTCCCTCCTAATTTTACCTATAAAAACCATCATCTCCTACCTTGGAAAGGGACCTCATTTTTGGACCTTGACCTCATTTTTTAGACTTGAAATTTCTCTATACACACACTATACACAATTCTCTACATAAATTCTCCCCACAAGAGTTCTTCGTAACAAGACTCTACACAAATTGTTCTACAAAAATTTCCCTAAAACAACACCATTTTCAAGTCCAAGTTTGAAGTCCTCTTTCTTAAGGTACTTTATTCTTCTTCTCTCATTTTACATATCTTAGTAATGTATGCAATCCCCATTAATGGGACATGACCAACATGACTACTTCACATATTGAAGCTAGTTAAGGTTATCTCCCTACATTTTAATCTTAACTTTAATTCACCATGTTAATTTCTCTTCATCTCTTAATGTAATTCTTTAACATTATTTGTTACATGTAATCTTTATCATTAAATAAAATAAAGCAATTCTATTTTATTTCCCCTTTATTTTCCCTTTTCTTTTCATTACAATTGTTAGCACGTTTCTATTTATTTAATTGAAGGACTTTTTAGCATTAGAACACCAAAAGTAGCAAGACCCGTGTAAGCGGGGCGGAGTGGGTGTTTAAGTACTTCCCACTCCGTCACCTAACCCCCGAACCCATCTTTTCCCGAATCTCTGGTTTTGTATATAAAATTGGCTCTTTTTAGGTTTTTCTTATGTTCCTCTAAAACATAGGTGGCGAATCTTAAAATCAAGTAGACATCCTAGGATAATTCACCGCTCTAGCCAAGCCGTGGTCCCCCGGGGTATCTACAGTGGCGACTTTGCTGGGGATATAGAGGGTTAAACTTGCGTTTTTCATTTTTGGTGTTCTTTTTACAGTTTTCTAGGCATTCTGGTGGACAAAGGTGAGACCCGTGCGCCTCTGGCCTTCTTTGCCTAAGGCGCGCGCATCCCACCTTCACCACCAGAATTGCCCGCCTTTCGTCTCGTCCTTCAATTCCATGTTTCTGTGCTAACAATGTCTGCAGGGGAAAGAATTTTTTTATTTAGGGTTAAGGCAGTCCCTTGAACCCACTGATTTGCAGGTACTGCCCAGAAGCGGGCGCCTCCACTTCTCCCAGTCTAACGCGCGCGCCTCCCGAGTAGGCATCTGAATGCGCGCACTTCTGGGCATTTCCCAGAAACAGAAACAGTGACAAGAATGACAGTTTTGACAGTGTGTGGGCACCGGGCCGGCACAGAACAACTTTTATTTCCTGTTCATTTTTATCGGTCACACGGGTGATTCGAAAGTTGTAAATTACGTGCTTATTTGTTTTTTTTTATTTCCTTTGAAAAAAAAAATATTTTGTCACTTGTTAGACCTCACGCTACGTGCAAAATTCTTATCAACTGCTCACTATTGAGTCGCACAAGTCCAACCCCAAACCCGTCGAGGCCCGTCCTAGGAAGTTTCAAGCTCCACTCGACCTTGACTCTTCCGAAGCGGTAAACCTCAGCCCGTGGCGTAGTTCACGACTACATACCGGGGGTGACCTTTAAGCCTCTCTTTAGCCGAGCACAAACCACACAATTCTAGTTAGGGTCTAACACTCCGTGACTCAAGTCGGTTTCCATGTGCCGAGATTTCCCTAAACTAATGTCTTCAAATCATACATGCCACTCGTTGTTATGGACGAAATAAAAATCCGTCCCCAAGTGGTCATAATGGACGCAAATAAAAAATCCGTCCCCGCATGTATGCTTTACTATATTAATTTAGTTTAATCCCGACACATGTAGGATTCACAAGCGTGGTGGAATCCGATGAGTATATGGGACCGCGAGAAGGTCTATATACTAGTGTGACGATTCCACTATTTTTCTAGAAACCCCAAAAAGGACCACGTCCTTCCGACTTTTGTAAATAAAAAAAAAGAGTCATTTTTTTTTATGTGGTTTGAGTCTTTACTCTTGTTTGTGGGTGAAATAATTTTATCCCAAAAGGTGTTTGTGGGGCCAACCTAAGATCGACCGTGTTCTCTCAATAGGTCCAATGTCTTCCAACGGCAACAACAACAAGGGTGAGAACATTTCCGTGTCCAACGAAGGGTTACTCAACATGGTGGAAGCATTGAAAGGGCAAGTTGTTACACTAGCCGAGAATGTCCACCGCAAGGATGATTTATGGCGAGCCCATTACGAGCATGTGAAAACGGCCCACAAGAAAGAAGTTGCTCAACTCAAGAACCAATTGAAAGGGCTCACGAGTGAAAGAAAGGTCCAAAGCATTGATACCGGTTTGGTCAACACTCTCATGTCCTACATTGACCAAAGGCTTAGTGGGCTAAATTTGCACAAGGGCCCAAGCACCGATCTTCATCAAGCTTCTCTCCTCATGAACACAATGGAGGCTCTTCCCGAAAAGTTCAAGATGCCCGATATTGGCAAGTTCAACGGCAACTCTTGCCCTGACGCTCATGTCGACTCCTACATTTGGGCCATGCTACCAAAGAAAGTGTCTCCTCAAATAATGGCACAATGCTTCCCGCTTACTCTCGAGGGGGTCGTAAAAGATTGTATGGGTCTTCCAGTTTCCACCCGCCTCAATTGGGATGCCGCTATGCTTGCCTTCAAGTCACAATATCAAGGCAACTCCATATTCCGCCCCACCAAGAAGGAATTGGAGAGCACCGTGCAAATGGGTGATGAATCATTTGGGGACTTCTATCGCCGTTGGAATGACAAGCTAGCCGAGATGGTTGATAGGCCTTCCAAGAAGGAAAAAATGGACATCTTCTTGAAGTGTTTGAAAATGGACTACCGCACTCATCTTAGTAGGGCTTTTCACTCCGATTTTTCAAGCATGTATGATGCGGGGGTTAGAATTGACAATTTGCTCCGAGAAGTGGCCGAGTCCTCCTATGACACAATCTTCAACGACAAAGGGTTCCCAAGAAATGACATGGAAGAATGTAGTGACATGGAAGACTACAACGACAATGAGGACTACAACAACACGGGGGATGACGACAACAATCTCCGTTTCTCTTTCCCTACCTAGAAATAGGATTAAAAAAAAAAAAAAAAAAAAGAGAGAGTCAAAAGTCCTTTAATGTGTGCATTAATGTTTTCTCTCGTCCTATGTTAAATGTTCGAGTCCATTGAGTCATCAAATAAAAGTCGTTCTTGTCCTCATACACTCTTCCGAGTTGTTCAATTAATTCTTGGTAAAATAATTATGAAAAAATGTCTAAACACGTTTTAGAACGAAGGCTATCACTTGAACGCCTAGGGGCTAAACATCGACAACGGCATCAACAACGAAGACATCATCAACGACGAAGAAAAAGCCAAGACATCAAGGAGAAACAACCATGGAAAAATCAAGTAAAGTTTTCAAAAAAGGGGATTTTAAAAAAAAAAAAAAAAAAAAAAAAAAAAAAAGGCTCGCTAGGTTGAAATCCTCAAATCAACCTAGGCAAAAGTTAGAGCACAAAAAAAAAAAAAAAAAAAAAAAATCCCCCTTCATTCAAAGGAGTTCACAACAACAACATCATTCCACCAAATGAAGCAACATCGACAACAATCACGACGAAGCAACAATTCATCACGACGAATGGAGAATCCACAAGAACTATGGTGACCTGAGCCTCTACACTGGAGGAATGTAGGCAACCTTCGGGTCCGGTCTCATGCAAGAAAGAAGATATGTTTAGCCCTAGCGCATTATGGTGATCGGCCTTCATCTCGAACTTGTCAAGACATATTTGTACGATTCATTTGCCAATGAATTAATCACCTCAAGATTGAACAACTTTCCTAGATTTGGAATCACTTTCCGTTCCTAGTCGAGTCTAGGGCTTCTATTCTTTCTGCATACTCCCAATTTCGTGCAATCAAATTGGGGCTTTCCTTCTCTTCTCTCTTAATGACTTACTTGCCTTCGTGAGTCATTCAACAAATATATACAAAGTCAATACTAGGGACACTTCCCTAGTCGAGTCAATGTCACTCATCTTTAGTGACAAAAGGTCTCCACCGCAAAATCACATGTCTTATCTCCTCAGCCAGAGTCAATGCACACTTCCTCATTAATCGAGTCAAAAAAAAAAAAAGACGCAAAAGAGATGTCCGCTAGATTGAAAACCCGAAAGGGCGGTCTAGGCAAAAAACAGGGTGCGTCATAAAAAAATGAGAGAGTGGGAGATAGAAGGGAAAGAGAAATGGAGATCCCCGGCTTCTAAAGAAGGCAACTACACGAGTTCTACATTTGATCTCCTCAGCAAGTCAATTCCCCACCGAGTCAACTTTGGGATTGCAAAAGGCTCGACAAGATATGGCACCATCAAAGGTTGTCTTGGGTTATTCGCATCATTCTCCAGCAGTGTGCATTTTTGTGTTCATGAAAAGAAGGCCCGTGGTAACCAAGACCCATATGAGAACGAGCCCATCATAAAAGGGCATGAATTTGCACAAATAATCCCTAGCTATTCAATTGGCTTGAGCAGCAAATAGCAACAACATGTGTCTCAGTTTTCAAAGCTTCTGCAAGTATGTGCTTCTAAAGTACGCCTAAAGGCTCCCGAGAAATGGAGTAGCTCTTGCCATGTCCTCTCATGTTTGTTCCCTCGCACGAGGATGAGTCACTCTTGCTTTACTCAACAAATGGTGACGCCCTAGGGGCTATGTGACTCAAGAACAAGGGCTTCTTTTGCTTCATTTGACAATCAATAAGCCCTAGGGGCTATGCTCGAGAAAGATGTGTGAGACTATCCTCAAAGTCTCTCAAAAGGAATGTCGAGAAGCACCTTCTTGTCATGTATGCTCATACTTGTTCCCCCCAATCAAGGATGGACCTTTCTCGCTACGGTCAAGTCTTAAAGGCTCCCTCGGCAAGAAACAATTCACTTCAATGTCCCCAGCAACATTTGAAGCTTCATACCGAAAGATCTTAAGGGACTTCGCAATCTACAATCTTTTGGGCTACGTCATTACAGTGATACAAGCAAAGGGCAATATTGGGGCTTCGCAACCGACAGTCTTTTGGGGCAACAATGCTCAAGCAATGCAATGTGGAGTAGTCTTATGGCTCCATGAAAAAGATCAAGCTTCAAGGGTCTCTCTCAACACCTCAAGTCAAAGGTCTCTTGGTTTTAAATGAGGCTCCAATGTTATGAATGAATTTGATGATCTTTGTTAGAACTCACAGCGAGATTCTGAAGGAAGTCTTAGAGAAAAGGAAAAAGATTCAATATGCTAGACTCACCCGGCTGAGTTATAGCGGGCAATGCCAATATGTTAACTCTAGAGACAGAGTTACAGCTAATCCTAATGTTTCTGCAAGTACTGCACCCCCTTCTCCAAGATCAAAAGCACAGGCTGCATCCGAAGATCCGCCGTCGGTTCGACTCAAGAAGACTCAAGCAAACGTACCGTTTGAGACTTTATCACACCAAGACCTTATCATCTGCAACAACATCACCATCTCCCACGAGACGTCTCCCGAAGACCATATTACATTCTCAACATGGACCTTCCGCCATTTGGGTATCAACCACAAAAAGGGCCATCCATCTCCAAGCAAAAGAAAGAAGGAGATCGCCTTCAAGAGTCCTACCCGATGTGGCATCCGCTCTCAATACAAAGCTAAGCCGATTTGGGGCTTCACATCGAAAGGTCTTCACATCCCGCCATCTCGAAGCCCACCTGAAATTTGGGGCTTAGCGATCTCCCGAAGCTTGGTATTAATAATCTTCTCTTGGGGCTTGCCCACGTCGACAACAAAAGACAGTTTATTTGAATGGGCTAAGAGTTGATTCATCTTGAGGCTTCATAAGCTACTCAAAGTTCAGCATTCGAGGGGCTTTACAATCAGCAACCCCTTGGCATCTCGGCATCAATAGTCCCTTTCGAAGCCCCATAATCGAAAAATATCTTGGGGCTAGACATCAATTTCGTTGGACACCACGGCAACAACGACATAATTCAACGAGGCAATCCGGACTTCGACCGAACATGACTTGATCTTGGGTTGGCTTTACAAACACACAATGGTTAAAATGGTTCACCCACGAACTAAAAAAAAATCTTTTTCTCACGTGTGTGCATATTCTTTCCCTTCTAATCTAAAAAAAAAATAATAAAAAATAATAATAATTCTTTTTCTTTTTCTCCTTCTATGTGCAAAAGTATGTGCTTTACTTTGCTTTGCTCCTAGCTTCTCCTCCAGCATTCTCCATCATCCTTGAACTACGCTGGTCTGATTCCTTTCAAGGGATACGTAGGCAACCTTTTGGCATGACCAACCCACCATCCAGAATACCATCCCGCCGACACTCCTTCAAAGGCAAGAACAATTCATCACCACCAACATCATCATTCTCCATCCAAAGCATGGATACTCTTCATCAAAAGCATCAACATCAACATCCTTCAGCAATCCATCCCCAATCAAGCGGCAATGGTAGGTGAAGGTATGAACATCATTCATCTCAAGCAATCTCTACTTTCAAAAATCACTTCACACACAGAATCACTTTACTTCTCTCTCATACAAACTACTTTCAAATCACATTGCACCATGAGCACTATTTCTCTCATAACTGCCATTTCACATCTCATACATGTCACAAACACATATACCTGCCAAGCACACACTTAACAGGTACCACCACAAGGCGAACAGCATCTGCGACTCAAGGCACTTTATCCCCAGCAGAAAATGGTGAACAGTCAACCATGCCCGCATCCCCACGATAAAGTTAACAGCAACTGCAACTCTAGACAGCAATTTGGTCCACGGTGATCCCGTAATTAGCAAACGGATCCCGCCATCAGCAAACGGATCCCGCCATCAGCAAACGAATCCCGCATTCAGCAAACGGATCCCGCCTCATCAAACGGATCCCGCTTCAGCAAACGGATCCCGCATTCAGCAAACGGATCCCGCAATCAGCAAACGGATCCCGCACCAGCAAACGGATCCCACACCAGCAAACGGATCCCGCATTCAGCAAACGGATCCCGCATCAGCAAACGGATCCCGCATTCAGCAAACGGATCCCGCATCAGCAAACGGATCCCGCTTCAGCAATCGGACCCCGCATTAGCAAACGGATCCCGCTTCAGCAAACGGATCCCGCATTCAGCAAACGGATCCCGCAATCAGCAAACGGATCCCGCTTCAGCAAACGGATCCCGCTATATCCTTTCTATAGAAATTAAGCCGCTCACACAGGGAGCGCACTCCTATCCTTTGTAATTTCAAATTCCTGCTTTATCGAGTCTTTGTTTTCTCTTGTCGATGTCCTCGGCGGTTGTCTTTCTTTCGTCGACACGTTTTGCTTCGCAATCCACGTCGCCGAGGGGCTCTGTAGACACCCCCCGCCTTGGACCTCTCACCCTGATTGCATACATAGTATTTTTATTTAACTTGATTTTGTTAATTTTTGTTATTTCCGTTAAGTTCCTAACTGATTCAGTCATTTTCTTATTCTCACCCGCGGGCGCCTCCCATAATAGTCATGGGGCGCGCGCGCGTTTGGTCCAATAGGCCGGACCCGCGCGCTTCCCACTTTGGCAGTAACGGATAGCACCATTTTTCCCTCCCTTTTCTTATTTAGAAAATCTCTTCTTGATCACAAACACCTCCTTTTTACATCCACATTCATTCCCCCTTATTTCATAACTCCCAAATCCTTTATTCTAGCCATTCTTCATAAAAACAAAATATTATTTTTTATTATTATTTGATTTTCTCTTTATTATTTATTTATTATTTTATTTATCTTATTCGTGATTGGTCAATTCCATCTCACATGGATTGACCAATTTCCCTCCAACCTTTCCCTCCTAATTTTACCTATAAAAACCATCATCTCCTACCTTGGAAAGGGACCTCATTTTTGGACCTTGACCTCATTTTTTAGACTTGAAATATCTCTATACACACACTATACACAATTCTCTACACAAATTCTCCCCACAAGAGTTCTTCGTAACAAGACTCTACACAAATTGTTCTACAACAATTTCCCTACAACAACACCATTTTCAAGTCCAAGTTTGAAGTCCTCTTTCTTAAGGTACTTTATTTTTCTTCTCTCATTTTACATGTCTTAGTAATGTATGCAATCCCCATTAATGGGACATGACCAACATGACTACATCACATATTGAAGCTAGTTAAGGTTATCTCCCTACATTTTAATCTTAACTTTAATTCACCAAGTTAATTTCTCTTCATCTCTTAATGTAATTCTTTAAAATTATTTGTTACATGTAATCTTTATCATTAAATAAAATAAAGCAATTCTATTTTATTTCCCCTTTATTTTCCCTTTTCTTTTCATTACAATTGTTAGCACGTTTCTATTTATTTAATTGAAGGAATTTTTAGCATTAGAACACCAAAAGTAGCAAGACCCGCGTAAGTGGGGCGGAGTGGGTGTTTAAGTACTTCCCACTCCGTCACCTAACCCCCGAACCCATCTTTTCCTGAATCTCTGGTTTTGTATATAAAATTGGCTCTTTTTAGGTTTTTCTTATGTTCCTCTAAAACATAGGTGGCGACTCTTAAAATCAAGTAGACATCCTAGGATAATTCACCGCTCTAGCCAAGCCGTGGTCCCCCGGGGTATCTACAGAAAGTCCAAAGTTACCTTATAGAACATATCACAATCCCTTTGTCACGCGATATCATATTGGACATAAGTCATGGTCCACGTCAACTTATGTTGTCCAATGCTTTCTCGATCCCGTGTAGATTAATATGAGCAAATGACATTGAACTCATCAATTCATTTGTGTACGGCCGTACACTATCATCAATCTCACTCATCGAGCGGCCAAGCAGATATCTCTCTTGAGAGAGGGAT
This sequence comes from Campanula takesimana, assembly GCA_026119855.1. NCBI lineage: Eukaryota > Viridiplantae > Streptophyta > Magnoliopsida > Asterales > Campanulaceae > Campanula > Campanula takesimana. Next base: position 561,215 of record JAOWBW010000108.1, on the reverse strand, counting down.
AAATCCCATCTTGACTTATCATTCTTCTCTACAAGAATCCGATTATGCCAATCGTAGCCTTTATAACCACCCGGTTAAGGGTAGCGTTTGAGTACGTCAAACATAATGTTCATCATGTGGAAGACCATGATAATCTCAGGTCTAAGGATATCAAAAGATATAACTATTATGAGATTTAATTATGACATTTGACCATGACATAAATCTTATAACGGGTCTATCAAGTACCTTGTTCTCCAACAAGTACCCACAAGTTTAATCCGCATCCTATGCACCATAATCATCATATGATTATCCATTAAACTCATGCTAACCCTTTATAAGTGCTAGGGACAATGATTATTATAATAAACATGCAAAAGATATAATAATCATGTTTTTTATCTCTATAACAATGAAGCTATGATATAACTGTAAGATACCCGTGGGAAAAACGAATAGTTCCCTCGAGAATCAAACACGGTACTTTAATGAAAAAACGGAGTCGCCACGTAAGTTTAACTTTAAACCCAAACTTAACGAAAAATAGTTAAAGACAAAGGATTCGGAGGTCAAGTTACGCTTTGGGAAGAACTTAACCGGTAGTTCACCCAAAGTGCCTCGAAAAAAACCGAGTCTCCCTAAGTTTGTTAACAAAATTGTGCAAGTCTGTGTGTGTGTGTATTTTGAAAACGGGAGAAACCGAATTGTTTTTAGAAAGGGATTTTGGAAATAAAATGTAGGCATGTTAATGCCCTTTTGTTTTCTTTTTGATACTTTAAAGAGACAAAATATAATGTTCATCCAAGTAAAATAAGATATTTTTTGGGGACGGACTTTAATTAATCATGGAAAGGATTAATAAAGTCAAGAGGGACAACTAATACCTTTACTTGGATGAGACCACAACTTGGGTGAATAAAGATGGTCAACTTTATCATCCAAGCAAGGTAATCATTACAAGATTAAAATAAATAAAAGCTTTTCTTGGACAAATCATTACTTGGATGAATAAAGAGTGTGGCTTTATCATCCAAGTAAAATAAACGAGAAAAGATTTGAAATAAATACTTTTAAATGGAGATAAACATTAAAGATTAAGACTTTAAATGTAACAAATCCATCTCCATTTAGTTCATTATTTTAATGCACTATTGAGGTGAAAAATGAAGCTTTTAGGATCATGTGGGTATTTGGATCCAAGTTATATAAAGATTACATGGATAAATAAGGACTTGTAAAATAAAGACTTGTAAATGTAAACGACTTGTAAATGTAAAGACATAAAGTAAATTGCATAAATGTAAATGACATAAATTAAATTGCATAAACATAAATGACATAAATGTAACAAATACTCCTCTCCACTTAGTTCATCATTTTAATATACCATAAAAGTGTAAGATAAAACCATTGGGATCTTAAGAGTATTTGGATCCAATCATGTATATTTGTAAAGACTACATTTTTAGGAGCAAGAAGAGGAACAAAGATAATATTCCAACAAGAAAGAAGAAAGAAAAAAAGAAAGATATGAAGATGAAGATGATAATAGAGTAAAGATTCAACCTTTAAGCAAGATTGGGGTAAATCATTAATTGATTGACCCAAGTTTGCCTTTTTTCCTTCGTTACTTAGAGATCTTGGACTCTAAGATTTCACTTAACATGGATTGATCACCATTTTCACAAAGAAATTTTACTTCATTTTGGAGAGAAGAAAATTTTAGAGAGTAACTTTAGGGGAGAACTATCCTTTTTAATGACAGAGGATGACCTCTCTATTTATAGGAGGAATTAGGGGCTTGTTTGTAACTTAAAGTTACATTTTAGCCCTTCAACTATTGGCCTTTTGTTTTCTTAGGGGCTAAGCCAAGAGATATTTTTTTTATCACAAAATGGGTTGAAATTGGGTCATTTTTGTGCACAAAATGGAGCATTTTCGGGAATTAAATGGGCTAGGAATTGATTTTCCAGAAAGGGGGTGGTTGGTGACGGAAATGAGGTGAAGGGCCAATGGGATTCCGGCATGTGGAGGCTGTGAGGGGAGGGAGACAAGGGAGAGGTAACCGACCAATCAGGCCGAGGCGTGTGGCGAAGCTTGTCGAGCGCGTGAGTTCACACGGGGGACAAGCTGGCTTTACTGGATGAATCGCGGGTGGCCATGTGGCAGATGTCGGCTGGTGTTTTGAAAAAGCGAATGTGGAATGCGCAACCGTTCCTCCTCCTTGGGCGATTTTCTGGAAATTCCCACAAAATCCTTTTGGGCTTTGTGGGGATAAACCTGAGGTCCTTGGTCCATTTTTATTACTAAAAGGCCCCTCCCCTTTCCAGAATAATTTTGAATGTCAAAAATACCCCTTAAACATTATAATGACCCAATTAAATCCCAAATTACCCCTTAATTCCACAATTTGATTATTTGAGAATAGTAATCCAGATCGGGGTACTTATAGAGTCCCTCGGCAACGTCACTTTAGGAAAGTGGGGTTGTCAATAAAGACAGAATCTCGATCCGGTGAACTACCCAGATGGGAGAGAAGGTGACCAAGGTGGTCAAGTGACTGGACCTTTATCTTTAAAGGATTCCTACGTATCCCTATCTAAGGGAATCAAGCCGGTCATATTTCTAAGGGGGTGAGAGATTTTAAGGCTACTCAAACCTAAAGGTGACCGTTGAGGTCGGGCGAGGAACTTGGCGTCTCAAACCTAAAACCTAGGTGGATATCTGTCATCCTCTTCTAAGGTATAGTGAATATCTGTCATTCTCTCCTAAAACGGACTTGACTCTCATTTGGTTAGAGGCGGGACTTGGTCAACTTGGCTCTATGGAGAGGGTTGACTTAAGGAACGGGCAATACTCTCGGCTGGTCAGAGGCGGGATTTGGTCAACTTGGCTCTATTGAGAGGGTTGACTTAAGGAACGGGCATGACTCTCGGCTGGTCAGAGGTGGGACATGGTCAACTTGGCTCTGTGGAGAGGGTTGACTTAAGGAACGGGCATGACTCTCAGCTGGTTAGAGGCGGGACATGGTCAACTTGGCTCTATGGAGAGGGTTGACTTAAGGAACGGGCATGACTCTCGGATGGTCAGAGGCGGGACATGGTCAACTTGGCTCTGTAGAGAGGGTTGACCTAAGGAACGGGCATGACTCTCGGCTGGCCAGAGGCGGGACTTAGTCAACTTGGCTCTGTGGAGAGGGTTGACTTAAGGAACGGGCATGACTCTCGGCTGGTCAAAGGCGGGACATGGTCAACTTGGCTCTATGGAGAGGGTTGACTTATGGAACGGGCATAACTCTCGGCTGGTTAGAGGCGGGACATGGTCAACTTGGCTCTGTGGAGAGGGTTGACTTAAGGAACGGGCATGACTCTCGGATGGTCAGAGGATGGACATGGTTAACTTGGCTCTATGGAGAGGGTTGACTTAAGGAACGGGCATGAATCTTGGCTGGTCAGAGGCGGGACATGGTCAACGTGGATCTGTGGAGAGGGTTGACTTAAGGAACGGGCATGACTCTTGGCTGGTCAGAGGCGGGACTTGGTCAACTTGGCTCTATGGATAGGGTTGACTTGAGGGATGGTCTTACGTCATTTTGGACTGCCGGGACAAATGTTTTCTTGACCACTCTGGGGGACTAAGGTTTTGTTAACCTAAAATGACCGCTCTGGAGGACTAAGCTTTTCTTAACTTAAAATGACCACTCTGGGGGACTAAGGTTTTCTTAACCTAAAATGATCACTCTGGGGTACTAAAGTTTTCTTAACCTAAAATGATCAATCTGGGTCATGGCTTGGGTCAACTCCACCCTTGGGCAGTTTGACGGGAAAACTGGTCTTACATCCCACTAAGGACGGTCGGGACAAAGGCTTGAACCTATAATGACCATTCTAGTTCAAGGCTTGGGTCAACTCCATATTTGGGGAGTTTGACGGGAAAACTGGTTTTACATCCTACTAAGGATAGCCGGGACAAAGGCTTTAACCTAAAATGACCTCTCTGGGTCAAGGTTTGGGTCAACTCCATCTTTGGGGAGTTTGGCAGAAAAAACTGGTCTTACGTCCCACTAAGGACTGCCGAGACAAAGACTTCACCCTATAATGACCATTCTAGGTCAAGGCTTGGGTCAACTCCATCTTTGGGGAGTTTGACGGGAAAACTGGTCTTACGTCCCACTAAGGACGGCCGGGACAAGGGTCTCAACCTATAATGACCATTCTGGGTCAAGGTTTGACTTGGGTCAACTCCACCTTTGGGGAGTTTGATGGGAAAACTGGTCTTACGTCCCACTAAGGACGGTCGGGACAAGGGTTTCAACCTATAATGACCATTTTGGGTCAAGGTTTGACTTGGGTCAACTCCACCTTTGGAGAGTTTAACGAGACAACTGGTCTTACGTCCCACTAAGGACGGCCGGGACAAGGGTCTCTACATATAATGACCATTCTGGGTCAAGGTTTGACTTAGGTCAACTCCACCTTTGGGGAGTTTAACGGGAAAACTGGTCTTACATCCCACTAAGGACGGTTGAGACAAGGGTCTCTTCCTATAATAACCATTCTAGGTCAAGTTTTGACTTGGGTCAACTCCACCTTTGGGGAGTTTAACGGGAAAACTGGTCTTACGTCCCACTAAGGACGGCGGACACATTTTAACTTGACCCCTTTTGGACAAAGTTTGGACTTTGGTCAACTCAACTCTACGGGATGATTGACACTCTTTCTTGACAACGGGGGAGAGCCTAGGGTGACCTTTAAGACACATTGTGGACGCAAAAGTCCAAGACTTTGGAAAAATCATTTTGAGGGGAGATCAAAAGCATTTTTGCTTGAAACATTATTTTTGACAAATGATGCCAAATGGGCAAATTTGAAAATGCTTGTTTCTAAATGCAAATCTTTTAACGAAGCATGTTAGTCAAATTTTTTATTTTAACTTAACCGTGAGGTTTGTTATGCTTAAAGTCCTTTGGATTTTGTCCATTCATTGAGAAGTAACTGATGGTAGGAAATCTGCTCGTCACTGTTATGGGGATAGCCTCAATGTCATCTTTGCCGTTGATATGGAGGTAGCCCTATGTCCTTGTTGCTGTTGATATGGAGGTAGCCCCATGTCTTTGTTGTCGTCATTGTGGAGGTAGCCCCATGTCCTTGTGGTTGTTGATGTTGGGGTAGCCCCATGTCTTTGTTGTCGTTGATGTGGAGGTAGCCCCAATATGACCATTGAAGTGAGGTTAGGAACCCATTCCTTTTTCATGACGCACCCTTTCTTTTTCCTAGGCCACCCTTTCGGGTTTTCAACCTAGCGGGCATCTCTTTTGTGTCTTTTATGGCACACCCTGTTTTTTACCTAGGCTGCCCTTACGGGTTTTCAACCTAGCGGGCTACTTTTTTGGTGCCTTTCTCTTTTTTTCTCTTGAGTGATCCAGCCGACTCGATAGAACAAGGACTTTTAAGTATTTTGCTTGGAGGAAACATGCAAGGGCATTTTATTTGGGAGAGAGTCCCTTCATGCTGGTGAGCTCTTTGAGCAATGTATCATGAAATTGGAGGAAACCTTTTCTTGACAGAATACAAGTGTTTAGCTCTTTCCTAAGATGGAGAAAAGAAGACTTGTTGAGACATTTGAAATTTGCCTTAGTTAATATCATCAAATGATTGCTTGAATGGACCATGTTTGTCATTAAGTCAAGATTATAGCAAACAATTAGCCTTAACATGTATAAGTTTTGTGATCAATTAAGATTAAGATTCGATCAATAGCAAGATCGGGAGGAGAATGTGTTTAGAAGGTGGAATTGGTCATTGTCTGGTAAATTGGTCATTGAAGGGACCAAGGGACGAGAACTTGGTCATTTTAAGAGGACCACGGCTTGATGGTTTTGTTTCATGCTATGACCGGACCCGAACGTTGCGTTCAGCCTTTGCGCTGTCTTTTGCTGAAGTTGACTTTCTTTTGACGTTGTCTCGGAGGATGTTGTTGCTCTTTTAATGTAGATCACTTTGCTCTGTGGTGGACTCCTCGGGATGGACCTTTTGGGGTGAACCCTCTTTGGTGTGAACTTCTTTTGAGATGAACAGGCCCTCTGGGCTGAGTCCCTTCTTGGTTGTCTTTTGAGATAGACTTCATTTCTTGCGAACTTTTGGGGGGCGGACCTTGCAGTGAGCTTTTGAGGCGAACTTCCTCTTCTCATATATTCATTTTCTTTCCTCTTTTTCACATATTCATTTCCTTTCCCTCTTATCATTTATTTTTTGAGGGAGAGGGGGAAACATTAGCCCCAACTTGCTATCTTGGACATTGGCTCATTTGTAGCCCCTTGTAGGAATGTCTGTCACTTCTCGTTTTGACTTTTGAAGATCTGGGAAATCCTTTGCTTGGTTGCTCACGCGCGATCACGGTTGAACCTTGGTGGTTTAGCAACAACATCCTTGCCTTTTCATTGTCTCGGGATGCCTTTGATGTGCATCAAGAATTTGTATCGGAAAAGTTTATCGGGTTGTGTATCGGGGAATGTGTATAGAGGAAGGTTTGCCATTAATGGTTTCTTCATGCCAATTGATCACAACATTTATTCACATCAAGATTAATTGTTTGCATTTAGCATTTTTCATTTGTGTTAGGTCCATTCATCCTTAATGAGTCGTCATTGACTAGTATGCTTAGAAGTCAATTCATCATTTTAGGGACGTAGCAATCAATTGATAATAACAAGCAAGGCAATTTCAAGAGTAAATGTATATTGCAAATAATGTCTCAAGTCTAGAGAGAAGAGAATGAAAATGACTCTTTTATTTAGATAACTTTGTACATACATGTCCAAGTATGGACCTTTGTAAAAATAAAAAGACACAGTCCAGGACGGACTTTGGTGAAAGTCTAGATCCTACGAGGTTGGAAGACTCTATATATATATATATATATATATATATATATATATATATATATATATATATATATATATTATTTATTTTTTAGGGATGGGCTCCTATGAAGTATGATGATCCATTTTCTTCTTTGATTGTTGGAGGGGTTATCGGCGGCATATTCCATGTCTTCCACGTGAAACTCGGGTTCCGTGTCATCGGGAAAGATGTCGCGAGGTCTCCACTTGGCTTGGCGTTGTAATTCCCGGATCCGTCTACTCATGAGTTGAGAGTTTTCTTTGGCCATCTCCTTCTGGTGATTTCCTTCCGAGGCGCGCAACCTTTGTGCATGACACTCGACGAGGGTACAGACCTCCATTTGATGTAGCCGCCTTTGGGCTTTCGAAGCACGGGCTTCTCATTGTTGTTCACGCGGATGGTTGTCTCGGACGCCAATTCAGATGTGGGCTCCTTGGTCGATGTTTCTAATGGACAAGGCCGCAAAGGACTTTAGCATATTAAACCTCAAGGTGAAATTATAACCATGATTTAAGAAGAAAGCTTCATTAGCGGACTAGCCTTTTAGGAAAACATGATCTTTTATTTTGAGAAAACTTGATCTCCATTTTTTTTTTGGAAACTTACACTTTTGTTTTGAGTAAAAGACTCACTGATAATAATCTTATTAAGAAAACTAACAGTGGATTCAGCACGGTCTCCATATGGCATCTACTGGGGAGTCAAGACCCTAACTAAACCTAACAGACACCTTAACTGATTTTTCCTAAAGGCTTATCACACATCCTAACAATGGACTTTGACTTTTCCTAAGGGGAGGCTAATGGAAGGGGTTTTGAGATTTCGTCCTTTCTTATGGAAACCGCAGCACCATTCATTTCCCGACCCGGGGCATTTATCCCTTCAGACATTTTCTGTGCCGCTGATTTTTTCCAAATGCCTTCCGTCACTCCGGCTTTGCTGATTTTAGGAATCACCACCTTGGACACTGATTTTGTCAACTTTTCCAAAACAGGCTTTCCCATTTCGGGATTAACAACTTCATCAATCAGGGACTCATTTTCTTTGGGGCAGACACCACTCCATTTTTCCATCACATCAATCCCCAGGGTTCTGCACTCGAGGGAGGTCACGGGATTAGATTCCACGAATTCAAGCATGTTGATACTCGGGTCGTTGGCTGTATCGGGGGCGTGGGGGCGTTCAAGCTTTCCCTGCTCAATCAAATCTAGAATAATACATTTCACAATAGAGCACTCGTCGGTATTGTGCCCATGGAAATTGTGGAAACCACACCTTTTGTTAACATCGAGGTACCTCTCGGGGTTTTTGGGTTGGAAGTTGACAAGAGGCTTTGCGAGGCCTTGCTTAACCAATCCCTCAAATACCTTGCTTATGGGCATTCCGAAATCCTCAAACCTTATGAAGCGGGGTTTGGGTTGGCGTTTGGATCTTCCTTTACCTTTGACCGAAGTGTGGTGGTGATGAGAATTACCACCGCTCGAGACAAGGCATTCCTTATCTTCCATTTGCTTTATCTTTCCCAACAATTTACCCGACTGAGGTGCAACATGAGGATTCTGTGGAGGCGCGTGGGTGTGGGCATACTCATAACCTCGGTTTCTTACAGGAATATACATTGGAGGCATGCAAAGAGCTTGTGATCCAAAAGGTCTTGGATTGTAGATCTGATATGGGTCATCATGGAATCCAATGGTTGATCGAGTATGGTGACTGAGTTCTTGGGATTTTATTGGCGATCTCGAACTAAAAAGGAGTATAATTCGGAAGATATCGTGGGAGTGATGGTTGAGGCATGACCGGTGTAAATGGTGAGGGATGGGTGTTTTGAGTGTATTGTATTTGGGGATTCATGGGAGGTAACCCATAGGGAATGTTGGATCCGGGGTGAGGCGGAGTGTAGGGAGCTTGAGTGGGAGATAAGCTTTGAGTGATGGTATGTTGAGGTAGAGAATGAGGGGACTCGGTATTTTCGCCCGATTGAGGGGGTGGAATTTGGTCGCAATTCGGAGGTTGGTGGCTTCGACCTCTTCCTCGTGGTCAGGAACTTCAATGAAGGACCCATCAGTCTGAAACAAAACCTTAACACCCTTCTGTCTCATTGACTCGACAAACTAATCCTGTGCTTTTTCGTGGTGTATCCTGGTAATCTCTTCCTGAGCCCGGGAGACTTCTAAAGCATGGCGCAACTCTTCCTTAGTTGGACTGTCCTGATTGCCTGCGGCATCACTCACCCAGCTACTTTCCTCTGAGCTGGTCATTCCGAGGTACCAGAGTGGAGAAGTGGTAGCGGCTGAGGAACTATCAGACTCAATGCTAAACAGGCGGTTATATAGTGCTCTTTTCCACTTCATTCTTGCTACGGCTGGAAAAAAGAAGTAGTTTAGACTCAGGTAAAAATTGGATGAGTGTTTGAGCCAAAGACGCACGTGTCTCTATTTTGGGATATTTTGTCGCGACCCCGGACCCCGCGGGCCCGAGACCGCGATCTGAACGTCGACTCTAAAACCAAAACTGTGAAATACTGAAGTTAAAAATTCCATTTGATACCAAAAGGTGATGATCCAAAGTTTTACAAAACCAAGTTTGATAAAAACCAAATACAACTATCATAAACTTCCACAAGTTTATGCTTAACAAAATAAAAATATACAATTCTTAGTGACGTCATTGTTTGGTACAACTATCCCAAAATGGTTACACATCTACATAATGTAAACCAACCTATATCAACCTTCCCCAAAAGAATGGATCCACACTCGACGTCCTCTTTCTCGTGATCAGCGAGACTAATCCTTAGCACCTGGGGGGGGGGGTTAAGGAAAAACAAAGATAAAAAGAAAGGGGGTGAGATAAATCTCAATAAGTTACTAATGCAACTACATGACATGCTATGATGCACGAAGCGATAAGCAATAATAAATAACACGTAACACATAGCATTTATCACATAACAGATAGTAGCGGAAATAAACACATAACAAAGGATATAACCAAGGTTTTCCAAACCGGAACATCCAAATAAAGGATCGCTGCGCAGCTTCAATAATCAACCAATCATCATCTTCATAATAGCATGAAAGCCGAAGAGAAAACCCCGGTACCGGAACCAATAACCATAAAAGTGTCACAAAGGACAAGGACCATGACACAAAGTCATGCCCGGTAGCTAGATACATTCACAGAGGAACACTAACTGACTTTTCCAAGGCCAATCTGGAAAAGGGTATAGAAGGGGGTAAAACAATGGTCAACATTATAATGGACTTGGCTTTGCCATTATAATCTTTCCCATCGCCCAATGCAACAAATATGCCAGCTGGGATTCCAAATAAATGCTAAGTAATATAATTTAGCATGAATAAACAACTTAAGGTTCCAAAGTAGGGAACCAATCCAATTAAATCACCACAAAGGTAAACCAATATAAACAGCACATCAAAGATGCCCAACATTCCGAAAACGGTACTTAAATAAATTTCATAACACATTTATTCACAAAAGAATCAATTCCACTTAAATAAGTGTTCCACGGTGTTATTTTAAGTTAATTAGAAGAAATAAACCTCAACTAGTTAAGCCTTAAGTCTTAAACCAAGCAAAAAGGGCAAAATCCCCAACAGGCGGGCGGGCGGGCGCCTGGGCTTAGGCAGGCGGGCGCCTGTTTGGCCAGAAGGTTTGGGTCGCTGGAAAAGGGAGTGCAGGCGGGCGCCTGGCACCACGCGGGCGGGCGCCTGGTCTGGGTTCAAGGTCGGGAAACAGAGCTGGGCATTACCAAATTTCGACCCAAAACACCAAATACTCAAAATCAAACACCATCAATCGTCCACCAAGCATAAATACGAACCACAATAACTTATAACTAGGATGAGGACCTAGATAACACATTTATCAACCAAGATCAAGGTATAATCCCAACTTTCATCAATTCACCATTTTTAACCAAAAACTCAAATAAATTCCAAACAAATTCAAAACCCAACCAAACTTCAAATATAACACATCAAGCATTATCTAAACATGATATGAACATTTTAGCATAAAAAATGGGGGAAAAGTAACTTACTTGATAAATCTCAAAGTTGACGGAATTCAATTCTTTTTGGTTCTACGCGATCCTATCGGCGATCTAAACAAGGTTCACGTTTTAAGAAATGAGAGATTATGAGGAGAAGATGAAGAAAATGAAGAGATAAGGAAGAGAAACTTACCTACACCAATGGGGGAGAGAGAGAGAGTTGTGCTGGGAAGGAGAGGGGAGAGTGAGGGAGAAGGTGAGGGAGGAGAGGGGAGTTGGGAAAATTATTTTAAAAAGTTACAACTAGACCCCCTCCCCATCTACTAACACAATTACTCCCCACTAACAAATAAGACTCAACAACACTACACTGACCCAAACGACTCAATTAAAATGCTAGGCATAATTATTATGAAACATAAAATGCACACATAATTATTTAAATAAATAATAATTTAAATAAATAAACAAGCAAATAAATAATAATTATTTATTACTAATAAAATAGAGCCTAGAATTCGGGTCGTGACATTCACTCCCCCTTAAAGAAAATTCGACCCGAATTTTAACGAGACTCACCTTAAACAAAAAGCAACGGAAATTTCCTCTCTATCTCATCTCGGAGCTCCCACGTCGACTCCTCGATGTTATGATTCCTCCAAAGGGCTCTAACCAACGCAATGCTTTTGTTCCTCAACTCTTGGACTTTGGCATCTAAAATCCGAACCGGTCGTTCCTCATAAGACATATCGGGCTCAATATCCTCCGGTACCCTCGGTAACACGTGAGATGGATCATGAACATACTTCCGAAGCATAGAAACGTGAAAGACGTTATGCAACCGGTCCAAAGATGACGGTAACGCGAGTCGATACGCTAGAAGTCCAACCTTTCCCAAAATCTCAAACGGACCTATAAACCTCGGAGCCAATTTGCCTTTCTTCCCAAATCTACGAATACCCACCTTTGGAGACACCTTCAAGAATACCAAATCACCGGTCTGAAAACTAAGGTCTCGCCTTCGGTTATCTGCGTAGCTCTTATGTCGACTCTGGGCTGTTTTCAATCTATCCCGGATAACTTTGACTTTCTCAACCGAATCTCGAAGCAAATCGATACCCAAAACTTTCGCTTCACCGACCTCATCCCAGCAAATAGGCGATCTACATTTCCTTCCATACAAGGCCTCATACGGTGCCATCTCGATACTAGCCTGATAACTGTTGTTGTAAGAGAACTCCACTAACGGTAGGTGCGAATCCCAAGAATCAGAAAAGTCTATCGAACACGCTCGCAACATATCCTCCAAAATCTGAATGGTCCTCTCGGACTGACCGTCGGTCTGAGGATGAAAAGCCGTGCTGAATCGCAAATCTGTACCCAAAGCTTCCTGAAACGCCTTCCAGAACCTAGAAGTAAACCTCGGGTCTCGATCTGACACGATGCTAACCGGAACCCCATGCAATCTAACGATCTCATCGATATAAAGGGTCGCAAGCTTCTCCATCGAATATCTGATGTCAATAGGCAAGAAATGGGCACTCTTGGTCAATCTATCCACTATTACCCAAACACTGTCATACTTCCTACTGGTACGAGGTAGTCCCGTAACGAAATCCATAGTCACATGCTCCCATTTCCACTCGGGAATCTCTAACGGCTGAAGTAATCCCGCGGGTCTCTGATGCTCGGCTTTGACCTGCTGGCACGTTAAACACTTAGAAACATACTCCGCTATTTCCCTTTTCATATTAACCCACCAAAATTGTTGCTTCAAATCCTGATACATCTTCGTACTACCCGGATGAATAGTATACCTCGATTTGTGACCCTCATCATGAACTCTCTGTTTAATTCCATCAACATCCGGAACACACAAACGACCACGGAAAGTCAACACTCCACTCTAGCTAACAGAAAAATCCTCAAAATTCTTTTCCTTCAATTTACCCATTATCTTCACCAACTCGGGATCTTCTTTCTGAGCTTCCTTTATCCTCTGAATTAGGGTCGGAGATACCCTAATATTCACAAAAATAGCCCCATGTCTCGATTCACGAGGAGACCAATCTCGAACATCCTCAAGCATTCTCCATTCACGAACCATCATCGAAGCCACATAAGATTTTCTACTAATCGCATCGGCTACCACATTCGCCTTTCCCGGGTGATAAGAAATCGTACAATCATAATCCTTCAACAATTCCATCCATCGGCGCTGTCTATTATTCAACTCTTTCTGGGAGAAAAGGTACTTCAAACTCTTGTGATCGGTAAAAATTTCAAAATTCGCCCCATAAAGATAGTGCTTCCATTTGTGCAACGCAAAGACTATCGCCGCCAACTCCATATCATGAGTGGGGTAATTCTGTTCACTAGGGGTCAACTTCCTCGAAGCATAAGCAATTACTTTCCCATTCTGCATCAACACACAACCCAAACCCTCTTTCGAAGCATCACTGAAAATCACTAGGCCATCGCTCCCATTAGGCAAAGTCAAGATCGGTGCGGTAGTCAACCTCTTCTTCAATTCCTCGAAACTCTTGTCACATTCTCGGCCCACACAAACGGAACATTCTTTCGGGTCAACTGAGTCATCGAAGTAGCAATCCTCGAAAACCCTTCAATAAATCTTCGGTAATAACCGGCTAAACCAAGAAAACTTCTAATCTCTGTCACTGATTCGGGTCTCTTCCAATCCACTATAGCCTCTATCTTTGAAGGATCCACAGAAATCCCATCTTTAGAAATCACATGGCCCAGAAATGACACCTTGTCGAGCCAAAATTCGCATTTGCTAAACTTCGCAAATAATTTCTCCCTCGCAAGAACGGATAAAACTGTCCTCAAGTGTTGTTCATGCTCCTCTCGGATTCGAATAAACAAGAATGTCGTCGATGAAGACTACCACGAACGAATCAAGATAGGGATGGAAAATCCGGTTCATCAAATCCATAAACACGACCGGCGCATTATTCAACCCAAACGGCATAACCAAGAACTCGTAATGACCATACGAGTGCGAAAAGCAGTCTTCGGAATATCCTCCGATCGAACCTTCAACTGAGGTACACACTCCTCAAATCAAGTTTAGAGAAAACCACGGACCCTTGAAGCTGATCAAACAAATCATCAATATGGGTAGAGGATACTTGTTCTTTACCGTAATCTGATTCAACTTTCGGTAATCTATACACAATCTCAACGAATCATCTTTCTTCCGCACGAACAAAACCGGTGCTCCCCACGGGAAACACTAGGGCGAATAAACCCTCGATCAAGCAACTCTTGCAATTGAACCTTTAGTTCCTTCAACTCTGCGGGAGCTAACCTATAAGGTGCTTTCGAAATTGGAGCCGTACCCGGCAAAAGATCTATACAAAACTCAATCTCACGATCGGGAGGCATATCATACTCGGTAGAGAAAACATCGGGAAATTCCCGAACTACCCGAACACTATCAAAACTAGGGGATTCTTTCCTAGTATCAAGAACACTAGCCAAATACCCCTCACAACCACTATGCAATAATTTTCTCGCTTTCATAAAAGAAATTAAGCGAACCTTTCTATTCAGAGGACTAGCCTCAAACACAAATTTAGGCACATCGGGAATAGAAAAAGTAACAGTTTTCTTACGGCAATCAACGGAAGCATGAAATTGCTCAACCAATCCATACCCAAAATGACATCAAAGTCTTGGATAGGAATAACTACCAAATCCGCACAAAGGACACGACCACAAATAACCACATCACAAGCACGAAATACTCGATCAGAAATCAAGCATTCTCCTATAGGGGTCGACACCTCTAGCACATACGGTAAAGACTCGAATGCAGCATTTAACATGGAAGCAAATTGCACAGAAATGTATGAATGAGATGATCCTGGATCTACTAACGCTCGTGCGCTCACATTAGACACAGAAACAATACCTCCAATAACGGATGGATCATCGGTAGCTTGTTGTTGATTCATGGCATAAACCTTCCTTGAACTTTGGGCTTCCCAGCGGCATCCCTTTTCTGACCCTGATTAATACCAACTCCTGACCCGGATGCTTGACCTCGGTACCTCGTGCACTCTCTCGCAAAGTGCCCCATTTCACCACAATTGGTACACTTGCCTTGCTTTTTCCAACACCTATCCTCCGAATGGCCTACCTTCTGACAAAAGGTACAAGGCTTCCTATTCTGAATCCCGGAGTAGTACCCAGATTCCTCGGTGTGGTTTGCCCCTTAAACTAAGATGATGCTCCCGGGTTACCTCGGTTGTCGGAACGGTGTTGTGGCTTGCTTTGCCCTCCCGGCTTGCTCGGGTTAGCTACCTCGGTCTTCCTTTTATGCTCCCCAATATCTTGCTCTATTAAATAGGCTCGGTCCACCGCATCTTGGAAAGTCACAATCCGTTGTGCAATAAGTTGAGTACGGATGGAGGTCTTCAATCCCCGAATAAATCTCATAGCCTTTTGTTCCTCGGTCCTCACCAAATAGTCGCAATACCGGGCTAATTCTATGAACTTAGCCGAGTATTGTGCTATAGACAACACACCTTGCTCCAGGTTGAGTAGCTCGATCTCCTTTCGGTTTTGATCAACAACCGGAATGAAATGCTCCTTGAATTTGCGCACAAACAACTCCCACGCATACACCGTGCGAGTATCATCCCAAGTAGCTTTAACACCCTTCCACCAATGCTCGGCGGCTCCCACCAGTTTATAAGCCGCGAACCGGACCTTATCCTCATCCGAGCACCCAAATACATCATAAATCTTCTCCATCGACTCAATCCACAACTCAGCTTTCCTTACATCGGGCTCCCCATTGAATTCAACCGGTTTCAACTTCAGAAATTGCTCCAATCCATAGCGGGGTGGTGCTTGTTCTACCCTCGGACCTTGATCATGTATGACCTTCATGGCCGCCTCGAACATGCCTTGAAACATGGCACGTGCTTCTTCCCTTGTATCATTCTGATTTGCATTACCGGTACTACCTTCACCACTCCTTCTACGAACCATTGTAAACAAGTACCTGCATAAAACATCAACCGTTAATCACTCCGCACACTACTACCCACCTAGGTTATACTAATCCACCTAGACTTATACTTAGAGCTAATGCCATAGCTCTGATACCAACTGTCGCGACACCGGACCCCGCGGGCCCGAGACCGCGATCTGAACGTCGACTCTAAAACCAAAACTGTGAAATACTGAAGTTAAAAATTCCATTTGATACCAAAAGGTGATGATCCAAAGTTTACAAAACCAAGTTTGATAAAAACCAAATACAACTATCATAAACTTCCACAAGTTTATGCTTAACAAAATAAAAATATACAATTCTTAGTGACGTTGTCGCGACCCCGGACCCCGCGGGCCCGAGACCGCGATCTGGACGTCGACTCTAAAACCAAAACTGTGAAATACCGAAGTTAAAAATTCCATTTGATACCAAAAGGTAGTGATCCAAAGTTTTACAAAACCAAGTTTAATAAAAACCAATTACAACTATCATAAACTTCCACAAGTTTATGCCCAACAAAATACAAATATCCAATTCTTAGTGACGTCATTGTTGTTACAACTACCCCAAAATGGTTACACATTTACATAATGTGAACCAACCTATATCAACCTTCCCCAAAAGAATGGATCCACACTAGACGTCCTCTTTCTCGTGATCAGCGAGACTAATCCTTAGCACCTGGGGGGGGGGGGGGTTAAGGAAAACAAAGATAAAAGGAAAGGGGTGAGATAAATCTCAATAAGTTACTAATGCAACTACATGACATGCTATGATGCAATATACAATAAGCAATAATAATTATCACATAGCACATAGCATTTATCACTTAACAGATAGCAGCGGAAATAAACACATAACAAAGGATATAGCCAAGGTTTTCCAAACCGGAACATCCAAATACAGGATCGCTGCGCAGCTTCAATAATCAACCAATCATCATCTTCATAATAGCATGAAAGCCGAAGAGAAAACCCCGGTACCGGAACCAATAACCAAAAGAAGTGTCACAAGGGACGGGAGACATGCCACAAAGTCATGCTCCAAGAAGCTAAAATGCACACAAAGGAGCTAGCTCTTCTCACATCCAAGGCGAATCTGGAGGAGGGTAATAATGGGGAAAAACAATGGTCAACATCACAATGGACTTGGCCGTGCCATCATAATGTTTCGCATCGCCCAAACACACACAAAATACCAGCTGGACTTTCACGTAAAGGCTAAGTAATGAAATACTAGCACGATAAACAACAAAGGATTCCAAAGTAGGGAATCATGCCAAATAATCACCAAGAAGATGAAATGAACCAACAATACACAATAAAGGTGCTTCAAAGTCCCAATTTAACCATTAATGAATTTCCAACACAAACTTCATCACAAAGGACCCAATTCTATCACTAGAGTGCACTACAATGTTCACTAAGGTCAACTAGGAGGACATCCAAGATTTGGATCAAAACGCATTCTTCAATTACAAAATTTTAACAATTGTAAACTTTCAGAGGACTGTGCGGCCGCCCACCAGTGACCGTGCGGTCGCCCAAAAGACCCTCAAACACGACCAAAAGCTTTCAGATAGTTGTGCGGTCGCCCAGGAAATTTTGTGCGGCCGCCCAATGCTCTGAATTGCCAGAAATCGGGAAGAACAACATGGGTTCTTCCATTTTTATACCCAAAACACATTTCCACCAAAATCCAACATTCCAACTAGTATACTAATGTACCAACACAACTAATAAGTCTAAAAAGACTCAAACAACAACATTTAACAACCAAAATCAAGAATCAAACCCAACATTCAAGATTTCACCATTTTTTATCAAAACCCAAAATAAATTCTCAATAAATTCAAAACTCAATCAAACTTCAAATATAGCACATCAAACATCAAATAAACATGATATGGACATTTTAGCATCAAAATGGGGGAAAAGTAACTTACTTGACAAATCTCAAAGTTGACGGAATTCAATTCTTTTTGGTTCTATGCGATCCTAACGACGATCTAAACAAAGTTCATGTTTTAAGAAATGAGAAATAACTAGAGGAAGATGAAGGAAATGAAGAGAGAAGTAAAGGAAGAAAACTTACCCCAAAACTTAGAGAGAGAGGGAGAGTTTGCTGGAGAGTGATGGTGAGGAGTGAGGGAGGAGAGGGGAGTAGGGAGGGAGTAGATGAAGAATTATTCAAAATGTTACACTCTGGCCCCTTCCCCAACTATTAACACAATTACTTACACTCCCGACTAACAATTAAGACTCAACACTTCCACACTAGCCCAAATAACTCGAATAAAATGATAGGCATAAATATTATAACACATAAATTGCACACATAAATATTTAAATAAATAATAATTTAAATAAATAATTAAGCAAATAAATAATTAATAATTATTTAATTACTAATAAAATAGAGCCTATATTTCGGGTCGTGACAGACGTCATTGTTTGGTACAACTATCCCAAAATGGTTACACATCTACATAATGTAAACCAACCTATATCAACCTTCCCCAAAAGAATGGATCCACACTTGACGTCCTCTTTCTCGTGATCAGCGATACTAATCCTTAGCACCTGGGGGGGGGTTAAGGAAAAACAAAGATAAAAAGAAAGGGGGTGAGATAAATCTCAATAAGTTACTAATGCAACTACATGACATGCTATGATGCACGAAGCGATAAGCAATAATAAATAACACGTAACACATAGCATTTATCACATAACAGATAGCAGCGGAAATAAACACATAACAAAGGATATAGCCAAGGTTTTCCAAACCGGAACATCCAAATAAAGGATCGCTGCGCAGCTTCAATAATCAACCAATCATCATCTTCATAATAGCATGAAAGCCGAAGAGAAAACCCCGGTACCGGAACCAATAACCATAAAAGTGTCACAAAGGACAAGGACCATGACACAAAGTCATGCCCGGTAGCTAGATACATTCACAGAGGAACACTAACTTGACTTTTCCAAGGCCA
Organism: Campanula takesimana; assembly: GCA_026119855.1. Taxonomy (NCBI): domain Eukaryota; kingdom Viridiplantae; phylum Streptophyta; class Magnoliopsida; order Asterales; family Campanulaceae; genus Campanula; species Campanula takesimana. The sequence goes on along the minus strand of JAOWBW010000108.1, from coordinate 542,292 downwards.
ATCTGGAAAAGGGTATAGAAGGGGGTAAAACAATGGTCAACATTATAATGGACTTGGCTTTGCCATTATAATCTTTCCATCGCCCAATGCAACAAATATGCCAGCTGGGATTCCAAATAAATGCTAAGTAATTATAATTTAGCATGAATACACAACTTAAGGTTCCAAAGTAGGGAACCAATCCAATTAAATCACCACAAAGGTAAACCAATATAAACAGCACATCAAAGATGCCCAACATTCCGAAAACGGTACTTAAATAAATTTCATAACACATTTATTCACAAAAGAATCAATTCCACTTAAATAAGTGTTCCACGGTGTTATTTTAAGTTAATTAGAAGAAATAAACCTCAACTAGTTAAGCCTTAAGTCTTAAACCAAGCAAAAAGGGCAAAATCCCCAACAGGCGGGCGGGCGGGCGCCTGGGCTTAGGCAGGCGGGCGACTGTTTGGCCAGAAGGTTTGGGTCGCTGGAAAAGGGAGTGCAGGCGGGCGCCTGGTACCACGCGGGCGGGCGCCTGGTCTGGGTTCAAGGTCGGGAAACAGAGCTGGGCATTACCAAATTTCGACCCAAAACACCAAATACTCAAAATCAAACACCATCAATCGTCCACCAAGCATAAATACGAACCACAATAACTTATAACTAGGATGAGGACCTAGATAACATCATTTATCAACCAAGATCAAGGTATAATCCCAACTTTCATCAATTCACCATTTTTAACCAAAAAACTCAAATAAATTCCAAACAAATTCAAAACCCAACCAAACTTCAAATATAACACATCAAGCATTTTCTAAACATGATATGAACATTTTAGCATAAAAAATGGGGGAAAAGTAACTTACTTGATAAATCTCAAAGTTGACGGAATTCAATTCTTTTTTGTTCTACGCGATCCTATCGACGATCTAAACAAGGTTCACGTTTTAAGAAATGAGAGATTATGAGGAGAAGATGAAGAAAATGAAGAGATAAGGAAGAGAAACTTACCTACACCAATGGGGAGAGAGAGAGAGAGTTGTGCTGGGAAGGAGAGGGGAGAGTGAGGGAGAAGGTGAGGGAGGAGAGGGGAGTAGGGAAATTATTTTAAATAGTTACAACTAGACCCCCTCCCCATCTACTAACACAATTACTCCCCACTAACAAATAAAACTCAACAATACTACACTGACCCAAACGACTCAATTAAAATGCTAGGCATAATTATTATGAAACATAAAATGCAAACATAATTATTTAAATAAATAATAATTTAAATAAATAAACAAGCAAATAAATAATAATTATTTATTACTAATAAAATAGAGCCTAGATTTCGGGTCGTGACATATTTGACCGGGCCAAAGTTGCCAACGTTTCCCTCACCACGAGGGAGGGGGTCCCACGCGATGAGAGGCTCAAGTCACCGTAGTTCGAACGGGTTTGGAATTCTAAGCGGAAAAGACGAACATGACTGACTTCTTGGAGGATAACGGGGATCCATCCAAGGACTTGACTGACTTCCTAGGGGACTATTCCTATGGATTTAACGGGGATCTTCATGGGGACCTAGGGGACAACGCCTAGGGTTTCAACGGGAATCTTAACGGGGACCTAGGGGACAACGCCTAGGGTTTCAACGGGAATCTCAACGGGGACCTAGGGGACAACGCCTAGGGTTTCAACGGGAATCTCAACTGGGACCTAGGGGACAACGCCTAGGGTTTCAACGGGAATCTCAACGGGGACCTAGGGGACAACGCCTAGGGTTTCAACAGGAATCTCAACGGGGACCTAGGGGACAACGCCTAGGATTTCAACGGGAATCTCAACGGGGACCTAGGGAACAACGCCTAGGGTTTCAACAGGAATCTTTTCAATGGGAATCTTAATGGGGACCTAGGGGACAACGCCTAGGGTTTTAACGGGAATTTTAGAGGATAACGGGGATCCATCCAAAGATTGACGGGTGTCTCGGAGATCTTCCAATGACTTAACGGGTTCCTAGGAGACAACGCCTAGGGATTTAACGGGAATTTTGGAGGATAACGGGGATCCATCCAAAGATTGACTGGTGCCTCGGAGATCTTCCAATGACTTAACGGGTTCCTAGGGGACAACACCTAAGGATTTAACAGGAATTTTGGAGGATAACGGGGATCCATCCAAAGATTGACGGGTGCCTCGGAGATCTTCCAAGGACTTAACGGGTTCCTAGGAGACAACGCCTAGGGATTTAATGGGAATTTTGGAGGATAACGGGAATCCATCCAAAGATTGACGGGTGTCTCGAAGATCTTCCAAGGACATAATGGGTTCCTAGGGGACAACGCCTAGGGATTTAACGGGAATTTTGGAGGATAACGGGGATCCATCCAAAGATTGACGGGTGCCTCGGATATCTTCCAAGGCGGGTTCCTAGGGGACAACGCCTAGGGATTTAATGGGAATTTTGGAGGATAACGGGGATCCATCCAAAGATTGACGGGTGCCTCGGAGATCTTCCAAGGACTTAACGGGTTCCTAGGGGCCAACGCCTAGGGATTTAACGGGAATTTTAGAGGATAACAGGGATCCATCCAAAGATTGACGGGTGCCTCGGAGATCTTCCAAGGACTTAACGGGTTCCTAAGGGACAACGCCTAGGGATTTAACGGGAATTTTGGAGGATAACGGGGATCCATCCAAAGATTTAGTGAAGTGACGCTTGATAGCGAATGGATTCAATGTGTCAAAGACGAGAAGTCAAAACAGAGCAAATTAATTATCCGTTCAAGTTTTACTTAAAACGCATTTTTATCCCTAAATGGTTGGAAAAGATTTCTCTTCTTTTCGCAACTACTCTAAACCCTGGATCAGTGGAGGCCATCACTACGTCTATAAGCCCCTCGTTTTTCACCTGTATTGCATGCTCCGAAGGACGGAATATCCCGGGCGAGGTTCGTATAGGGCACGTGGCTTCCACCGACTAAAAAAACCAAACCTAGGGTCTAGTGCGTCACAAAGTTCCAATGCGTGGGCCCTTCTTATCATAATTAAGCACCGATTAAGGTTAAGATTGTCTTAACGCTTCAACGAAAATCCAGGATGACCTCATTTTAATGAAGGATCTCGGACCTTAACCTTGGGCTTAAGGATGATTAGGACGGGCCTAGCATTAGGGCTTAACGACACGGTGTCAACCTATAATTAATGCATGACTTTGGTTAATTATGGTTAACATTAATGCATAAGTCAAGGACCGCGTCAAGGATGACCTTGGTCACACTTGCTTTCACAAGGAGTCGTGACTCGGGCGTTAACTTGGCCATAATCAACTTCGGGCACGTATTAAGGACGTGATGACGTGATCTAGACCAAAAACCAACCAAGGTCACGGTATTTTGTGTGTCACGGACATGTGTGATTAACTTGGCTCGGAAGGTGAGGTGGAAAGGACCCGTGCGCGCAAGAAGGGCACAAGAGAACCAATCAAGCTGCATCGTGGCATCCATCCCGGGTTTAAAAGGTTTTTTGGAACGTGCACAAGGTCAAGTACGCGTTGTGTGAAGCCTTCTATGTTCCTTTTTGAGTCAAAATAGGAATTTTCAATTTGTTTTAATATCATGAACAATGTATGAACAATATATGAACAAGCATAATGAACAAGCATTTGCACAAGTAGTCAAGCAAGGATATGAACAAGCAAGGATCAAAATTTTGTACATGGAAAGGTTGTGCACAACCAAAGGTTTTTTAAACCAAAATTTTACAACAAGAACAACAACCTTTTAAAAATCATTTGTACAAAAAGGTTGTGCACAACAAAAGAATTTGAGAAACCAAAACTTTTATAAAAGGGGTAATGCACAATGAGGCTTTGAAAACCCAATTTTATGTTCAAAAGATTTGTGCATTACCAAGCTTTGAAAATCCATTTTTTGGCTAAGAAAAAGAAGGCAAGAGTGCACAAGTAGAGGCTGTAAATGGACCTGGACAAGAAGAAACACAAGGGGACCATCAGAATGCTTCTACCCTACACAAAATTGTTAGTTTGAAGCATTCTATGGGCCTAGCCAAACTAGCCGTACGGCTAGAGCAGTAGGTCCATTATTTTTACAAATTTTCAACTTCTGATCATCAAGCCCCAATTTATTGCATTTCCAGAACAGTTTTACTCCCAGAAATCAAAACAGAAACATAAAATACACACAAAACATGCACAAAGTCAACAAATGGTGACAGGAGTTTGACCCACATAAAAGTGACCCCAAAGTTTCTAAAAAGAAGTTTGCAAGCACTTTATTCGCCAGCAGAGTCGCCACTCTAAGATACCCGCGGGAAAAACGAATAGTTCTCTCGAGAATCAAACACGGTACTTTAACGAAAAAATGGAGTCGCCACGTTAGTTTAACTTTAAACCCAAACTTAACAAAAAATGGTTAGAGACAAAGGATTCGGAGGTCAGGTTACGCTTTGGGAAGAACTTAACCGGTAGTTCACCCAAAGTGCCTCTGAAAAAACCGAGCCTCCCTAAGTTTGTTAACAAAATTGTGCAAGTGTGTGTGTGTGTATTTTGAAAATGGGAGAAACCGACTTGTTTTTAGAAGGGGATTTTGGAAATAAAATTTACGAATGTTAATGCCCTTTTGTTTTCTTTTTGATACTTTAAAGAGACAAAATATAATGTTCATCCAAGTTTTATAAGATATTTTTGGGGACGGACTTTAATTAATCATGGAAAGGATTAATAAAGTTAAGAGGGACAACTCATACCTTTACTTGGATGAGACCACAACATGGGTGAATAAAGATGGTCAACTTTATCATCCAAGCATGGTAATCATTACAAGATTAAAAAAAATAAAAGCTTTTCTTGGACAAATCATTACTTGGATGAATAAAGAGTGTGGCTTTATCATCCAAATAAAATAAACGAGAAAAGATTTGAAATAAAGACTTTTAAATGGAGATAAACATTAAAGATTAAGACTTTAAATGTAACAAATCCCATCTCCATTTAGTTCATCATTTTAATGCACTATTGAGGTGCAAGATGAAGATTTTAGGATCATGTGGGTATTTGGATCCAAGTTATATAAAGATTACATGGATAAATAAAGACCTATAAAATAAAGACTTGTAAATGTAAATGACTTGTAAATGTAAAGACATAAAGTAAATTGCAAAAATGTAAATGACATAAATTAAATTGCATAAACATAAATGTAACAAATACTCCTCTCCACTTAGTTCATCATTTCAATACACCATAAAAGTGTAAGATGAAACCATTGGGATCATAAGAGTATTTGGATCCAATCATGTATATTTATAAAGACTACATTTTTAGGAGCAAGAAGAGGAACAAAGATAATATTCCAACAAGAAAGAAAAAAAGAAAGAGATGAAGATGAAGATGACAATAGAGTAAAGATTCAACCTTTAAGCAAGATCGGGGTAAATCATTAATTGATTGACCCAAGTTTGCCTTTTTTTCCTTCTTCACTTAGAGATCTTGGACTCTAAGATTTCACTTAATATGGATTGATCACCATTTTCACAAAGAAATTTTACTTCATTTTGGAGAGAAGAAATTTTTAGAGAGTAACTTTAGGGGAGAATTCTCTTTTTTAATGAGAGAGGATGACCTCTTTATTTATAGGAGAAATTAGGGGCTTGTTTGTAACTTAAAGTTACACTTTGGCCCTTCAACTATTGGACTTTTGTTTTCTTAGGGGCTAAGCCAAGAGATATTTTTGATCACAAAATGGGTTGAAATTAGGTCATTTTTGTGCACAAAATGGATCATTTTCGGGTATTAAATGGGCTAGGAATTGATTTTCCAGAAAGGGGGTGGTTGGTGATGGAAATGAAGTGAAGGGCCAATGGGATTGCGGCACGTGGAGGCTATCAGGGGAGGGAGACAAGGGAGAGGTAACCGACCAATCAGGCCGAGGCGTATGGTGAAGCTTGTCGGGCGCGTGAGTTCACGTGGGGGACAAGCCAGCTTTGCTGGACGAATCGCGGGCGGCCACGTGGCAGATGTCGGCTGGCGTTTTGAGAAAGCGCATGTGGAATGCGCAACCGTTCCTCCTCCTTGGGCAATTTTCTGGAAATTCCCACAAACTCCTTTTGGGCTTTGTGGGTATAAATCTGAGGTCCTTGGTCCATTTTTATTACCAAAAGGCCCCTCCCCTTTCCAGAATAATTCCGTTAATGTCTAAAATACCCCTTGAACATTATAATGACCCAATTAAATCCCAAATTACCCCTTAATTCCGCAATTTTATTATTTGAGAATAGTAATCCGGATCGGGGTACTTACAATAACGCATAGGCCTTTCTCAAGGGCCTAGGGCATAATATCCAACAGAAACATGCAAGGGCATTTTCAGGAGAGAGTCCCTTTGTTTTGGTGAGCTCTTTGAGCATTTTGGCATATAATGGAGGGAAGCCCTTGCTTGACAGAATATAAGTTTAATTCTTTCCTAAGATGAAGAAAAGAAGACTTGTCGAGACATTTGAAATTTGCCTTAGTTAAGATCATCAAAATGATTTCTTGAATGGACCATGCTTATTATTAAGTCAAGATTATAAAAAGCAATTAGCCTTAACATATATAAATGTTGTGATCAATTGAGATTACGATTCAATCAATGGCAAGATCAGAAGAAAGAGTGTGTATATAGGCCAAGAAATGTGTTTAGGAGGAATCGGTTATTTTGAGGAAAGGCGAGAGATTTAGAGATTCATGTTTTAGAAGAGATTGGTCGTTGATGGGATCGAGATTTGCTGATTTTGCTTCATGCTATGACCAAACTCGAAGGTTTCCTACGTTCCCCTCAATTTGAGGAGCTCAAGTAACCGTGGTTCGGCGATATACCGCCTTTGCTATCTTGACTTTCTTTTGATGGATGTTGTCGCTTTGTTGATGCAGATCATGTTGCTTCTCAGACCTTTTGAGGGGAACCCTTCTTTGTGGTGAACTCCCTTTGAGGTGGACCTTTGGAGGTGAGCCTTTTGAAGTGAGCTCCTTATGAGGTGAGCCTTTTTGGAAGTGAACTCCGTTCTTTTGAACCTTTTGAGATGAACCCTTCGAGGTGACTCCTTGAGATGAACCTTTTAAGGTGAACTCCTTTCTTTTGAACAAGCTCGGTTGATACATACTCTTTGAGTTTTCCAAGGCAGGGGAACTTCTTTGATGTGGTGGGCCTTTGGAATTGGCTCCTTCCTTTTCTTTGTGCACACCCTTTTTTGCCTAGGCCGCCCTTTCGGGTTTTCAATCTAGCGGGCTTCCTTTTTTGTGCTCTTTTTTTTTTTTTTTTTTTTTTTTTTTGGAGGGGAAGTGGGGAAACATTTGGCCCAACTTGATTTCTTTGGATAATGCCTTCTGTAGCTCTTTGGTAGGATATCCGCTATGTCTTGCTTTCATCCTCTTTGAGGGACACATGAAGTCCATTGCTTGATTGCACACATGCGATCACTGTTGAATCTTGGTGGTTGAGCAACAAAATCCTTGCTTTTTCATTGTCTCGGGATGCCTTTGATGTGCATCAAGAATTTTTTTATAGGAAAGGTGTATCAAGTTGTGAATCAAGAAATGTGTACCAGATATGCGTATCGAATTGTGTATCGAGAATGTATATCAAGAATGTGTATAAAGGAAGATTTGCCATTGATGGTTTCTTCATGTCAATTGATCACAGCGTTTATTCACTTCAAGATTAATTGTTTGAATTAGTATTTTACATTTGTGTTGGGACCATTCGTCTTTAATGAGTCGTCATTGACAAGTATGCTTAGAAGTCAATCCATTTGATGTAGTCGTTTTTGGGCTTCCGAAGCACGGGCCTCTTCTTATAGACGGTGTTCCAATTTTTTTATTTTCTTGCTCATGTGGATGGTTGTTTCAGACGCCATCTCAGATGTGAGTTCCTTGGTCAAGGTTTTCTTTAAGGAAAAACCGCGAAGGACTTTAGCATATTAAACTAGGGGTGGAAATGGTTCGGCTCAAACCGTAGTTCGGAACCGAGTCGAGCCAAACCTTGCGGTTTAGCTCGGTTTTTAAACTTATGCGGTTCAGCTCAGTTTCAAAAATTGATAAACCACATAGTTCGGTTCGGCTCACGGTCTGACCCTTCAAGACGAACCGAGCCAAACCGAGCCGAACCGTTTCGAGCTAAACCACGAGCCGAACTGTAGAGCTGAGCCGTTGAGCTGAACCGTGGATCCGAGCTAGCTGAACCATAGGTCCTTATATGGACCACAGCATCAGAAAGTAAAAAATGGATTTAGTGATACAAAAAATCTTTTCTTGGGAAGCTTGGGAACACTTTAACAAAGTCTTTGCTTCAGAAAGTAAAAAATGGTTGCATTCACTTTATAAGTATGGTGTAAGAGTTGTGTTTCAAACTGCGGTTTAAGCCATGGTTTAAACCGTAAAATCAGACTGTGGTTCAAACCGAGCCGAGCCGAACCGTGATGGTTTAGCTCAGCTCGGCTTGGACAATTTTGTGGTTCAGCACGGTTTGGGATTTCACCAAAACGATGTATAGCGGTTTGGCTTCTAAATTACCCCAAACCGAGCTAAACCGAACCATTTCCACCCCTATATTAAACCTCAAGGTGAAGTTATAACCGTGATTTGAGAAGAACGCTTCATTAGCAGATTAGCCTCTTTTAAGAAAAACATGATTTTTTTTTTATTTTAAGAAAACTTGATCTCCACTTCTTTTTGGAAAAACACACTTTTGTTTTGAGCGAAAGACTCACACACAATTTTTTTAAAAATCCTTTGTTTGAGGATTGACACACCCTTTAGTGATGATTTTTTTTAATTCTATTTATTTTTTAAATAAGAATTGATCGGTCCGAAGTTGCCTACGTTCCCCTCGCCACGGAGGAGGGGGTCCCACGTGATGAGAGGCTCAAGTCACCGTAGTTCGACTCAATTTGGGATCTTAGGAGGGAAAAATTCTTATAACTGGGAAATGACCTTAAAGGACAATGGGAGAGGGGACCAAGATAGTCCTACATAAGAGAAAGTGGGGTTAGAAAGCCCCTAGATAGACTTTCAAAATCGAAATGACACGGGACGGGGACCCTATAGGTCTGAGGAACTAGACGAGATTTAAAATAGTCTACGCGACGGGGACAGACGGGATAATCCGAAATGGTCTCCATGTAACGGGGACGGACCGGGATATCTAAAAGGTCACTATGTGATGGGGAAAAACCAGGATATTTAAAATGGTCACTATGTGATGGGGACAAACCGGGATATTTAAAATGGTCACTATGTGACGGGAAAATCGGGAGGTCAAGCTTTGACCATAATATATTGCCACGTGGTGCCATGACACAAAAGTGTAAGACCGACACTTTAACCTAGAGAGCGGAAGAAACTCACACTACGTGCTCTTGTATCTTCAAGCAATGGGTTAAATCTATTGTTGGAAAAAAAAAAGGTCAAGAAAGATGGATGGGCATTTAACCCAAAACTCTTATTTGGATGAATGGGTACTTAGGAGGCTAATCCTAAGGACTTAACGGAGACTTAGGAGACTAATCCTATGGGCTTAGCGGGCGGTTAGGAGGCTAATCCTAAGGACTTAACGGAGACTTAGGCGACTAATCCTAAGGGCTTAACGAGATCTTTGGAGTTCCATCCAAAGATTGACGGGTGCCTTTGAAATCATCCAAGGTCTTGACGAATTCCTGGGAAACTAATCCTAGGAGCTTAAAGGGATCTTTGGACTTCCATCCAAAGATTGATGGGTGGTTTGGAGATCAGCCAAGGACTTAACGAATTCCTAGGTGACTAATCCTAAGGGCTTAACAGAGACTTAGGCGACTAATCCTAAGGGCTTAACGAGTGGTTAGGAGGCTAATCCTAAGGACTTAACGGAGACTTAGGCGACTAATCCTAAGCACTTAACGGGGTCTTTGGAGTTCCATCCAAAGATTTATGGGTGCCTTTGAAATCATCCAAGGTCTTGACGAATTCCTAGGAAACTAATCCTAGGAGCTTAACGGGATCTTTGGAGTTCCATCCAAAGATTGATAGATGGTTTGGAGATCATCCAAGGACTTAACGAATTCCTAGGCGACTAATCCTAAGGGCTTAACAGAGACTTAGGCGACTAATCCTAAGGCTTAACGGAGACTTAGGAGGCTAAAAAAAAAAAAAAAAAAAACGGATGTTTAGGAAACTAATCCTAAGAGCTTAGCGGGCCTCTTGTTATTTGTTCGACCAATTTTTTTAAAGGCTTTTCATGGAAAAACAAAGAGAATATATTTTAAAACATTTTTTTAATTTTCTTTTCAAAAGAAAAATGGAAAACACATGAGAAACATTTTTTTGAATCTTCAGTTAGAAGGAAAAAATGGGGAACGTGAAATTAGGGGAAGAGAGAAGATCACTTCTTTTGACTTTTCTTTCTTTGAGAGAAAATGACCTTTTTTGTTACTTTGAGAAAAGAATGAATCCTTTTGAGAGAAGAGTGACTCTTGTTTATTTTTTTATTTATCTTCTTTTGAGAAAAGAAAAACTTTAACTAATTTCCTTTTTTCATTTTTAATGGGAAAAGAGTGGCCTCTCTCTCTTTTTTTTTTTTTTTTTTTTTTTGAGAAAAGCATAACTTTAATTAAATTTCCCCCCTTTTTTAAATGGGAAAATAATGACCCCCCCCCCTTTTTTTTTTAAAGAAAAGCATAACTTTAATTAACGTTTTTTCTTTGTCTTTGTTTTTCTTTTCTCTTTTTTTTTTAGTCCTAAATGGTTGGAAAAGATTTCTCTTCTTTTTCGCAACTATTCTAGGTCCTATTGGGCGAACGGCTTTCACCAATCAAGAGGAAAACAATCCTAAGGCCTAGTGTAGATACCCCGGGAGAGCCCACTGCTTGGCTAGAGCGGTGGAAGGATCCTAGGATGTCTAATTGGTTTTAGATGTTAGAGTCGCCACCTATGTTATTAAGGGAACATAAGAAAAACCTAGAAATAGTCTTTTTATGTACAAAATCAGAGATTCGGGAGAGAAGTGCTAACAATTGCAAAGAAAAGAAAAGGGAAATACTTTATATTGATTTATGCTAAAGATTACATTAAGAGAAGAAGAGTAAATTAAACTAGAGTTTAGAATGTAGTAAGATATCCTTAACCATCTTTAATGTAATAAAGTGATTATTTGGTCATGTCCCATTTGATGGGGATTGCATACATTAAGAAGAATAAAATAAGAGAAAAAAAGTGAAGTTGTACCTTGAGAAGAGGACTTCAAACTTTAACTTGAAAAGAGTAGAGTTTTGATGCTTGAGTTGTTTGTTAGGAGAATTCTTTAGAGAATTCTTGAGAGAAATGTGTATAATGTAGTTGTAGAGAAAGTTTTTGGGTCCTTTTGTGTTAAGAGACAGTCGTTTGAAATGAACCAAGAAGGTCCTTTTATAGGTAAAAATAGGAGGGAAAGGATGATCAATCCATGTGAAATGTTGACCAATCAAAAATAAGATAAATAAAATAATAAATAAAAGAAAATGATTATTTTAAGAGAATGCTAGAAATGGGGGATTGGGAGTTACAAAATAAAATGGGTTTAATGCTAGAATAAAACATGTGGTGAAAATATTGTTTTTTACTCTAAAAATGGAGGGAAAAGGCTGCAATCCGTAATAGTCAATATGGGAGGCACGTGGGTCCGGCCAGTTAGGTCAAAAGTGTGCGCGGCACATGGCTATTACGGGAGGCGCCCGCGGGTAAAAGGGACAGAATGACAGAAATGACTCTAAAGTTAACTCTGTTATGCAGTTTAGTCCAAAACTAATGGAATCAGTTAGGAACTTAATTGAAGTAACTGAAATTAACGAAAATAATTTAAATAAAAATACTATGTAGACACCCCGCCTTGGACCTCTCACCCCGATTGCATACAAAGTATTTTTATTTAACTTATTTTTGTTGATTTCTCTTACTTCAGTTAAGTTCCTAACTGATTCCGTTAGTTTTGGACTAAACTGTATAACAGAGTTAAATTTTAGGGTCATTCTATCATTCTGTCCTTTTCTGCCGCGGGGGCTTCCGGAACTGTTAACGGGCTGCGCGCGCGTCTCGCCCCAAAAGCGGGACTCGCGCGCTTCCCACTTTGGTAGTAACGGATTGCACCTTATTTCCATCCTTTTCCTAGTTCACAAAATAACCTCTTTTTACATCCAAGTTCATCCCCCCTTTGTTCCAAAAACTCCCAATCCCATTATTCTAGCCCTTTCATTAAAACAAAAATATTTCTTTTTATTAATATTTGATTTTCTCTTTATTATTTATTTATTATTTTTATTTATCTTATTTGTGATTGGTCAACTCCATCTCACATGGATTGACCAATTTCCCTCCAAGTCTTCCCTCCTCTTTTTACCTATAAAAGCCATCTTCTTCTACCTTAAAAAAGGACCAACTTCATCTTCCCTACAAGAACTATACACAAGTTCTCTCAACACATTATCCCTACAAATAAACACTACACAAAGTGTTGCACAACCATTTCTCTACAAACAACACCATCTTCAAGTCAAAGTCTAAGGTCCTCTTTTCTAAAGGTACTTTTATTCTTCTTCTCTTTTATTCTAAGTCTCACTAGTATGCAATCCCCATCAATTGGGACATGACCAAGTGACCACTTTACTACATTAATGTTGGTTAAGGTTATCTCCCTACATTTTAATCTCTACTTTAATTTCCTATACATTTCTTAATGTAATTGTTTAGCATAAATTTATAAATAAAACAATTCCCTTTTCTTCCCCTTTTTATTTACATTATAATTGTTAGCACTGTTAATAAATTGAAGGACATTTAGCATTAGAACACCAATAGTAGCAAGACCCGCATAAGCGGGGCGGAGTGGGTGTTTAAGTACTTCCCACTCCGTCACCTAACCCCCGAACCCTTCTCTCCCGAATCTCTGGTTTTGTACATAAATTAGGCTATTTCTAGGTTTTTCTTATGTTCCTTTAAAAACATAGGTGGCGACTCTAAACAATCTAAAACAAGTTAGACATCCTAGGATAATTCACCGCTCTAGCCAAGCCGTGGGCTTTCCCGGTGTATCTACAGTGGCGACTCTGCTGGGGACGATTTAGAGGGTTAAACTTGCGTTCTTAACTTTTGGTGTTCTTATTACTGTTTTCAGGGCATTCTAGTAAAAAGGGTGGGAAGCGCGCGCCTCTGGCCTCCTTGGCCTAAATCGCGCGCGTCCGACCCCAATTACCAGAATCGCCCGCCTCCTTTCTTGTCCTTCAATTCCATGTTTCTGTGCTAACAATTACTGCAGGGGAAAGAATTTTTTATTTAGGGTCAAGGCAATCCCTTGAACCCACTGATTCGTAGGTACTGCCCAGAATCGGGCACCTCTGCCCCTCTTTGTCTACCGCGCGCGCCTTCCGCATAGGCCACCCAATGCGCGCGCTTCTGGGCGCATTCCCAGAACAGAACAGTGCACAGAAAACAGAACAGAGCAGAATGACAATGTGTGGGCACCGGGCCTACACAGAACTTCTTTTATTTTCTGTTTGTTTTATCGGTCACACGGGTGATTCGAAAGTTGTAATTATGTGCTTATTTGTTTTTTTTTATTTCTTTTGAAAAAAAAATATTTTGTCACATGTTACACCTCACACTACATGCACATATTCTTATCAATTGCTCACTATCGAGTCGCACAATGTTCAACCCCAAACCCGTCGAGGCCCGTCCTAGAAAGTTTCAAGCTCCACCTGACCTTGACTCTTTCTAAGCGGTCAACCTCAGCCCGTGGCGTAGTTCAAGACTACATGTCGGGGGTGACCTTTAAGCCTCTCTTTAGCCGAGCACAAGCCACACAATTCTAGTCTAGGGTCTAACACTCCGTGACTCAAGTCGGTTTTCATGTACCGAGATTTCCCTAAACTAATGTCTTCAAATCATACATGCCAATTTGTTGCAATGGACGAAATAAAACTCCGTCCCCAAAAGTGGCTATCTTGGACGAAAATAAAAAATCCGTCCCCGCATGTATGATTTACTACATTAATTTAGTTTAATCCCGTCACATGTAGGTATCACAAGCGTGGTGGAACGATGAGTATATGGGACCGCGAGAAGGTCTATATACTAGTGTGACGATTCCACTACTTTTCTAGAAACCCCAAAAAGGACTATGTCCTTCCGACTTTGTAAATAAAAAGAAAATAGTCATTTTTCTCTATGTGGTTGAGTCTTTTTCCTTGTCTGTGGGTTTAATCATATTACTCAAAAGGTGTTTGTGGGGCCAACCTAAGATCAACCGTGTTCTTCCAAAAGGTCCAATGGCTTCCAACGGCAACAACAACAACGGTGGAAATGATTTCGTGTCCAACGAAGGGTTACTCAACATAATGAAATCAATGGGGGAACAAATGGATAGGATTGTCGAGGATGCCCGCCGTAAAGACAATTTGTGGCAAACCCGTTTCGATATCGACAAGAGGATTCACAAAGAAGAGGTTTCCGAACTCAAGGCCCGTCTTGATTATGAAAGAAGAATTCACGAGGAAGAGGTTTCCGAATTCAAAGCCCGTTTGCAAGAGCTCACCGACGGCAAAGCAAAGTTCAATGGTAAAGCATGCTCAAGTGGCCCGACCCTCAAAAGCTACAAAGGTACCACCAACAACCGAGTTTTCACTCCTCTCCTAGGAGTAACCCAAGCCGAGGCATTTGAAACTTTGGTGGCAAGTGGGAAGGTCAAACCTTTGGAAGGGTACAAGCCGAAGGCGATACTGAAGAATCATGCACATAGTGAATGGTGCGGCTACCACAAGCATAGTGGCCATACTACCGAAGGGTTCTTCCTTCTCCGAAACATCATCCAAGATTTGATCGACAACGGTGAATTTACTGTGGGTGAAAAGAAACCGCTAGAGAATGGCAACATGCAAGAACCTATCAAGGAAAAAGCTTGGTTTTGAAATGGGCCTTCAACAAGAGATCATGCCACAAAGAAGACTACAACGACAATGGGGACTGCAACAACAATCTCCGTTTCTCTTTCTCTACCTAGAAATAGGATAAAAAAAAAAAAAAAAAAGAAAAAAAAAGAGAGTCAAAGTCCTCTTTTGTGTGCATTAAGTTTTCTTCCTTCTCATGTCAATGTTTGAGTCGATCTTATCAAATAAAAGTCGTTCTTGTCCTCATACACAATTCCAAGTTGTTCAATTTAATTCTTGGTAAAATGATGAAAAGATGTCTAAACAAGTTTTAGAACGAAGGCCATCGCTTGAACGCCTAGGGGCTAAACATCGTGACGAAGACAACGACATCAACAACAACGGCGAATCCAAGACATCAAGCATGGAGAAAAATCAAGCAAAGTTTTCAAAGGGGGATAAAAAAAAAAAAAAAAAAAAAAAAGCTCGCTAGGTTGAAATCATCAAATCAACCTAGGCAAAAGTTAGAGCACAAAAAAAAAAAACCCCCCTCAATCAAAGAAGATCAACATCATCATCCACCAACAAAGGACGAAGCTACGAAGCAACAATTCCATCACGATGAATGGAGAATCCACAAGAACTACGGTGACCTGAGCCTCTACACTGGAGGAACGTAGGCAACCTTCGGGTCCGGTCTCATGCAAGAAAGAAGAAATGTTTAGCCCTAGCGCGTTATGGTGATCGGCCTTCATCTTGAACTTGTCAAGACATCTTTGTACGATTCATTTGCCAATGAATTAATCACCAAAAAGATTGAACAACTTTCTTAGATTTGGAATCATTTCGCGTTCCTTGTCGAGTCTAAGGACTTCTATTCTTTCTGCATACTCCCAATTTCTTGCAGTCAAATTGGGGCTTTCATTCTCTTCTCTCTTAATGACTTACTTGCCTTCGTGAGTCATTCAATTCAATAAAAAAAATAGATGTTAATACTAGGGACACATCCCTAGTCGAGTCAATGTCACTCATCTTTAGTGACAAAAGGTTTTCACCGCAAAGTCACATGTCTCTCATCCTCAGCTAGAGTCAATGCACACTTCCTCATTAATCGAGTCAAAAATGAAGACGCAAAAGAGATGCCCGCTAGATTGAAAACCCGAAAGGGCGGTCTAGGCAAAAAAACAGGGTGCGTCATAAAAAAAAATGAGAGAGTGAGAGAGAGAAGGGAAAGAGAAATGGAGATCTCTGGCCTCTAAATAAGACAACTACACGAACTCTACATTGGATCTCCTCAGCAAGTCAATTCCCCACCTTGGGATTGCAAAAAGCTCGATAAGATATGGCACCATCAAAGGTTGTCTTGGGTTATTGGTATCATTCTCCAGCAGTGTGCATTCTTGGGTTCATGAAAAGAAGGCCCGTGGTAACCAAGACCCATCCGAGAACGAGCCCATCACAAAAGGGCACGAGGTTGCACAAATAACCCATAGTTAGTCAATTGGCTTGGGCAGCAAATAGCAACAACATGTGTCTCAGTTTTCAAAGCTTCTTCAAGTATGTGCTTCTAAAGTAGGCCGAAAGGCTCCTGAGAAATGGAGTAGCTCTTGCCATGTCCTCTCATGTTTGTTCCCTCGCACGAGGATGGGTCACTCTTGCTTTGCTCAACAAATGGTGACGCCCTAGGGGCTATA
The DNA here is from genome assembly GCA_026119855.1 of Campanula takesimana. NCBI lineage: Eukaryota > Viridiplantae > Streptophyta > Magnoliopsida > Asterales > Campanulaceae > Campanula > Campanula takesimana. The sequence continues at coordinate 525,697 of JAOWBW010000108.1, read as the reverse complement.
TGACCCGAGAAAAAGGGCTTCTTTTGACAATCAACAAACCCTAGGGGCTATGCTCGAAAAAGATGTGTGAGACTATCCTCAAAGTCTCTTAAAAGGGATGTCAAAAAGCCCTCTTGTCACGTGTGCCCGTGCTCGTTCCCCCAATAAAGGATGGACCTTTCTCGCAATCAATGATGGCACTCTAGGGGCTACGGTCAAGTCTTAAAAGCTCCCTCGGCAAAGAGCAATTAACTCCCCAGCAGTATCCCCAGCCAAGTCATGTGAAACATTGGAAGCTTCCTCAATTCGGCACCGAAGGTCTCCAAGAGCTTCGCAATCTACAATCTTTTGGGCTACGGCGCTACAGTAATTCTAGCAAAGGGCAGTATTAGGGCTTCGCGACCGATGGTCTTTTGGGCAACAATACTCGAGCAACGCAATTTGGGAGTAGTCTCCATGAAAGGGATCAAGCTTCAAAGGGTCTCTCAACACTTCAAGTCAAAGGCCTCTTGGTTTTAAATGAAGACTCCGATGTTATGAATGATGTTGATGATTTTTGTTAGAACTCACAGCGAGATTTTGAAGGAAGTCTTAGAGAAAAGGAAAAAGATTCAATATGCTAAACTCTAATCAAAACAGGGTTATAGCGGGAAATGCCACGGCCAATCCCAATGTTTCTGCAATTCAGCACCCCCTTCTCCAAGATCAAAAGCACAAGGTGTAGCTCAGATAAAGTTGGGCCACAGCACTAGTCGCATCCGAAGATCCATCATTAGTTCAACTCAAGAAGAGTCAAGAAAGCATACTCATTTGGGACTTTATCACACCAAGACCTTATCCTCCGCGACTTCGACGGCACCGCAAGACATTACTGAATCTTTTGACATAAGCCCTCAGCCATTTGGGTATCGACCACAATGAGGCCATTTATCTCAGCCATTTGGGGCTTTGCAATCTCTCGAGGCTTTGTATCAATAATCTACTCTTGGGATTTGCTCACGCCAACAACAAAAGGCGATTTATTTGAATGGGCCAAGAACTGATTTATCTTGGGGCTATGCAAGCCACTCAAAGTTTGGCATCAAAGGCATTCTAGGAGCTTTACAATCAGCAACACCTTATCTCGGCATCAAATGCCTTTTGGAGCCCCATAATCGACAAATCTCTTGGGGCTAGACATCAATTTCGTTTGACACCACAGCAACAACGACAGAATTCAACAAGGCAATCCAGTCTTCGATTGAACACGACTTGATATTGGTTTGGCTTCACAAGCACATAATGGTTAAAATGGTTCACCCACGAACTAAAAAAAAAAAAATTCTCCTTCTATGTGCAAAAGTATGTGCTTTACTTTGCCTTGCTCCATAGCTTCTTTCCCAGAGTTCTCCATCATCCTTGAACTACGCTGGCCTGATTCCCTTCAAAGGATACGTAGGCAGCCTTTGGCACTACCAACCCATCATCCAGAGTACCATCTCACCAACCCATCATCAAGAGCGTTCTCTCATCAACATCCAAAGAATGGACATTCTCCATCAAAGCATCCTCCGCGGACATCAGAAATCATCTCCACTCAAGCGGCAATGGTAAGTGAAGGTATGAATACATCCAATGCTTTCCTCAAAATCACACCGCACACAAGATCACTCTCTACATTCTTACATCTCTCTCATTGCAAGGGTGTTCCAAAATCCCATCACACCACGAGCACAATTTCTCTCTCTTCATTTCACACTTCATGCATCTTCTTGCAAGAACACATATACATGTCAAGCACACACATAACAGGTACCACCACGAAGTTAACAGCATCCGCTACTCAAGGCACTTCATCCCCACCAAAAAGTGGTCAACCGTGCCCACACCCCACAAATTCAACAACATAAGCAGATGCGGCTCCAAGTCGGCAACTCGGTCCATATCGAGACAAGCTCCCATGAGCCCCAACTCAACAACTCGGTCCATATCGAGACAAGCTCCCATGAACTCCAATACAACACTCCAGCAAAAGTCGCTCATGCAGGGAGCGCACCTCTATCTATCGCAATTCCTACTTTTATCAAGTCTTTGTTTTCTTTTCTTCTTTTTTTTTGTTTGTCGATGTCCTCGGCGGGTGTTTTTACTTTTGTCGACGCGTTTTGCTTTGCAATCCACGTCGCCGAGGGGCTCTGTAGACACCCCGCCTTGGACCTCTCACCCCGATTGCATACAAAGTATTTTTATTTAACTTATTTTTGTTGATTTCTGTTACTTCGGTTAAGTTCCTAACTGATTCCGTTAGTTTTGGACTAAACTGCATAACAGAGTTAACTTTTAGGGTCATTCTGTCATTCTGTCCTTTTCTGCCGCGGGCGCTTCCGAAACTGTTAACGGGCTGCGCGCGTGTCTCTCCCCAAAGGCGGGACTCGCGCGCTTCCCACTTTGGCAGTAACGGATTGCACCTTATTTCCCTCTTTTTCCTAGTTCACAAAATAACCTCTTTTTACATCCAAGTTCATCCCCCCTTTGTTTCAAAAACTCCCAATCCCATTATTCTAGCCCTTTCATTAAAACAAAAATATTTCTTTTTATTAATATTTGATTTTCTCTTTATTATTTATTTATTATTTTTATTTATCTTATTTGTGATTGGTCAACTCCATCTCACATGGATTGACCAATTTCCCTCCAAGTCTTCCCTCCTCTTTTTACCTATAAAAGCCATCTTCTTCTACCTTAGAAAAGGACCAACTTCATCTTCCCTACAAGAACTATACACAAGTTCTCTCAACACATTTTCCCTACAAATAAACACAACACAAAGTGTTGCACAACCATTTCTCTACAAACAACACCATCTTCAAGTTAAAGTCAAAGGTCCTCTTTTCTAAAGATACTTTTATTCTTCTTCTCTTTTATTCTAAGTCTTACTAGTATGAAATCCCCATCAATTGGGACATGACCAAGCGACCACTTTAATACATTAAAGTTGGTTAAGGTTATCTCCCTTTTCTTCCCCTTTTTATTTACATTATAATTGTTAGCACTGTTAATAAATTGAAGGACATTTAGCATTAGAACACCAATAGTAGCAAGACCCGCATAAGCGGGCGGAGTGGGTGTTTAAGTATTTCCCACTCCGTCACCTAACCCCCGAACCCTTCTCTCCCGAATCTCTGGTTTTGTACATAAATTAGGCTATTTCTAGGTTTTTCTTATGTTCCTTTAAAAACATAGGTGGCGACTCTAAACAATCTAAAACAAGTTAGACATCCTAGGATAATTACCGCTCTAACCAAGCCGTGGGCTCTCCCAGGGTATCTACAGAATCCATTGGTCGAATCTTTTTGTGAATCCGATGGTTGAGTCCGTTTTTGAACCCGTTGCTGAATCCGTTTGTGAATCCATTGGTCGAATCCGTTTATGAATCTGATGGCTGAGTCCGTTTGTGAACCCTTTACTGAATCCGTTTGTGAATCCATTGGTCGAATCCGTTTGTGAACCCAATGGCTGAGTCCGTTTGTGAACCCTTTGCTGAATCCGTTTGTGAATCCATTGGTCGAATCCGTTTGTGAATCCGATGGCTGAGTCCGTTTGTGAACCCTTTGTTGAATCTGTTTGTGAATCCATTGGTCGAATCCGTTTGTGAATCCAATGGCTGAGTCCGTTTGTGAACCCGTTGCTGAATCCGTTTGTTAATCCATTGGTCGAATCCGTTTGTGAATCTGATGGCTGAGTCCGTTTGTGAACCCGTTGCTGAATCCGTTTGTGAATCCATTTTCCGAATGCTTGTATCTGTTATATGTATGCTTTTTCAGATATATGTGCTTGTTTTAGATGTGAAATAGAAATTGCGAAAGACAATTGTGATTGTGGTGTGATGTGATTTGGAAAACAGAGATTGCTTGAGAGAGAGATGTTTTTAAGAATGGAGATTTTTTTTTTGTGTGTGATGTGATTTGCAGAAAGCGTAAATGATGTTCATACCTTCACTTACCATGGCCGCTTGATTCGAGATGGATTTCAAATGTTATGGAGACTGCTTTTGGCTTTGATGGAGTGTCGGTGAGATGTCATTCTGGATGATGGGTTGGTCGTGCCCAAGGGCTGCCTACGTATCCCTTTAAAAGGAATCAGACCAGCGTAGTTTAAGGATGATGGATAATGCTGGGGAAGAAGCTAGAGAAAAGCAACATGAAGCACATACTTTTATGCAAGTAAAGAGACAAAGAAAAAGAAAAATAAAAATCTTTTTGTCATTTTTTTTTTTTTTTTTAGTTCGTGGGTGAACCATTTTAACCATTGTGTGTTTGTAAAGCCAATCCAAGATCAAGTCATGTTCGATCAAAGTCCGGGTTGCCTCGTTTGAATTCTGTTGTCGCTATTGTGCCCAACGAAGATTGATGTCTAGCCCCAAGAGATTTGTCGATTGTGGGCCTTCAAAAGACTTTCGATGCCGGTATACCAAGGGGTTGCTGATTGTGAAGCCCCTAGAATCCTTTGATGCCAAACTTTGAGGGACTTTCATAGCCCCAAGATAAATCAACTTTTGGCCCATTTGAATAAATTTCCTTTTGTTGACGTGAGCAAGCCCCAAGCTTCAAGAGATTGCTAAGGCCCCAAAATGTCATGCTCTTGTTGTTTTGCGATCTTCAAGATGGTGGAATGTGAATACCTTTCGATGTAAAGCCTCAAAAATGTCTTGGAATCGGCTTGTCATTTTATTGAGAGCGGATGCACCGTTCGGTGGAATTCTTGATAGTGATTTCCCTTCACTCTTTCTTGGAGATGAATGGTCTTGTTGTGGTCGGTACCGAAATGGCGAAAGATCTAAGTGTATCAAGGTCTTCGGAAAGTGTCTTGGATGATAAGGTCTTGGCGTGATAAGGTCCCAAATGGGTATGTTTGCTTAAATCTTCTTGTATTGAACCAATAACGGATCTTCGGATGCAACTCGTGCGGATGCAACTTGTGTGGATGCAACTTGTGATTTTGATCTCAGAGAAGGGGGTGCTAAATTCCAGAAACATTGGGATTGGTCATGTCATTTCCCACTATAACCCTGTTTTGATAGATTTTAGCATATTGAATCTTTTTCCTTTTCTCTAAGACTTTCTTCATAAACTCGCCGTAAGTCACAACATAAGAATCATCAAATTCATTCATAACATCAGAGCCCTCCTTTTAAACCAAAAAACCTTTGACGTGAAGTACCAAGAGACCCTTGAAGCTTTCCTGGTTCCATGAAGCCATAAGACCATTCCCCATATTGAATTCCTCGGGTATCATCCCCCAAAAATATTATCAATTGCGAAGCCCCAATATTGCCCTTTGCTTGGATTACTGTAATGCCGTAGCCTAAAAGATTGTAAATTGAGAAGCCCCTTGATACCTTTGGTGCCAAGCTTATTGAGGAAGCTTCAATGTTGCATATGACTTTGCTAGGGCCATTGTTGGGAGGTAACATGAATTACTTCTTGTAGAGGGAGCCTTTCAAACTCAAGTATAGTCCCTAAAGTGCCACCATTGATTGCAAGTAGAACAAGAAAGGCCTATCCTTGATTAGGGGAACAGGCACGGGCACACATGACAAGAAGGCTTTTCGTCATTCCCTTTGAGATACTTTGAGGATAGTTTCACACATCCTTCTTGAGCGTAGCCCCTAGGGATCATTAACTATCAAATGAAGCAGAAGAGGATCTCGTTCTTGAGTCACATAGCCCCTAGGGCATCATCATTTGTCGAGCAAAGCCAGAGACTCGTCCTCGTACGAGGGAATGAACATAAGAGGACATGGAAAGAGTTACTCCATTTCGCGTGAAACCTTTTGACATACTGTAGGGGTACATGCTTGAAGAAGCTTTGAAAACTGAGTCACACGTTGTTGCCATTTGCTGACCAAACCAATTGACTTGCTGGGGACTATTTGTGCAACCTCGTACCCCTCAATGATGGGTTCGTTCTCAGATGGATCTCGGTTACCATAGGGCTTCTTTCACATGAACCCAAAAATAGATATTGCAAGAACAACCTCTCTTATGCCAATAACCCAGAACGACCTTTGATTGTGCCATGTGTTGTCGATCCTTTTGCAATTCTGAAGTTGACTCGGTGGTGAATTGACTTGCTGAGGAGATTCAATATAGAACTTGTGTAGTTGTCTTTTTTAGAGGCCGGGATCTCCATTTCTCTTTCCTTTCTCTCTCTCACTCTCTCATTTTTTATGACGCACCCTGTTTTTTTCCTAGACCGCCCTTTCTGGTTTTCAATCTAGCAGGCATCTCTTTTGCGTCTTCATTTTGACTCGATTAATGAGGAAGTGTGCATTGACTCTAGCTAAGGATGAGAGACATGTGATTTTGCGGTGGAGACCTTTTGTCACTAATGATGAGTGACATTGACTTGACTATAGAAGTGGTCCCTAGTATTGACTTCCTGCATTTATATATTTTTGAACGACTTACGAAGGCAAGTAAGTCATTAAGAGAGAAGAGAAAGAAAGCCCCAATTTGATTGCAAGAAACTGGGAGCATCGCTGGAAGATAAGAAGCCCCTAGACTCGACAAGGAACGTGAAATAATTTCAAATCTAGGAAAGTTGTTCAATCTTGAGGTGATTAATTCATTGGCAAAAGACTCGTACAAAGACTTCTTGACAAGTTCGAGATGAAGGCCAATCACTATAACGCACTAGGGCTAAACATATCTTCTTTTTTTTTTTGCATGAGACCGGACCCGAAGGTTGCCTACGTTCCTCCAGTGTAGAGGCTCAGGTCACCATAGTTCTTGTGAATACTCCATTCTTCATGATGGTTGCTTCGTCCTTTGTTGGTGGATGATGATGATGATCTTTATGTGAACTTCTTTGAATGAGGGGGATTTTTTTTTTTTTTTTTGTGCTCTGACTTTTGCCTAGGTTATTTTGAAGAGTCAACCTAGCGAGTTTTTTTTTTAATCCCTTTTGAAAACTTTGCTTGATGTTGCTCCATGGTTGTAGTTCCACCTTGCTTGATGTCTTGGATTTGTCGTTGATATTGTCACCTTTGTCACGATGTTTAGCTCCTAGGCGTTCAAGTGATGGCCTTCGTTCCAAAACTTGACTTAGACATCTTTTCATTATTTTGCCAAGAATTAAGTTTAACAACTTGGAATAGTGTATGGGGACAAGAACGATTTTTAATTATTGAAGACCGACTCAAACTTTGACATTAATGAGAAGTAAGAAAACTTAATGCACACATTAGAGGACTTTGACTTTTTTTTTTTAAGTCCTATTTCTAGGTAGAGAAAGAGAAACAAAGATTGTTTTCATCATCCTTGTCGTTGTAATTCTCCTTGTGGCATGATCTCTTGTTGAAGCCCCATTTCAAAACCAAGCCTGTTCTTTGATGAGTTCTTGCATGTTATCACTCTCTAACGGTTGCTCTTCACCCATAGTAAATTCACCATTGTCGATCAAATCTTGGATGATGTTTCGGAGAGTGAAGCATTTCTCGGTAGTGTGGCCACTATGCTTGTGGTAGTCGGACCATTCACTATGTGCGTGATTCATTGGTATGATCTTGGGCTTGTATCCTTCTAAAGGCTTGATCTTTCCACTTTCCACCAAAGTTTCAAATGCTTCGGCTTGGGTTACTACTAGGAGAGGAGTGAAAACTCGGTTGTTGGCGGCACCTTTTTGACTTTTGAGGGGCGGGCCACTTAAGCATGTTTTACCGTTGACCTTTGCCTTGTTGTTGGTGAACTCTTGCAGACGGGCCTTGAGTTCGGAAACCTCTTCCTCATGAATTCTCCTCTCGATATCAAAACGGGCTTGCCACAAATCGTCTTTGCGGCGGGCATCCTCGGTAAGTCTATCCATATGTTCCCTCGTGGCTCTCATTATGTTGAATAGCTTTTCGTTGGACATGGAAAAATACCCACCATTGTTGTTGTTGCCGTTGGAAGCCATTGGACCTATTGGAAGAACACGGTTGATCTTAGATTGGCCCACAAACACCTTTTGAGTAAAATAATTTCACCCATAAACAAGAGAAAAGACTCAACCACATAAAGAAAAAGATTTTTTTTTATTATTTACAAAAGTCGGAAGGGCGTAGTCCTTTTTGGGGTTTCTAGAAAAATAGTGGAATCGTCACACTAGTATATAGACCTTCTCCCGGTCCCATATACTCATCGGATTCCACCACGCTTGTGATATCTACATGTGACGGGATTAAACTAAATTGATGTCATAAAGCATACATGCGGGGACGGAGTTTTATTTCGTCCATAATAACCATTTGGGGACGGAGTTTTATTTCGTCCATAATAACCATTTGTTTCTCTTGGAAACGACATGTATGATTTGATGACATTAGTTTAGGGAAATCTCGACACACAAAAACCGACTTGGTCACGGAGTGTTAGACCCTAACTAGAATTGTGTTGGCTTGTGCTCGGCTAAAGAGAGGCTTAAAGGTCACCCCCGGCATGTAGTCATGAACTACGCCATGGGCTGATTTACCGCTTCGAGAGAGTCAAGGTCGGGTGGAGCTTGAAACTCTCTAGGATGGGCCTCGACGGGTTTGGGGTTGGACTTGTGCGACTCGATAGTGAGCAATTCATAAGAATATGTGCATGTAGTGTGAGGCCAAGCCAAGTGATGAAAATATTTTTTTACTTTTATTTTTTTTAAACAAAAGAAAAAAACAAATAAGCACATAAATTACAATTTTCGAATCACCCGTGTGACCGATAAAATAAACAGAAAATAAAAGCAGTTATGTGCAGGCCCGGTGCCCACACACTGTAACCATGTCCATTTTGTTCTATTTCTGTGCACTGTTCTGTTCTGGAAATGCGCCCAGAAGCGCGCGCATCTGGCCTTTGCTGTTGGATGCGCGCGCATTGTGCAATGTCTATGGGGGACGGACAAAACCATGCTCCCACACACTGTCAAAACTGTTCTATTTTTGTGCACTGTTCTGTTTCTGGAAAATTCCCTAGACGCGCGCGCATTGGGATGCCTATGCGGGAGGCGCGCGCACTAGAGAAAGAGAGGCAGAGGCACCCGCTTCTGGGTAAAACCTGCAAATTCATGGGTTCAAGGGACTGCCTTAACCCTAAATAATAAAACTTTCCCCTGCAGTAATTGTTAGCACAAAAACATGGAATTGAAGGACGAGATGAGAGGTGGGCGATTCTGGTGGTGAAGGTCGGAGGCGCGCGCCTTAGGCCAAGAAGGCCAGAGGCGCACGCTTCCCACCCTTTTCCACCAGAATGCCCAGAATGCAGAAATAAGAACACCAAAAGATGAAAACGCAAGTTTAACCCTCTAAGTTGTCCCCAGCGGAGTCACCACTGTAGATACCCCGGGAGAGCCCACTACATGGCTAGAGCGGTGGAAGGATCCTAGGATGTCTAATTGGTTTTAGATGTTAGAGTTGCCACCTATGTTATGAAGGTAACATAAGAAAAACCTAGAAATAGCCTATTTTATGTACAAAACCAGAGATTCGGGAGAGAAGGGTTCGGGGGGTTAGATAACGGAGTGGGAAGTACTTAAACACCCACTCCACCCCGCTTACGCGGGTCTTACTACTATTGGTGTTCTAGTGCCAAATGTCATTATTTTAATATGAGAAAAGTGCTAACAATTGCAAAGAAAAGAAAAGGGAAATACTTTATATTGATTTATGCTAAAGATTACATTAAGAGAAGAAGAGTAAATTAAACTAGAGTTTAGAATGTAGGGAGATAACCTTAACCAACTTTAATGTAATAAAGTGATTATTTTGTCATGTCCCATTTGATGGGGGTTGCATACATTAAGAAGAATAAAATAAGAGAAGAAAAGTGAAGTTGTACCTTGAGAAGAGGACTTCAAACTTTGACTTGAAAAGAGTAGAGTTTTGATGCTTGAGTTGTTTGTTAGGAGAATTCGTTAGAGAATTCTTGAGAGAAATGTGTATAATGTAGTTGTAGAGAAGGTTTTTGGGTCCTTTTGTGTTAAGAGAGAGTCGTTTGAAATGAACCAAGAAGGTCCTTTTATAGGTAAAAATAGGAGGGAAAGGATGATCAATCCATGTGAAATGGAATTGACCAATAAAAAATAAGATAAATAATAAATAAAAGAAAATTCTTATTTTTAAGAAAAGGCTAGAAATGGGGGATTGGGAGTTACAAAAGAAAATGGGTTTAATGCTAGAATAAAACATGTGGTGAAAGGTTGTTTTTGACTCTAAAAATGGAGGGAAAAGGCTGCAATCCGTAACAGTCAATATGGGAGGCGCGCGGTGTAGATACCCCGGGAGAGCCCACTACTTGGCTAGAGCGGTGGAAGGATCCTAGGATGTCTAACTTCTTTTAATTGTAGAGTCGCCACCTATGTTATTAAGGGTACATAAGAAAAACCTAGAAATAGCCTATTTTATGTATAAAACCAGAGATTCGGGAGAGAAGGGTTCGGGGGGTTACATGACGGAGTGGGAAGTACTTAAACACCCACTCCACCCCACTTACGCGGGTCTTACTACTATTGGTGTTCTAGTGCTAAATGTCCTTATTTTAATAGGAGAAAAGTGCTAACAATTGCAAAGAAAAGAAAAGGGAAATACTTTATATTGATTTATGCTAAAGATTACATTAAGAGAAGAAGAGTAAATTAAACTAGAGTTTAGAATGTAGGGAGATAACCTTAACCAACTTTAATGTAATAAAGTGATTATTTTGTCATATCCCATTTGATGGGGATTGCATACATTAAGAAGAATAAAATAAGATAAGAAAAGTGAAGTTGTACCTTGAGAAGAGGACTTCAAACTTTGACTTGAAAAGAGTAGAGTTTTGATGCTTGAGTTGTTTGTTAGGAGAATTCGTTAGAGAATTCTTGAGAGAAATGTGTATAATGTAGTTGTAGAGAAGGTTTTTGGGTCCTTTTGTGTTAAGAGAGAGTCGTTTGAAATGAACCAAGAAGGTCCTTTTATAGGTAAAAATAGGAGGGAAAGGATGATCAATCCATGTGAAATGGAATTGACCAATAAAAAATAAGATAAATAATAAATAAAAGAAAATTCTTATTTTTAAGAAAAGGCTAGAAATGGGGGATTGGGAGTTACAAAAGAAACTGGGTTTAATGCTAGAATAAAACATGTGGTGAAAAGGTTGTTTTTGACTCTAAAAATGGAGGGAAAAGGCTGCAATCCGTAACAGTCAATATGGGAGGCGCGCGGTGTAGATACCCCGGGAGAGCCCACTACTTGGCTAGAGCAGTGGAAGGATCCTAGGATGTCTAACTTCTTTTAATTGTAGAGTCGCCACCTATGTTATTAAGGGAACATAAGAAAAACCTAGAAATAGCCTATTTTATGTACAAAACCAGAGATTCGGGAGAGAAGGGTTCGGGGGGTTACATGACGGAGTGGGAAGTACTTAAACACCCACTCCACCCCGCTTACGCGGGTCTTACTACTATTGGTGTTCTAGTGCTAAATGTCCTTATTTTAATATGATAAAAGTGCTAACAATTGCAAAGAAAAGAAAAGGAAAATACTTTATATTGATTTATGCTAAAGATTACATTAAGAGAAGAAGAGTAAATTAAACTAGAGTTTAGAATGTAGGGAGATAACCTTAACCAAATTTAATGTAATAAAGTGATTATTTTGTCATATCCCATTTGATGGGGATTGCATACATTAAGAAGAATAAAATAAGATAAGAAAAGTGAAGTTGTACCTTGAGAAGAGGACTTCAAACTTTGACTTGAAAAGAGTAGAGTTTTGATGCTTGAGTTGTTTGTTAGGAGAATTCTTTAGAGAATTCTTGAGAGAAATGTGTATAATGTAGTTGTAGAGAATGTTTTTGGTCCTTTTGTGTTAAGAGAGAGTCGTTTGAAATGAACCACGAAGGTCCTTTTTATAGGTAAAAATAGGAGGGAAAGGATGATCAATCCATGTGAAATGGAATTGACCAATAAAAAATAAGATAAATAATAAATAAAAGAAAATTCTTATTTTTAAGAGAAGGCTAGAAATGGGGGATTGGGAGTTACAAAAGAAAGTGGGTTTAATGCTAGAATAAAACATGTGGTGAAAAGGTTGTTTTTTACTCTACAAATGGAGGGAAAAGCTGCAATCCGTAATAGTCAATATGGGAGGCGCGCGATGTAGATTCCCCGGGAGAGCCCACTACTTGGCTAGAGCGGTGGAAGGATCCTAGGATGTCTAACTTCTTTTAATTGTAGAGTCGCCACTTATGTTATTAAGGGAACATAAGAAAAACCTAAAGAAATAGCCTAAATTTATATACAAAACCAGAGATTCGGGAAGAGAAGGGTTTGGGGGTTAGGTGACGGAGTGGGAAGTACTTAAACACCCACTCCGCCCCGCTTACGTGGGTCTTGCTACTAAAGGTGTTCTACTGCTAAAAAGGCCTTCAAATAATACGAGAAATGTGCTAACAATTGTAAGGGAAAGAAAATAAAAAATAAAAGATAAATTGTTTTAATATATTAATGCTAAAGATTACATGTCGAACTTGTCGCGACCCCGAGATCGTGAGCTGGACGTCGACTTACTAATCGAAACACCAAAATATCGGAGATAAAGATTTCATTTCATAACAAAAGATGGTAACACAAGGTTTTGGAAGACAATATAACAACAACAAAATAAAACTAGTATAAACTCCATAAGCTTATACGCCAAAGTTATAAAATGTACAAATCCTAATGACGTCAATGTTTGGTTCAAATATCCCAAAAAGGTTACACATTTATATAATGTAAACCCACCAATATCAACCTGCCCAAAAGCTCGAACCCACTCGACGTCCTGTCTCGTGATCAGCGAGTCTAATCCTTTCCACCTGGGGGGGGGTTAAGGAAAAACAGAGATAAAAAGAAAAGGGGGTGAGATAAATCTCAATAAGTCACTAATGCAACTACATGACATGCTATGATGCAATAATCAATAATAAATCACATAACACATAGCAATTATCATATACCAGATAGCAGCGGAAATAAACACATAACAAAGGATATAGCCAAGGTTTTCCCAAACTGATAAACCAAATAAAGATCGCTGCGCAGCTTCAATAATCAACCATCAACATCTTCATAATAGCATGAAAGCTGAAGAGAAACCCCGGTACCGGAACCAATAACAAAGTAATGTGCCACAAAGGGTGGGAGCCATGCCACAAAGTCATGCTCCAAACGTCCCAACCAAGGCCAATCTGGAAGAGGAAAATAAGGGCAAAACAATGGTCGAAACCATAATGGACTTGGCCGGTGCCATCACAATATCTCACATCGCCCGACAAAACCACAAATACCAGCTGGGCTTTCAAATAAATGCTAAGTAATAATTACTAGCTTAATTAAACAATTTAGGGTTCCAAAGTAGGGAACCATACCAAGTAGTCACCAAGAAAGTGAAATGAACCAACAATAACCAATTAAGGTGCTCTAATAATTTCCACAATGATAACACAATTCCCATATCACATTTGACCACAAAGGATCCAGTTAATTCGAGCACTCAACCAAATTTACTCACTCATCTAGAAGAGCTTAAGGAGAGCTTTAAAACGATAATTTATACGCCTAAAACAGAGTCCGGATGAACAAGATATGGCCCTCGAAAGATTGGACAAAAAGGGGAAATAAATTTCACAACAGGGGAGGGGGTGCGCGCGCCTCCTATGGGAGGGTGCGCACGCCTCCTAGATCAGAAGGGGAAATCAAGATTGGAGGAGGGGAGGGTGCGCGCGCCTCCTATGGGAGGGTGCGCGCGCCTCCATCTAACAGAAGGTCTTGTTTCAAGAAGGGCCTAAGGGTGCGCGCGCCTCCTATGGGAGGGTGCGCGAGCCTCCTTGCCCGGAAAGGCAAATTCCGGCAAAAAATCTGGGTTCTTCCAATTTTTCCAACCAAAATCAAACCCAAACTCAACTTCACCATTTTAAGCCCAAACTCAAAACTAACACTACCCAAATGAACTGGGAGGGGACTTACACATCAACATTTTACAACCCCAAAGCAAGATTTAACCCAACATTCAACAATTACCAAAATTTTCAAACAAATAGAAATAAATTCAAAACTCATCCAAGATTGCAATAGACAACCACAATAACATCATACAACCATTGATGAACATTTCAAGCATAAAAATGGGGGAAAGTAAACTTACCCGGATTTCTCAAAGTTGATGGATTTCCAATATTTTTAGCCCTCTACGATCCTAACGACGATCTAAACAAGATTCAAGTTATGAGAAATGAGAGATAATGAGAGGAAGAGGAAGAAAATGAAGAGAGAAGATAGAGAGAAAAACTTACCCAATGGAGAGAGAGAGAGAAAGAGTGTATGCTGGGAGAGATTAGTGCAAGTGAGGGTGAAAGAGTAGGGAGGTGAGGGAGAAGAGAGGGGAGTAGGGAGGGAGTAGGAGAATTATTTGAACATTTACACTTAGGCCCCTCCCCCTAATACTACTCTTCTTCAAATAAACTCCCCACTAACAAATAAGACTCAACACTTCTATGCTAGCACAAATGACCCAAATAAAATGCTAGGCATAAATTAATATAACGCATAAAATGCACACGTAAATTATTAATTAAATAATAATTTAAATAAATAAATAAATAATCAAATAAATAAATAATAATTATTTATTACTAATAAAATAGAGCCTAGTTTTCGGGTCGTGACATTCACTCCCCCTTAAAGCAAATTCGACCCGAATTTTAACGAGACTTACCCGAATTAAAAAGCCACAGAAATTTCCTCTCTATCTCATCACGAAGCTCCCACGTCGACTCCTCGATATGATGATTCCTCCAAAGAACTCTAACCAACGCAATGCTTTTGTTTCTCAATTCTTGGACTTTGGAATCTAAAATCCGAACCGGTCGTTCCTCGTAGGTCATATCCGGCTCTATATCCTCCGGTATCCTCGGTAACACGTGAGATGGATCATGAACATACTTCCGAAGCATAGAAACGTGAAAAACATTATGTAACCGGTCCAAAGACGGTGGCAACGCAAGTCGATACGCAAGAAGCCCAACCTTTCCCAAAATCTCAAATGGGCCAATAAACCTCGGAGCCAATTTACCCTTCTTCCCAAACCTACGAATACCCACCTTTGGAGATACTTTCAAGAACACAAAATCACCGGTCTGAAAACTAAGACCTTGCCTTCGGTTATCTGCATAGCTCTTTTGTCGACTCTGGGCTGTTTTCAATCGATCCCGGATAACTCTAACCTTATCAACCGAATCCCGAAGCAAATCAATACCCAAAACTTTCGCTTCACCGACCTCGTTCCAACAAATAGGCGATCTACACTTTCTTCCATACAAGGCCTCATACGGTGCCATCTCGATACTAGCCTGATAACTGTTGTTGTAAGAGAATTCCACTAACGGTAGGTGCGAATCCCAAGAATCAGAAAAGTCTATCGAACAAGCTCGCAACATATCCTCCAAAATCTGAATGGTCCTCTCGGATTGACCGTCGGTCTGAGGGTGAAAAGCTGTGCTGAATCGCAAATCTGTACCCAAAGCTTCCTGAAACGCCTTCCAGAATCTAGAAGTAAACCTCGGGTCTCGATCTGACACAATACTAACCGGAACCCCATGCAATCTCACAATCCCTTCAATGTAAAGGGTTGCAAGCTTTTCCATCGGTATCTGATGTCAATAGGCAAGAAATGGGCACTCTTGGTCAATCTATCCACTATTACCCAAACACTGTCATACTTCCTACGGGTACGAGGTAGTCCCGTAACGAAATCCATAGTCACATGCTCCCATTTCCACTCGGGGATCTTTAACGGCTGAAGTAGTCCCGCTGGTCTCTGATGCTCGGCTTTGACCTGCTGACAAGTTAAACATTTCGAAACATACTCAGCTATTTCCCTTTTCATGTTATTCCACCAAAAATGTTGCTTCAGATTCTGGTACATCTTCGTACTACTCGGATGAATAGTATATCTCTATTTGTGACCCTCATCTAAAACTTGCCTCTTTATTCCACCAACGTCGGGTACGCACAAATGATCACGGAAATTCAAAACTCCACTCGAACTCAAAGAAAAATCCTCGAAGTTCTTTTCCTTCAATTTACCCATTATCTTCACCAACTCGGGATCTTCTTTCTGAGCTTCCTTTATCCTCTGAATTAGGGTCGGAGATACCCTAATATTCGCAAAAATAGCCCCATGTCTCGATTCACGAGGACACCAATCTCGAACATCCTCAAGCATTTTCCACTCCCGAACCATCATCGAAGCCACATAAGACTTCCTACTAATCGCATCGGCGAACACGTTCGCCTTCCCCAGATGATAAGAAATCGTACAATCATAATCCTTCAACAATTCCATCCATCGGCGTTGCCTATTATTCAACTCTTTCTGGGAGAAAAGGTATTTCAAACTCTTGTGATCCGTGAAAATCTCAAACTTCGCCCCATAAAGGTAGTGCTTACATTTGTGCAACGCAAAGACTATCGCCGCCAACTCCATATCACGAGTCGGGTAATTCTGTTCACTAGGGGTCAACTTCCCCGAAGCATACGCAATCACCTTCCTGTTCTGCATCAAAACACAACCCAAACCCTCTTTCGAAGCATCACTATAAATTACTAAATTGTCATTCCCATTAGGCAAGGTCAAGATCGGTGCGGTAGTCAACCTCTTCTTCAATTCCTCGAAACTCTTGTCGCATTTCTCGGTCCACTCAAACGGGACATTCTTCTGGGTCAACTGAGTCATCGGAGTAGCAATCCTCGAAAACCCCTCAATAAATCTTCGGTAATACCCGGCCAAACCCAGAAAGCTACGAATCTCAGTCACTGACTCGGGTCTCTTCCAATCCACTATGGCTTCTATCTTTGAAGGATCCACAGAAATACCGTCCTTAGAAATCACATGGCCCAGAAAAGAAACCTTCTCTAGCCAAAATTCGCATTTACTGAACTTCTCAAATAATTTCTCCCTCGCAAGAACGGATAAAACTGTCCTCAAGTGTTGCTCGTGCTCCTCTCTAGATTTAGAGTAGACGAGTATATCATCAATAAAGACCACCACAAACGAATCAAGATGAGGATGGAAAACCCGGTTCATCAAATCCATAAACACTGCAGGTGCGTTGGTCAATCCAAACGGCATAACCAAGAACTCATAATGACAATACCGAGTGCGAAAGTCAGTCTTCGGAATATCTTCCGATCGAATCTTCAACTGATGGTACCCACTCCTCAAATCAAGCTTGGAAAACACAACGGAGCCTTGAAGCTGATCAAACAAATCATCAATGTGAGGTAGAGGATACTTGTTCTTCATTGTAACCTGATTCAACTTTCGGTAGTCGATACACAATCTCAAAGAACCATCTTTCTTCCGCACAAACAAAACCGGTGCTCCCCACGGGGAAATACTAGGGCGGATAAACCCTCGATCAAGCAACTCTTGCAATTGAACCTTTAGCTCCTTCAACTCTGCGGGAGCCAACCTATACGGTGCTTTCGAAATCGGAGCCGTACCCGGCAAAAGATCTATACAAAATTCTATCTCACGATCGGGAGGCATATCATATTCAGAAGAGAAAACATCGGGAAATTCTCTAATTACCTGAACACTCTCTAAACTAGGGGATTCTTTCCTAGTATCAAGAACACTAGCCAAATACCATTCACAACCACGGTGCAATAATTTTCCCGCTTTCACATAAGAAATGATACGAAAATTTCTACCAAAAGGCATAGCCTCAAAAGTAAACTTAGGCACATCAGGGATGGAAAAATTAACGACCTTTCTACAACAGTCAACAGAAGCATGAAACTTGCTCAACCAATCCATACCCAAAATAACATCAAAGTCTTGAATCGGAAGGACTACCAAGTCCGCACACAAGATATGACCACATATAAGCACATCACAAGCACGAAAGACTTTATCAGTCACCAAGCATTCTCCTATAGGGGTCGACACCTCTAGCACATAAGGTAAAGACTCAAATGCAGCATTTAGCATAGAAGCAAATTGTACAGAAATGTATGAATGAGATGATCCTGGATCTACTAACGCTCGTGCGCTCACACTAGATATAGAAATAATACCTCCAATAACTGTGGGATCATCTATGGCTTGTTGTTGATTCATTGCAAGCACTTTCCCTTGTACCTTGGGCTTTCCCGTAGCGTCCCTTTTCTGACCCTGAGGAGCCCCAGCTCCTACCCCAGTTGGTTGAATTCTATTCCTCGGACAATCCCTCACATAATGCCCCATTTGACCACAATTGGTGCACTTGCCCTGTTTCTTCCAACAACGGTCCTCCGAATGACCTTCCTTTGACAAAACGAACAAAGTCTCCTGTTTTGGTTCCCTTGGTTCCCGGAAGTGGTACCCGGGTTCCTCGGGTTTTGTTGCCCTCGGGACTGAGATTGTCCGCCAAAGTTACCTCGGTTATCAATCCTTGGTTGTGACTTGCTCTGCACTCCTTGCTTACTCGGGTTGGTTACCTCGGTCTTCCTCTTATGTTCCCCAATATCTTGCTCTATAAGATAGGCACGGTCCACCGCATCCTGGAATGTCACAATCCTTAGGCTATAAGCTGAGTACGGATGGAAGTCTTCAAACCCCGGATAAATCTCATGGCCTTCTGCTCCTTAGTCCTCACAAGATAGTCACAATACCGGGCCAATTCTGTGAACTTAGCCGAGTATTGAGCTATAGACAACAAACCTTGCTCCAAGTTGAGAAGCTCGATCTCCTTTCGGTTCTGATCCACTACCGGAATGAAATGCTCTTTGAACTTCCGCACAAACAATCCCCATGCATACACGGTGTGAGTGTCATCCCAACTAGCCTTAACTCCTTTCCACCAATGCTCGGCGGAACCCACAAGCTTATAAGCCGCGAACCGGACCCTATCCTCGTCCGAACACCCAAACACATCATAAATTTTCTCCATAGACTCAATCCACATCTCAGCCTTCTTCACATCGGGCTCACCATCAAACTCTCTTGGTTTCAATTTCAGAAATTGCTCCAGCCCATATCTCGGTGGTGCCACATGTTCTTCTCGTGGCCCTTGATCATGAATGGCCTTCATAGCGGCCTCAAACATTCCTTGGAACATTGCCCGGTTCTCTTCCCTTAAGTCATTCTGATTCTGTGCTCCACTAGAGCCTTCGCCTGCTCTCCCTCTCACCATTTCAAACAATTACCTGCATAAGACATCAACCGTTACTCACTCCGAACACAACTACCTACCTAGGTCATACTAGTCCACCTAGACTTATACTTAGAGCCAAACCATAGCTCTGATACCAACTGTCACGACCCCGAACCCCGCGGGCCCGAGATCGCGAGCTGGACGTCGACTTACTAATCCAAACACCAAAATATCGGAGATAAAAATTTCATTTCATAACAAAAGATGGTAACACAAGGTTTTGGAAGACAATATAACAACAACAAAATAAAACTAGTATAAACTCCATAAGCTTATATGCCAAAGTTATAAAATGTACAAATCCTAATGACGTCAATGTTTGGTACAAATATCCCAAAAAGGTTACACATTTATATAATGTAAACCCACCAATATCAACCTGCCCAAAAGCTCGAACCCACTCGACGTCCTGTCTCGTGATCAGCGAGTCTAATCCTTTCCACCTGGGGGGGGTTAAGGAAAAACAGAGATAAAAAGAAAAGGGGGTGAGATAAATCTCAATAAGTCACTAATGCAACTACATGACATGCTATGATTTAATAATCAATAATAAATCACATAACACATAGCAATTATCATATACCAGATAGCAGCGGAAATAAACACATAATAAAGGATATAGCCAAGGTTTTCCCAAACTGATAAACCAAATAAAGGTCGCTGCGCAACTTCAATAATCAACCATTAACATCTTCATAATAGCATGAAAGCTGAAGAGAAACCCCGGTACCGGAACCAATAACAAAGTAATGTGCCACAAAGGGCGGGAGCCATGACACAAAGTCATGCTCCAAACGTCCCAACCAAGGCCAATCTGGAAGAGGAAAATAAGGGCAAAACAATGGTCGACACCATAATGGACTTGGCCGGTGCCATCACAATATCTCACATCGCCCGACACAACCACAAATACCATCTGGGCTTTCAAATAAATGCTAAGTAATAAATACTAGCTTAATTAAACAATTTAGGGTTCCAAAGTAGGGAACCATACCAAGTAGTCACCAAGAAAGTGAAATGAACCAACAATAACCAATTAAGGTGCTCTAATAATTTCCATAATGATAACACAATTCCCATATCACATTTGACCACAAAGGATCCAGTTAATTCAAGCACTCAACCAAATTTACTCACTCATCTCGAAGAGCTTAAGGAGAGCTTTAAAACGATAATTTATACGCCTAAAACGGAGTTCGGATGAACAAGATATGGCCCTCAAAAGATTGGACAAAAAGGGGAAATAAATTTCACAACAGGGGAGAGGGTGCACGCGCCTCCTATGGGAGGGTGCGCGCGCCTCCTAGATCATAAGGGGAAATCAAGATTGGAGGAGGGGAGGGTGTGCGCGCCTCCTATGGGAGGGTGCGCGCGCCTCCATCTAACAGAAGGTCTTGTTTCAAGAAGGGCCTAAGGGTGCGCGCGCCTCCTATGGGAGGGTGCGCGCGCCTCCTTGCCCGGAAAGGCAAATTCCGGCCAAAAATCTGGGTTCTTCCAATTTTTCCAACCAAAATCAAACCCAAACTCAACTTCACCATTTTAAGCCCAAACTCAAAACTAACACTACCCAAATGAACTGGGAGGGGACTTACACATCAACATTTGACAACCCAAAGCAAGATTTAACCCAACATTCAACAATTTCCAAAATTTTCAAACAAATAGAAATAAATTCAAAACTCATCCAAGATTGCAATAGACAACCACAAAAACATCATACAACCATTGATGAACATTTCAAGCATAAAAATGGGGGAAAGTAAACTTACCCGGATTTCTCAAAATTGATGGATTTCCAATATTTTTAGCCCTCTACGATCCTAACGACGATCTAAACAAGATTCAAGTTATGAGAAATGACAGATAATGAGAGGAAGAGGAAGAAAATGAAGAGAGAAGATAGAGAGAAAAACTTACCCAATGGAGAGAGAGAGAGAAAGAGTGTGTGCTGGGAGAGATGAGTGAAAGTGAGGGTGAAAGAGTAGGGAGGTGAGGGAGAAGAGAGGGGAGTAGGGAGGGAGTAGGAGAATTATTTGAACATTTACACTTAGGCCCCTCCCCCTAATACTACTCTTCTTCAAATAAACTCCCCACTAACAAATAAGACTCAACACTTCTATGCTAGCACAAATGACCCAAATAAAATGCTAGGCATAAATTAATATAACGCATAAAATGCACACGTAAATTATTAATTAAATAGTAATTTAAATAAATAAATAAGCAAATAAATAAATAATAATTATTTATTACTAATAAAATAGAGCCTAGTTTTCGGGTCGTGACAGAACTATTCTAACAAATTACATTAATATGAAATGGGGAAATTAAAGTAGAGTTGGAATGTTGGAAGATAACCTTGACCAAACTTCAATAGTGAAGTGGCCTTTTAGGTCATATTCCCTTTTATGGGGATTGCATACATTGACTAGACATGAATAAAAGGAGAAAAAGAAGAATAAAGTACCTTTAGAAAAGAAGATCTTCAAACTTTAACTTGGAGATGGAGTTGTTGTAGAGAAATTATTGTGTAGAAATTTGTGTAGAGTTTTGTTGCTAAAACTCTTGTTGGGAGAATTTGTGTATAGTAAAAGTGTAGAGAAAGTTGAAGTCTCTAAAAATGGTGGAAAAGGGATGTTTTTATAGGTAGAAAACATATGTTTTTGGTGCCAAAACTCAGTCATCAAGAAATCTTTCCGGGGACTCGGGAGGACTTGGAGGGATTCGGGAGTCTGCCTGCCGATGTAGAGGGACTTGAGAGTCTTCCTGTTGATGTAGAGGGACTCGAGAGTCTGCCTGCTGATGTAGAGGGACTCAAAAGTCTACCTGCTGATGTACAGGGACTCGAGAGTCTTCCTGCTGATGTACAGGGACTCGAGAGTCTTCCTGCTGATGTAGAGGGACTCGAGAGCCTGCCTGCTGATGTAGAAGGACTCGAGAGTCTACCTGCTGATGTAGAGGGACTCGAAAGTCTGCCTGTTGGTGTAGAGGGACTTGAAAATCTGCCTTAGGTGTAGAGGGACTCGAGAGTCTGCCTGTTGTTGTAGAGGGACTCAAAAGTCTACCTGCTGATTTGGAGTCCGTGTAGGGGACTAGAGATGAATGCGAATTTGTTGAGTAGAATTTTCTGATAAGGAGGTGACTTCGGTGGTTCACCACAGACCAAATTTGTCATTTTGAAGCTGTATGCTGCTTGGAATTGCACTTGCAGTTGATCTTTGCGGGGTGCGGGCACAGTTGGCTTCGGACCACTTATTCTATATTCTCTTTTGAGAGGAAAAGCCGAGATTGACTTTGACTTTTGTAAGAGAGAGAGAGAGACACAACCTACTTTTAGTGGGAGTTTCTATCTTACTTTGATTTAGACATGCCTTAGGGGCAAACCAAATTAACGCGTGCCCAATTGCATGTTCGAGGTCAGAGATTGTTATGGCTTTGATGAAGAATTTTGGGCCTGTGGATTTTGGGAGTGTCCGGACCTTTGTTCCTGCACGATTTCTTCTCTTGACATGGGCCGATTGAGGCATTCCTGAGGCGGAAGGCGGGTGCCTCGGCTGATGGCTTTGAGGCGCGCGTGCTTCCCAAATGGGTGGCGGGAGGCGCGCGCTTCTGGGGAGTGAACTTCGGGGCATGACATTTGCTGGCCAAAAGATCCTCAATAACTATAATATTAGCCTCTGTTAGAACACATTCTTCCAACAGCTCTTTTCTGCCATTTTTTAATACTCTTTTCTTGCTCAATTTTGCTTGCAATCCACACTTTCCATGGCCTTCAATTCTTTTGTTCTTGATACCAAGGTTGTCAGTGAGTATGAGAAGGATTTATCAACCTTTGTTTACTCTTTCAAGACTCATCCCAAGAAGGCCTTTGTCAAAGACTTTGGATTCCGCATTCTCTTCACGTTACGGACGTTGAAGCCGGATTGGGATTTGTTGAAGGCCGCTGCAGCTTTCTGGGACTGCGATAATCACACTTTTAACTTTTTGGTAAATGAAATGGTGCCGACTGTCGATGACTTTGGTGCCATTCTTAGCATACCACTGGTGGGTCATATTGCCGTACCCAAATACCATCGTGGCGTGATCGATTCTTGGTCTGACTTGCTGAACCTCCCTCTCGGAGATGTGAAGAAGATGTTGCATGGTACCGTGGTAGATATAACCAAGCTGCCGATGTTTTTCAGCTTGCATTCGGAGGATATGGCGGTCCAGTCTCTCAAGAGAAATGCCATGGCAACTTGTCTTTTCAGCGAGGTTCTTTTCGTGATCCCATTCAGGACGGCGGATGCGCAATTGGCTGAGATTATTTTGCAGGCTAAGGTTCAACAATTTAGTATAATCGCTCTTATAGTGGGGGAGACCCTGCACGGCCTTGATGAGTTGCATCGAATGGGTGAGATATGTCGGGGAAGCCCTTTGCTTCTGACCATATGGCTCCGGGAACATTTCAGGTTTTATTCTTCGGAGGGTGACTTGTCTCCTTTTGCTGTTCACAGGAGAAAATTGCTGATTCGGGATTTGTCTGAAGATGGTTGGAAGAAGTTCTTTGCATCTCGGGTATCGGCTGACATTGAGTGGTGTCCTCCCTCTTGGGGTCTTCGTCCTTTTGTGGAGTGGACTTTGGGTTTTGGACATGTGGTCCTTCCTGACCTTAGGGATTCTTCATTTTATCAGCCGGAGTGGGTCCTGAGGCAGTTCGGCCGTCAGCAGATAATTCCCTTCCCTAGGAGTGGGGTGCTTTGTCCTGTCTCGTATATGGGCCTGAACTTTTCGAGAGAGCTCCAATCGGCTTGGGACCGTCATCGGTGGGCTTCCGTCCCTACTCATCGGGGTAGTATTTCTCTTCCCGAGAGTTACTTGGATTATTTGTTTGGCACCCTCTGCCATGGTATCACTTGGGTAGACACTATTCGGGCTGAGCTGTTGGGAAATGATTTTGAGTCTAGCAGTGCTTTAAGGTATAAGGAAGCTGCTGCTGATTCGAGTAACATTCTAGCCGACCCTTTTGGAACTCCCTTGGATGACTTTTATGCTCGGAGAGGCGCTCTGTTGCGCAGAAGGTTTCGGTCCGTCTTAGCGTTCCTAGACCTCCCAAGAAGAGTAGGATTGAGAGTCATTCGGGTGGCCCTTCGAAAGATAAAACAAAATTAGATTTTTCCTAGTACCCCAAGATTGCAATTAATAGACCACTTGTTAGGATTTAATGTTTTCATTGTCTTTTATTTCTCAACATATCCGTTGTAATGATCAAAATAATTCAAGAGATGAATAAGAATTGCATTTTGTTATCACATGATTGGGTAAAAATTTATGTTTTAGACCACACCCGAAGGTTGCCTACGTTCCTCTCGTAGAGAGGCTCAGGTCTCCGTAGTTCAAACAAATGAAGACCATTTTTTTGTGCACCCTGTTTTTTGCCTAGACCGCCCTTTTCAGGTTTTCAATCTAGCATGCTTCTTTTTTGCACTTGTTCTAATTTTTGCCTAGGCCGCCCTTGCGGGTTTTCAACCTAGCGAGTGTTTATTTATTTTTTATTTTTTTTAATGGTCTTTATTTGTTAAGCGTAGAACTTCTTGAGCTTGTCGAGGTTGACCTCCTTTGGCAATTGATCACCGTCCAAGTCTACGAGTCAGACTACACCACCGCTTAGTATCTTCTTGACCACGTAAGGACAGATCCATCGACGTCCCCACTTCCCAAGGGGATTCATGGCATTGGGAGGATGTTGTCTTAGGACCAAGTCTCCCACTTTGATATTTCGAGGCTTCACCTTCTTGTTGAAATCCCTTGCCATTCTTTGTTGATAAGCCCTTGTGCATTCAAACGCTCTTAACCTCTTTTCGTCGAGTAGGGCTAGTTTCTCGTATCGACTTTGCATCCAATCGACCTCGTTGACTTGGTTCTTGAGTAAGACCCGTAGAGAAGGAACCTCGAGTTCGACTGGGAGTACGACTTCAGAACTATAAACTAATGATTACGGAGTTTCTCCCGTCGCTGATCGTATTGACGTGCAGTAGCCCCACAATGCTAGTGGTAATTTTTCGGGCCAATCCCTTCCTGTTGAATCCATTTTCCGTATGATGACCTTGATTGTCTTATTTGCTTCTTCGACCGCGCCACTGGCTTGGGGACGGTATGGGGATGACTTGTTCTTGGTAATCTTGTAGTTAACAAAAAGAGCATCCATTTCTTTCTCGAATTGGGAGCCATTGTCGGAGATGATCTCATGAGGAATACCATATCGGCACATGATGTTGTTCTTCACGAATTCGGCCACTTTCTTGGCGTTGAGGACTCGGTAAGCTTGCGCTTCGACCCATTTTGTGAAATAATCCACAGCCACAAGGATGAATGAATGTCCGTTGCTCTCCGTAGGATGGACTTTGCTGATGATATCTATGCCCCAACAAGAGAATGGCCATGGTGTGGTCATGTTGTACAATCGGGAAGGTGGAGCATGTTGCAGATTAGCATGGAACTGGCACTTGGCACATTTCTTGGCTTTCTCGATGCAGTCTCTTTCCATTGTATTCCATTAGTAACCAATACGAAGTATCTTCTTGGTTAACATAATCCCATTCATGTAAAGTCCACACTCGCCTTCGTGCATAATTTCTTGAGCTTCGGACTCATTTGTACATAAAAGATTGATCCCTTGATGATGTCTCTTGTAGACTCGGTTCCCAATCAATACGTATCTGGCGGCTAGCTTTTGTAGTGCTATTCGAGTTTTCCCATTGATGTTCTCGGGAAAGGTGCCACTGTTGAGAAAATTCATGATGTCCGTGTACCATGGGGGGTTATCTTGGACTTCATTGATCTCAATACTCATGCAGTATGCCGAACTAGTCCTTCTTGAAATTTTGAAGGGTTTCACCATTTTTCCTTTTGGCATTTCAACCAATGAGGCTATAGTGGCTAAAGCATCGGTAAAGCGGTTCATGTCCCTTGGCAAATAATTGAACGTGATGTCTTGGAACTGTTCAACTAATTCCTCGAGATGTTGACCATACTGTTGGAGGGTCGGGTCTTGGATTCGCCATTTACCCGATGTCTGATTGATAAGGAGTAAGGAGTCACCGAATACTTCTAGATCTGTGACATTTCTTTCTAGGCCGCTTCTAGCCTCGCTATACATGCCTCATATTCGGCAATTTTATTGGTAGCTTCGAATTCAAGACAAATTGCAATTGGAGTGTAGATGTCCTTTGGATCGACAAGTAACATTCTTATCCCATAACCGTGCTTATTGGCTGCGCCATCGAAAAAGAGTTGCCACTTATTTTCCTCGGTTGTAGTGCAAACCAAGTGCTCGTCGGGAAACTATAAGTCCTCCCCCTTCACTTCGTTACACGGAAATTCAGCAAGCTGATCACTGAACACTTTCCCCCCTGATGGATTTGAGTGTGACGTAAGTGATATCATAGCCGGCGAGCATGAAGTACCACTTGGCTATCCTTGTTGACATAAAAGGCTTCTCGAAGATGTAGCGGAGCGGACCCACTTTTGCTACTAGCTTGATTGGAAAGGCTTCCATGTAATGTTTGAGCTTTTGAGTAACCCAAACCAGTGCTGCACATGATTTCTCCAAGACGGAGTAGTTCTTTTCGCCCCCTTGAAAATCGGCGACTGACAAAATAAATGGCATTCTCCTTTGTGGAGTCTCGTTGCTCTTATGCTAGCATACCCCCAAGGGCTTCATCGTTCACTTTGAGATAGAGCAAGAGAGGCTTCTCCTTGTGAGGTGGAACCAAGACAGGGGGCATGTCAAGTAATGCTTCACTTGGTTGAAAGCTTCTTGGCAAGCGTCGGTCCATTCTAGAGCCACATTCTTCTTGATTAGCTTGAAGATTGGCTCACACATGGAAGTAAGCTGGTGCACAAACCGACTGATGTACTGAAGTCTGCCCATGAAACCTTTGATTTCTTTTTGTGTCAATGATTGCCTTGATTTTTGAGGGATCCGCTTCAATTCCCCTTTCCGTGACCATGTAACCAAGAACCTTGCCTCGGATAACCCCAAAAGTGCACTTTGCGGGATTGAGCCTCATCTTGTGTTGTCGAAGCCTTTCAAAGAACTTGCGGAGGTCGATCAAATGTTGACCGTTGGTCCCCTTAGAGTGGATGATCATGTCGTCCACGTAGACCTCGATCTCTTTGTGAATCATGTCATCGAACAAGTCTATCACGTTCCTTTGGTAAGTAGCCCCAGCGTTCCTTAACCCAAACGGCATAACTGTGTAGCAAAAGGTGCCCCACGGTGTTGTGATAGCAGTCTTGTGTTGATCCTCCTCGGCCATAAGAATTTTATTGTACCCAGCAAAACCATCCATAAACGAGCGAACCTCGTAGGCAGTAGTGGAATCTACTAGCATGTCAATGTTGGGTAGTGGAAAGTCATCATTTGGAGAAGATTTTTCAAATCCCAGAAGTCCACACATACACGGACCTTATCATTAGCCTTTCAAACTGTGACCACATTGACTAACCATATCGGATACTCAATAACTTTGATGAAGCCCACACTAAGAAGCTTCTCTATCTCTTCTTTGACTTGTAAAGACCATTCTAGCTTGATCTTTTTGAGTTTCTGCTTTGTTGGCTTAACGTCGTCTCTGATCGGAATCTTGTGTTCGGCGACCTTTCTGTCCAAACCCGGCATGTCTTTGTATGACCATGCAAATACATAACTCTTTGAGCAGTGCAGTCAATATTGTCTTTCTCTTCCCCCTTGAAGAAGCTTCCGATCTTAGTTTCTTTCGGCTCTTCGTCGGTACCCAGATTAACAACATGCAATTCTTTGTCAGCCCCTGGACCATTTTCACCACAACTACGGACCTGTTGAGCAAGCTCATTTAAGTATGTTGTGTTTTCGTGGTCTATTTCATCATTATTTGAAGCTTTATTAACTAGTTCATTAGATTCATTATTAGTTAATTCATCATTCATGATGTTTGCAATCTCGGGGTACTCAGAAAGATCAAATTTTTCATTAACAAAGAAAGGGAACACACCCTCGGCTATGGCCTCCATATCCTCTTGGGTGAGGGTATCGGAAACACTCTCGGACTCGAAAGTGAATGTGAACAAGTCTTCCTTTGTGACCTTGCGCGGAATGCAACCCATCTTCTCGACCAAGAATTACTCGGATACTATGGGTCCCTTCGTAGAATACCAGTTGTTGACCTACTCGGAGCTTAGCTGGATTTCCCTGATAGTTTCCCTTCTCGTGTTGGTGTCGTAGATGACATTCACTTGGCACTCATCCATGATGGCCAATTCTTCAAACATGGAGGCTAAATTCGTCCATTCTTCCCCCACGGTAATCTCTGTTTCGGACTCTATGGTCACTTTCTTCCCCCCACCATTCTAGAGGTGACATGGGAGTTGGTTCTCCTTCGGATTTCTGAATCGCACAGTCGGCAAAGACTTCAAGACTGGGCTTTCTGATGCCCTCGCTGTTAACCCATGGCTCGGGAAAGATCACGTATGGGACGTCTTCCCTCTGACGGACAAAGTAGCCATTCAGTGTCTTGCGATAAGGCCTCAAATTGGGAATCTCATAATGACGGCCATCCCTCCGAGCTCGGGCCTTCTCGTTCTTGATGGCTTGCTCCTACTTGTAGACACCCCGCCTTGGACCGCTCACCCCGATTGCCCATTTGATTTTGTGTTTCTCCCTTTTTTATGTGTTTCTCGTTAGTTTCTGTTACTTCCGTTAAGTTCTTGACTGACTTCGTTAAGTCCAGGGACCAAATTGAATAACAGTGATGACTTTCTAGTCCATTGTGTCATTTTTGCCATCTACAAGGCGCGTGCGTCCTCCCTTTGGGACCAGAGGCACGCGCATCCCGCCACCAAGGCAGGAGGCGCACGCACCTGGGCGTCAGTTACAGATTTCTATCCAAGAATCCCTCCCTTGCTCCTTTTAACAGGATTTGCCCGGGAAATTGACCTTTGTGACTTGGTTTTGGCACCAAAAACTCACCTTATTCACCTATATAAACACCTCTAATTCACCTTTGAATGGGAGGAGGATTTTGATCATTAACAAAACTATACACAAATACTTACAAGGCATTTTCCTAAGAACCTCTTGAAGGAGTCCTTGAAGGTCTTTGAAGTATAGGTAAAAGACTACTCTTTTCCCTCCTTTTCTACTTCATCTCTTCTCTCTTTCTTTTGTTTTAATCAAAAGTACAATCACCCAAACATTTTTGGGACATGACATCAAAGACTACTTCACTTCATTGAAGCTAGTCACGAAGTCATCTCCCTACATTCGAAACACCCCTTTTTTACCCCCTTTATCATCAAGAATAAGAAGAACATTTCATCATTTATGTAGATTTTGATCAAGAAAGACCAACTTTAGTTGGGCGAGATGGGTGTTTAAGTACTTCCCTTCTCGTAACCTAACCCCCGAACCTCATAACAAAGAATCTCTGTTTTCGTAATCAAACTTAGGCTATAAACATTAGGTTTTTCTTATGTTCCTCTAAATCATAGGTGGCGACTCTAAAACACAAATAGACATCATAGGGTAACACACGTGCCCTAGCCAAGCCGTGGCCCCCTGGGGTATCTACAGTGGCAACTCTGCTGGGGATGTTTGAGGGTTAAACTTGCGTTTCTGATCAAAATATACATCTTTTCTGGGCATTCTGGTTCCTGATGGGGGAACGTGCGCCTCTGGCCTTCTTGGCCTAAGGCGCGCGCGGCCCACATCAAGGACCAGAGTCGCCCGCTTCCTAATGTTCTTCCCGTTCTTCTTCTTTTTTCTACACTACTCATTTCTGCAGGGGTTACAATATACATTCAGGACGAGGGCAATCCCCTAAGTCCAAAGTCTGACAATCTGACAGGTTTGCCCAGAAGCGGGCGCCTTCCATAGACTCTGCACCAGGCGCTCGCATCCCACAACACAGGCCAGAGGCGCGCGCATCAGGGTGGTTTTCCAGAATAGGGACAGTTTTAGAACAGAGCAGAATGATTGGGGTGTGGGCACAGTTACCTGCATTATGGACTGATTTGGACCTCTTAACTGTTTCATTTTGTGTTTTGTTTTATCGGTCAAACGGGTGATTCGAGAGTTGTAATTATGTGCTTATTTGCTTTTCTTTCAAAAAAAAAAGTTTTGTCACATGTTGGACCTCACACTACGTGAACAATCTCCTATAAATTGCTCACTATCGAGTCGCACAAGTTTATAACCCTAAACCCGTCGAGGCCCGTCCTAGATAGTTTCAAGCTCCACCCGACCTTGACTCCCTCGAAGCGGTAAACCTCAACCCGTGGCGTAGTTCATGACTACATGCTGGGGGTGACCTTAAGCCTCTCATTAGCCGAGCACAAGCCAACACAATTCTAGTTAGGGTCTAACACTCTGTGACTGAAGTCGGTTTTCATGTGCCAAGATTTCCATAAACTAATTTCTTCAAAACATACATGCCAAGTGGTTATCATGGACGAAATAAAGCTCCGTCTCCAAGTGGTTATTATGGACGAAAATAAATCCGTCCCCGCATGTATGCTTTACTACATTTATTTAGTTTAATCCCGATATGTGTAGGATTCACAAGCGTGATGGAATCCGATGAGTATATGGGACCACGAGATGGTCTATATACTAGTGTGACGATTCCATTATTTTCTTAGACACTCAAAAGGGACCCCGTCCCTCCGACTTATAAAAAAAAGTCTTTTTTTTATGTGGTTTCGAGTCGTGTGCCCAATGTGTGTTCTAAGCCTCTTCATGGACCGAAAGTGTTACTCAAGACTGACAAGGGCCTCTTCTGCAATATAGGTTCAATTGGTACATACAGAGTCTACCGTGATTCAGCGAATCAGTTAGTTCGTGAAGTGATTACTCCAACAGCTCCAACAGCAACCATGACTGGTAGCAACAACACCATGTCTCTCGAGCAGCTTTCAGCTATGGTCCAAGTGCTCCAAGATCAAGTCTCCACTCTTAATAAGGAGGCCCAAAATAATGACGATCTTTGGCAATCCCACCTCGACAATCAAAGGGAGGCCCACGAGGCCGAAATGGAGCAAATGAAAGAGAAGCTCACCAAGCTTTCAAGTGGTAAAGACAAAGAGAACAATGAAAAGTTCGAGTGGACTAAGGGTTTGTTTCAAAGTCCTTATGTTAGTGCCCGTACCAAGAAAGTGGGGGAACCGAGCACCGAGAATAATGAGCACAAGATGGTTGATTCAATTATGGCTTACATAGATCAATGCTTCAACGGCCTCAACATGGGGAAAAGTCCCGACACGAGCCTTTATCAGTCCTCCATTCGCATGAGCACAATGGCCGCTCTCCCCGACAAGTTCAAGATTCCCGACATCAGCAAGTTCAAGGGCAACTCTTGTCCTATGGCTCACATCGAAACTTATATATGGGCTATGGTTCCAAAGAAGGTCTCTCCCAAGGTTATGGCACAATGCTTCCCTCTTACTCTCGAGGGGGCGGCAAAGCATTGGTATGCAACTCTCCCGTTCACATTCCATCTTGATTGGGATGCTGCCATGCTTGCCTTCAAAAGTCAATACCAAAGCAACACCACCCACCGGCCAACCAAGAAAGAGATTGAGAACACTACTCAAAGGGACAATGAGTCCTTCATTGACTTCACAAGGAGGTGGAATGACAAGCTTGCCGAGAATGTCGAGAGGCCTACCACCAAAGAGCATATGGACATCTTTCTTAAGTGTCTAAAGATTGATCTCCGTACCCACCTAAGCGGGGCTTGCTATGCTGATTTCTCATAAATGTATGAGGCGGGAATCCGAATGGATGAGTTGCTCAAGGAGATCAAGAAAAATGCTACTAGCTTCCGTTACAAGGCCGCCTCTAACTCCACAAAAGAGGCTTCGGTCATTGCCGTCACTACAGACAAGGGGAATTACAAAAGAATTCCTCCTCCACAAGGCAAGAAATTTCAAGATGATTGTGTTTACACGCCTCTCCATGGCATGACTATCACCGAGGCCTTCGAAGCTCTCAAGGCCAAAAGGAAAGTTACTCCTCTCCAAGGGTACAAACCCAAGACAATGCGTCCCAACCATGCCTACCACAAGCATTGTGACTACCACCAACATAGTGGCCACACCACCGAGGAATGCTTTATCCTCCGTAATGTCATCCAAGATCTCATAGACAAGAAAAGAGTTCATAGTGCCTAATGGCGAGGATGTCAATGTGATAGAGGTAGGAGAATTTGAGGAGACCACTCTGTTACGCCCCAGAAAATACTAAAATCCATAAACATAAAATTTACATAATATACATCTCCAAAATGTAAAATACCAAACCGGGCGCGTGAATTCAACTATGAAACCAAAACCATCACACGACACCTCAACGAGATTTTAACTCGGATACTAATACAACGCGGAACCAAGAACACTTATAATAATATAATACCCAAAAGACAACAGTAGTTACATAACACTAAACGACCACAATCCCACTACAATGATACATAAAAACTCTGAAGATCAGCTACCCCAAAGAAGGTCAACCTGATAAGAAGATTTCCCGCTACAACGGACCTCATAACGCTACCACTTGCTTCCCTGGGGGGGGGAGTTAAGGAAAACAATAAAGATAAAAAGAAATGGGGTGAGATAAAATCTCAGTAAGTTACTAATGCAGCTACATGGCATAATATCATGCAAATCAACGGTATAACTGAACAAGTAAATCACATAACAACAAATGAGAAAGCTCCCTATTGCCAATTGTCCCATACCAGTTGGAAATAACGACTAACTCATCATGCAGCACATAAGACTAAAATAAACACGTTACAAAGGATACTGAGCCAAGGTTTCACCAAACTGATAGAACAATCGCTGCGCAGCTTCAACTGATCAACCAATCAATAATAGCAGCATAACAGCTGAAGAGAACCCCGGTCAGAACCGACCAATCAATCAATCAACCAATCAAACCATCTTCGTAGTAGCATAATAGCTGAAGAGAAAACCCCGGTACCGGAACCATAACAATGTAACATGTCACAAAGGACAGGGGAAATGACACAAAGTCATACCCAAAACCAACTAGCTAGATACTCACCAAAGGGAGCTAGCTCATCTCAACTAAGGCCAATCTGGAAGAGGAAAAATAAGGGCAAAACAATGGATCACATTATAATGGACTCGGCTCGTTGCCATTATAATCTTCCCCATCGCCCGACACAACCACAAATGCCAGCTGGACTTTAAACAAGCACATAGTAATAAATACTCGCTTGAAACAACAACGGGGAAATGATTCCAAAGTAGGGAACCAAGCCAAGCTCATCACAAAAGATGCAAACAGTTACTCATGAAGAGATCAACAATAACGAATACAAGAAGTTTCTCATAAAAGAGTCCAACAACGATAAACGAGATTGCTCATAGAGAGCCCAACAACATTGACCATAAAAACATGATGATTCCATGATAAGGCACATACCAAACACATCCTAAAGATGATACTCACAAGTTACTCATAAAGGGTACAACCCAAACGGTCGCTCACAAATAGTATAATGATTATTACCAAGATGAACCTAAACGTCTACTCGTAAAGAGTACTATGACCAAGAACTCAATCATCCCTTTACACCTGGAATTCCAAAATAGGAAATCCGAACAAATACACCTTAAGGCAAATCAAAACCGTAGGTACCCAATCACCGTATCACTCTTTACATCCGTTCATAAACGAACCGATTCTTAACACTCCAAACGAACCCAAAAGGTTACACCTATTCATACATGATCACAAACGGACCAAACCCAACACTTTGGTGTTCCCTAATAACCCTCTAGGTACTATAAGATATCACCTAAAACCTAAACCAAGTTTTATCCTAAAATCAATTCGATTGGAATAACCATGAACACGTCACAAGATGCCCACGCGTTCTCCAACAATACTTAGACCAATTCCATAACACAATTGTTCACAACGGAACCATTTCAAACACTAGAGTAACCCACAATGTCTACTTAACATAACTAGAGTGGCACCCAAGGTCTACACCAAGAATACAATCCAAACCTAAACCAAACAAGAGATGATTCCTGAAAACAGTGGGCGGGCGGGCGCCTAAAAGGAGGTTAGCCGAAGGAAAATGGCCAGGTGGGCGGGCGCCTAACTAAACCCGGGCGGGCGCCCGGTCGGTGATCTGGGCAAACAGCAACTGGGTTCTTCACATTTTCTTACCAATTCACAAATTTCTCAAAATCAATCCTTCCAACAAGCCTAACCATGAACCCAAACAACTTATAAACTTATAAGGGACCTAAATAACAACATCTATCAACCCAAATCAAGATTTAAATCCCAACATTCATATTAACACAAAATTAACCAAAAATACAAATAAATTCTAAACTCAACCAAAACATCATATATATCACTAAAGCATCATTCAAACAAGTGATGAACATTTTAGCATAAAAATGGGGGAAAAGTAACTTACTTGAAAAATACGAAGGATGACGGAATTCGACTTTTCTTAGCTCTTTACGATCCTAGCGACGATCTAAGCATTTTTCATAAAATGAGCATTAAGAAATAATGGGAGGAAGATGGTCAAAATGAAGAGAGAAGGAGGGAGAATTCTTACCTTTTCTTTACCCAACAATGGAGGAGAGAGAGAGGGAAATGAAAATGTGAGGTGAGGGAGGAGGGAGGAGGAAGGAGTAGGATGAAGAAATAAAATGTTTCACCTAGGCCCCCTCTAGACCCAACTAGAACACATAAACCCATACTCCCCACTAACAACTAAGACCCAATAACTCTACACTAGCACAAATGATCAATTAAAATGCTAGGCATAAAATATTATGAAACACTAAAATGCACACATAAATAATTAACTAAATAAATAAACAAATATTTTTACTAAGAAAATAGATACGGGTTTTGGGTCGTTACAATCTACCCTCCTTAAAAAGAATTCGCCCGCGAATTCACTTATCAAAAATCATCATGCGCAATCACAACGAGACTACAAAATATCGATTCTCATATAGCACTCATAACCTCAATCGAGTACCTATCAAAATTTTCAGACATAGTCTCCATGACTCA
This sequence comes from Campanula takesimana, assembly GCA_026119855.1. NCBI lineage: Eukaryota > Viridiplantae > Streptophyta > Magnoliopsida > Asterales > Campanulaceae > Campanula > Campanula takesimana. The sequence continues at coordinate 490,408 of JAOWBW010000108.1, read as the reverse complement.
AATAAACCAACATATATTAATCACATACATATCTCAGGTATACTCATATTAAACATTCTAAGGTCAACTTTCGGAGTTGGCCCTTCCATGGTATCCGGTAACCAGACATGAAGGGGAAATTGTGCGGATTTAGCAACGGCGCCAGAAAATACTAAAACAGCGCACAAAGTAACAAAAAGAAGATTGCCCTCAGTATAATCAAAGTTATTGAATATTTGGAATAGATCTCTAAATTCAAAACTGCCCGTTTCCCAATAAAAACCTAAAATTCCCAATAATAAACCAAAATCGGTTAGTCCGTGAAGAGATCACTCCAACAGCTCCTACATCAACCATGACCGGCAGCAGCAACACCATGTCTCTCGAACAGCTTTCAACCATGGTCCAACTCCTCCAAGAGCAAGTCTCCACCCTTAATAAGGAGGCACAAAGCAAAGACGACATTTGGCAATCTCACCTTGACAGCCAAAGGGAGGCCCACGAGGCCGAGATGGAGCTAATGAAAGAAAAGCTCACTAAGCTTGCCAAGGGGAAGAACAAGAATAGTGATGACGAATCCGAATGGACCGAGGGTTTGTTCAAAAGTCTGTATGTCAACACCCGCACCAAGAAAATGGGGGAGCCGAGTTCCGAGAACAATGAGCCCAAAATGGTGGATTCTATCATGGCCTACATCGACCAAAAATTCAATGGGCTCAACATGGGGAAAGGCTCCGACACAAGCCTTTATCAATCATCCATCCTCATGAGTACTATGGCCGCTCTTCCTAATAAGTTCAAGATGCCCGACATAAGCAAATTCAAGGGCAACTCTTGTCCTATAGCTCACATTGAGACTTATATTTGGGCAATGGTCCCGAAGAAGGTCTCCCCCAAGGTGATGGCTCAATGCTTTCCTCTCACTCTCGAGGGGGCGGCAAAAGATTGGTATGCTACTCTCCCGCTCACTGTCTGTCTTGATTGGGACTCCGCCATGCTTGCCTTCAAGAACCAATACCAAGGCAACACCACTCACCGGCCCACAAAGAAAGAGCTAGAGAACACTACTCAACGAGACAACGAGTCCTTCATTGACTTCACAAGGAGATGGAATGACAAACTCTCTGAAATTGTTGAGAGGCAGAACACAAAAGAGAAAATGGACATCTTTCTCAAGTGTCTCAAGATTGATCTCCGCACCCACCTAAGTGGGGCTTGCTACTCCGTCTTCTCCCATATGTATGAGGCGGGGGTACGCATGGATGACTTGCTCAAGGAGATTAAGAAGGCCGCTCTTACTTACCGATACAAGGCCGCTTCCAACTCCACAAAAGAGGCCTCGGTCAATGCCGTCACTATCGATAAGGGGAATTACAAAAAGGTTCCTCCACCCCAAGGGAAGAAGTCCCGAAATGACCGTGTCTACACGCCTCTCCAAGGCATGACTCAAACCGAAGTTTTTGAGGTCCTCAAAGCAAAGGGTCAAGTCACGCCCGTACAAGGGTACCAACCCAAGACGGTCCACCCCAATCATGCTCACCACAAATATTGTGGCTACCACCAATATAGTGGCCACACCACCGAGGATTGCTTCGTTCTCCGCAATGTCATTCAAGATCTCATAGACAAGAAAGAATTTGTAGTGACTAATGGCGAAAATGTCAATGTAATAGAGATAGGAGAACTCGAGGGGACCACCCATTCAATCCCAATTGTGAATGGGGGCCCCTATGTTATGAATAAACTAGACAATTCTTGTTATGTTGTAACTTAGGATGAGGTAATGAGAGAAGTACTAGAGAATAGGAAAAAGAAGCAAGATGGGAACGTCAACAAGCTAACTCGATCCGGTTGAGTCATAGCAAGCAACCCTTCCACTTCCGCACCAAGCTCCTCTTCTCAAAGGCCGCAAGCTCGCGACACTCCCGAAGATCCTCTACTTGTCCAACTCAAGAAAACTCAAGCCAACATCTCTATTTGGGACCTCATTGCACCCTCAAAGAAACACCGAGATCTTGTCATCCGCAATCTCGATGATACGTCAGTTTCTCCCGATACTACTCCCGAGGACCTCACGGCAATGATCGGTCACATTCATTTCAGCAACGTCATCACCTTTGCCGATATGGACCTTCCACCATTTGGTTCCGACCACAACGAGGGTATTTACCTCAAGGTACGAGCAAGGGGGAGGCCCATCTCAAGAGTCTTAGTGGACGGTGGTTCCGCACTCAACCTCATGCCTGGCAGAATCATGGGCATACTGGGGCTTAAGGATTCCGATTTGAAGCCTTCTACTCAAGTAATCCGAGGTTATGACAGCACCGCCCGTACAGTCATGGGCATGATTGAAATAGACATTGAGTTTGGGAGCATGGTCATGTCCGTTCCATTCCAAGTGCTTGACATCCCGGCATCGTTCAACATACTTTTGGGTCGGCCATGGATTTACAGTGCTAATGCCGTCCCGTCAACTCTCCACCAATGTGTCAAGATCTGAAATGGTGATGAAATAGTGACCGTCATGGCTGAAAACGTCACTATCCACAGAAAAGGTGAGCCCGTCCACCAAGTTCAGCATGGTTTACCAGACTCCACTCTCTCCGGCGTCTCAATCAATGCCATTGACAAAGAAGGGGGAAACGGATCATGGACCCCCAGCAATCACAAAGTCCTCCGCATGATGAGGAATATGGACTGCTTCCCTGGTTTAGGCCTAGGGAAATATCAACAAGGAATCCTACATCCTGTGCAAGTCCCATTCGTCAAAAACACATTCGGTTTGGGGTACGAGCCTTCCAGAGAAGACTTGAAACAAGAGCAAGCAATCAAGAACGAAAAGGCCCGAGCTCGTATAGAAGGCCGTCATTATGAGATCCCTAATCTAAAGCCTTACCGCAAGACTTTGAATGGCTATTTTGTCCGCCAAGGGGAAGACGTTCCATACATGATCTTTCCCGAGCTATGGGTTAACAATAAGGGTGTCAAAAAGCCCGGTCTCGAAATCTTCGATTGTGAGATCCAGAAATCCGAAAGGGAACCAACTCCCATGTCGCCCCGTGAATGGTGGGGAAGGAAGGTGACTATAGAATCCGAGACAGAAATCACCGTGGGGGAAGAACTGACGGATTTAGCCTCCATGTTCGAAGAGCTTGCCATAATGAATGAATGCCAAGTCAACGCCATCCATGGCACCGTCACCATAAACAAGACTATCAGTGAGATCCTACCAAGCTCCGAGCCGACCAACAATTGGTATTCAACAAAAGGGCCCGTGGTATCCGAAGAATTCTTAGTCTAAGAATTGGGTTGCATACCCAGCACAGCAACAAAGGAAGAGCGGCTCACACTTACTTTCGAGTCCGAGAGTGTCTCTAATACCCTCACCCAAGAGGATTTGGAGGCCATAGCCGAGCGTGTGTTTCCTTTCTTTGCTAATGAAAAATTTGATATTTCTGAGTACCCTGAGATTGCAAACATCATAAATGATGAATTAACTAATAAGGAACTTAATGAACAAGTTAATAACGATTCAAATTATGATGAAATAGACCACGAAAACACAACATACTTAAATGAACTTGCTCAACAGGTCCGTAGTCGTGGTGAAAATGGTCCAGGGGCTGACGAAGAATTGCATGTTGTTAATCTGGGTACCAAAGAAGATCCAAGAGAAACTAAGATCGGAAGCTTCTTCAAGGGGGACGACAGAGACAGATTGACTGCACTACTACGGGAGTTCGTGGATGTGTTCGCATGGTCATACAAAGACATGCCGGGTTTGGACAGAAAGGTAGCGGAGCACAGAATTCCGATCAGAGAAGATGCCAAGCCTATAAAACAGAAGCTCAGAAAGATCAAGCCAGAATGGTCTCTGCAAGTCAAAGAAGAGATCGAGAAGCTCCTCAGTGTGGGTTTCATCAAGGTTATCGAGTATCCGACATGGTTAGCCAACATCGTGACAGTCAGAAAAGCAAACGGCAAGGTTCGAGTTTGCGTGGACTTCCGGGATTTGAACAAAGCTTCCCCGAAAGACGATTTTCCACTCCCTAACATCGACATGCTGGTCGACTCCACTGCTGCCTACGAGGTTCGCTCATTCGTGGATGGGTTCGCTGGGTACAATCATATTCTCATGGCCAAGGAAGATCAACATAAGACAGCCTTCACAACACCGTGGGGTACCTTTTGCTACACAGTCATGCCTTTTTGGTTAAGAAACACTGGGGCTTCCTACCAAAGAGCCATGACAGACTTGTTCCACGATATGATTCACAAAGAAATCGAGGTCTATGTGGACGGCATTTAATCGACCTCCGCAAGTTCTTCGAAAGGCTTCGTCAACACAAGATGAGGCTCAACCCTGCTAAGTGCACGTTCGGAGTTATCCGAGGCAAAGTCCTTGGTTATATGGTCACTGAAAGGGGAATTGAAGTAGATCCCTCCAAAATCAAGGCAATCATTGACATGCCTCCTCCAAAGACGCAGAAAGAGATCAAAGGTTTCATGGGCAGACTGCAGTACATCAGTCAGTTTGTGCACCAACTCACTTCCATGTGCGAGCCAATCTTCAAGCTACTCAAGAAGAATGTGGCTCTAGAATGGACCGACGCGTGCCAAGAAGCCTTTGACCAAGTGAAGCATTACTTGACGTGCCCTCCTGTTCTAGTTCCGCCGCACAAGGAGAAACCTCTTTTGCTCTATCTCACTGTCAATGATGAAGCCCTAGGGGCTATGTTAGCACAAGAGCAACGAGAGTCCACAAAGGAGAACGCCATTTATTTTGTCAGTCGCCGATTCCAAGGAGGCGAAAAGAACTACTCTGTCTTAGAGAAGTCATGTGCAGCATTGGTTTGGGTCACTCAAAAGCTCAAGCACTACATGGAAGCTTTTCCGATCAAGCTAGTAGCAAAGGTGGACCCGCTCCGCTACATCTTTGAGAAGCCTTTCATGTCAACAAGAATAGCCAATTGGTACTTCATGCTCGCCGGCTACGATATCACTTACGTCACACTAAAATCCGCCAGGGGGAAAGTGTTCAGTGACCAGCTTGCCGAATTCCCATGTGACGAAGTGAAGGGGGAAGACGTACAGTTCCCCGACGAGTATTTAATTTGTACTGCAACCGAGGAAAATAAGTGGCAACTTTTTTTCGATGGAGCCGCCAATAAACACGGCTTTGGTATAGGAATATTGCTTGTTGATCCAAAAGACATCTACACTCCCATTGCCATCCGTCTGGAATTCGAAGCTACCAACAACATTGCCGAGTACGAAGCATGCGTATCAGGGCTCGAAGCAGCTCTCGAAAGAAACGTCACGGAACTAGAAGTATTCAGCGACTCTTTACTCCTTATCAATCAGCAATCGGGTAAATGGCGAATCCAAGACCCGACCCTCCAACAGTATGGTCAGCACCTTGAAGAATTGGTTGAACAATTCCAAGAGATCACTTTCAACTACCTGCCAAGGGATAAAAATCGCTTCGCCGATGCACTGGCCACTATAGCTTCATTAGTCGAAATGCCCAAAGGGAAAATGGTGAAGCCTTTCAAAATTGCCCGAAGGAACAGTCCGGCGTACTGCATGAGTATCGAGATTAACGAGGTTCAAACAAAATCTCCGTGGTATTCGGATATCATGAATTTTCTCAAAGATGACACTTATCCCGAGAATAGCAATAAGAAGTCTCAAGCGGCTCTGCAAAGGCTAGCCTCTCGGTACGTACTGATTGGGGACCGAGTCTACATAAGACACCACGACGGGATCAATCTCTTATGCGCCAATGAGACCGAGCTCAAGAGATAATGTGTGAAGTGCACGAAGGAGAGTGTGGACCCCACATGAATGGGTTTATGCAAGTCAAGAAGATACTCCGCATTGGTTACTATTGGAGCACTATGGAACGAGACTGTATCGAGAAAGTCAAAAGGTGTGCCAAATGCCAATTCCATGCTAATCTGCAGCATGCTCCACCCTCGCAGCTTTACAATATGGTCACACCTTGGCCTTTCTCTTGTTGGGGTATAGACATCATCGGTAAAGTTCATCCTACCGGAAGCAATGGGCAGTCATTCGTCCTAGTGGCCGTCGACTACTTCACAAAGTGGGTCGAAGCACAAGCCTATCGGACCCTCAACGCCAAGAAAGTGGCCGAATTTGTAAAGATTAATATCATGTGCCGATACGGCGTGCCTCATGAAATCATTTCCGACAATGGCTCTCACTTTGAGAAGGAAATGGATGCACTTTTGGTAGAATACAAGATCACCAAGCACAAATCATCTCCTTACCATCCCCAAGCAAATGGCGCGGTTGAAGCAGTAAATAAGAACATCGAGACCAGCGTCAAGAAAATGGCCTCAACAGGAAGGGATTGGCCCGAGAAGCTACCATTTACATTGTGGGGCTACCGCACATCAATACGGTCAGCAACAGGAGAAACTCCTTATGCATTAGTCTATGGTTCTGAAGCAGTACTCCCAATCGAACTTGAAGTCCCATCTCTACTGGTCCTCCTCGAGAATCAAGTCAACGAGGTCAACTGGATGCGAAATCGATATGAACAGCTAGTCTTACTCGACGAGAAAAGACTAAGAGCACTCGAACGCACGAGGGCATATCAGGAAAGGATGGCAAGAGCTTTCAACAAAAAGTGAAGCCTCGAAACATCAACGTAGGAGATTTGGTCTTAAGACAACATCCTCCTAATGCCATGAATCCCCTGGGGAAATGGGGACCCCGATGGATCGGTCCGTACGTGGTCAAAAAGATACTAAGCGGCGGTGCAGTCCGGCTTGTGGATTTAGATGGTGACCAGCTGCCAAAGGAGGTCAACCTCGACAAGCTCAAGAAGTTCTACGCTTAATGAACAAAGACCATTTAAAAAAAAAACAAAAAAAAAAAAAAAAAAAAAAAATCGCTCGCTAGGTTGAAAACCCGCAAGGGCGGCCAAGGCAAAAATTAGAGCACGTGCAAAAAAGAAGCCCGCTATATTGAAAACCCGAAAGGGCGGTCTAGGCAAAAAACAGGGTGCACACCAAAAAAAAATGGTCTTTGTTTGTTTAAACTACGGAGACCTGAGTCTCCCAACTGGAGGAACGTAGGCAACCTTCGGGTGCGGCTAAAACATATCAAAAATACCCAATTCACTTCAAATAACAAGATGCAATTCTTATTCATTCAATGAATTATTCAAACCATTACAACGGATTTATTGAGCAACAAAAGACATCAAAACATTAAATCCTAAAACAAAGTGGTCTAACTGCAATTTCTTAGGGTACTAAGAAAAATCCAATTTTCTCTTAGCCTTCAAAGGACCACCCGATCGTCTCTCAATCATTTTCTTCTTGGATAACGGAGGAGCACTAATACGCACCGAAACCCTCTGTTTTGCGGCACGTCTCTTGGCATAAAAGTCATCCAAAGGAGTGCCAAAAGGGTCAGCAAGAATGTTACTTGAATCAGCAGCGGCCTCCCTATATCTCAAAGCGCTGCTAGGCTCAAAAACCTTTCCCAACAACTCGGCACGAAGCACATCGACCCAAGTGATGCCACGGTAAAGGGTGCCAAACAAATAATCCAAGTAGATCTCGGGAAGGAAGACACTCCCCTGATGCAGAGGAGCAAAAGCCCAGCGGTCGCGATCATCTCCCCAAGCCGACTGAAGCTCACTCGAGAAGTCCGGACCCATGTAAACAACTGGACGAAGCATTCCTCCCCTCGGAAAAGGAATTATATGTTGGCGACCGAACTGCCGCAGAACCCGCTCTGGCTGGTAAAATGAAGAATCTCTCAAGCCGGGTACAACCACGTGCTGAAAACCAGGAGTCCATTCCACAAAAGGATGAAGACCCCAAGAAGGAGGGCACCACTCAATATCGACAGTTACCCGAGAGGCAAGGAATTTCTTCCAACCATCTTCAGATAAATCCTGGATCAATAACTTCCTCCTATAAACAGCAAAAGGAGACAAATCACCATCCGGGGAATAAATCTTGAAGTGTTCTCGGAGCCATATGATCAAGAGCAGAGGGCTTCCCCAACACATCTTGCCCGTCCTATGTAACTCATCAAGGCCATGCAACGTCTCCCCTACAATAAGAGGGATTACACTAAATTGTTGCTCCTTGGCTTGCAAAATAATCTCAGCCAACTGCACATCCACAGTCCCGAAGGGTGTGACAAACAGTACTTCACTAAAGAGACAAGCCCATGGCATTCCTCTTGAAAGATTGAACCACCAGATCCTCCGAGTGTAAACTGAAGAACATCGGCAACTCAGTTATGTCAATCACAGTACCGTGCAACATCTTCCTCACGTCCTCAACAGGGAGATTCAGTAACTCAACCCAAGAGTCAATGGCACCACGGTGATATTTAGGGACGGCAATCCGACCGGCCAAAGGCATGCCAAGGATGGCCCCGAAATCATCAACAATCGGCACCATTTCATTAGCTGAAAAGTTAAAGGTATGGCTGTCGCAATCCCAGAAAGCCGCGGCAGCTCTCAACAAATCCCAATCCGGCTTCAACGTCCGCAAAGTGAAAAGAATTCGGAACCCGAAGTCTCTAATGAAGGCCTTCTTGGGATGGGTCTTGAAAGAATACACAAAAATGCCCAAGTCCTTTTCATAACCACTAACAACCTTGGCATCAAGAACAAAACAATTGGAAGCCATGGAAAATGTTGATCACAAGCAAAGTTGAGAAATAATATGATGTTCAAAAATGGCAGAAAGGAGCTGTGAGAATCAAGTGGTCGAACAGAAGATGATATTATAGCTGTTGGGGTTTCTTTTGGCCAGCAAATGTCAAGCCTGGAATTCCACCTCCCAGACGCGCGCGCCACCCGCCAGCGGTCTGAAATGCGCGCGCGTCCCAAGCCCACAAAGGAAAGCGCGCGCCTCCCAAGTCCAGACCACTTCAGAAAAGGGCCTCGTCAGAGATCTCCAGCCTAAATCAAGACACAGTCCCGGTCCTCGGACACCCAGTTAGGCACACCTTCTTCTGGTCCGCCCTTAAGGCATGTTAAAAATTGGAAATAGGATAGAAACTCCCACTCAAAAGTAGGATGTCCTCCTCCGGATTCCGAACCCCCTAAGTTCTGTCACGGGTACCGTACCCCCCTTAAGGGTCAATCTCAACATTTCATCCCCAGCAGGAACATTCTTCTGGTCGCGGTCAACCGTGCCCGCACCCCACAATTCAAAAAGAAGTCAAGTGTGACTCCAAGTAGCACGAGACTCCAAAGAAATACCGCATCAACGAATTTCACTAACGGATTCGTCCTCAAAGGTTCACTAACGGCCTCCTCAAAGGTTCACTAACGGCCTCTTCAAAGGTTCACTAACGGCCTCATCAACGGATTTCACTAACGGATTCGTCCTCAAAGGTTCACTAACGGCCTCTTCAAAGGTTCACTAACGGCCTCCTCAAAGGTTCACTAACGGCCTCTTCAAAGGTTCACTAACGGCCTCATCAACGGATTTCACTAACGGATTCGTCCTCAAAGGTTCACTAACGGCCTCTCCAAAGGTTCACTAACGGCCTCGTTCGAAAGGTTCACTAACGGCCTCATTCAAAACATTCAGCCGGCAGGTTCACCTAACGGATCATGCCACCCCCTCTATCAACAAAAGCCGCTCACACAGGGAGCGCACCACTATCTCTCGCAATTTCAAATTCTTGCTTTCATCAAGTCTTTGCTTTTTTCTTGGTGATGTCCTCGGCGGGTGTTTTTAACTTTCGTCGACGCGTTTTGCTTTGCAATCCACGTCGCCGAGGGGCTCTGTAGACACCCCGCCTTGGACCGCTCACCCCGATTGCACATTTGATCTTGTGTTTCTCCCCATTTTATGTGTTTCTCATCAGTTTCTATCACTTCCGTTAAGTTCCTGACTGACTTCGTTAAGTCCAGGGACTAAACTGAATAACAGGGCTGACTTTCTAGTCCATTCTGTGAAAATTGCCTTCTCTGAGTCGCGCGCCTCCGACAGGAGGATCCAGGCGCGCGCGCCTCCTGCCCCCAAAGCAGGAAGCGCGCGCCTCTGGGCGTCAGTTACAGATTTCTGCCCAGGATTCTCTCCCTTGCTCAATTTACAGGATTTTGCCCGGGAAGAATTTCTTGGTGACTGAGTTTTGGCACCAAAAACACCCCTCTTTCACCTATAAAAACCTCCCTTTACCTCCATTTTCAAGGACGAAAAACTTAAGACAAAACTTTGATCAAAAAGACCTTGACTTTACCAAGTTTCCTCTTCTCAAAGCATTTTCCAAAGGATTTCTCCAAGTAATTCAACAAGAAGTGTTTGAAGTTTCTGGAAGTCTAGGTAAAGCCATTTCTTTCCCTTTCTCAACTTCATCTCTTTTCTCTTTCTTTTTGTTTTACCAAAGTGCAATCACCCAAATCATTTTGGGACATGACTCTAATGATCACCTCATCTCATTGAGGTTGGTTAAGGAGTTATCTCCTACATTCCAAACTCTATTTTAAACCCCCTTTTACGATTTAAAGAAGAAGAAGAAGAACGTTTATCATTCATGTAGATTTTGATCAAGCAAGACCAACTTTAAGTTGGGCGAGATGGGTGTTTCGGTACTTCCCATCTCGTAATCTAACCCCCAAACCTCAAAACAAAGGATCTCTGTTTTCGTAATCAAATTTAGGCTATTATCAATAGGTTTTTCTTATGTTCCTCAAAACATAGGTGGCGACTCTAAACAATCTAAAACAAGTTAGACATCCTAGGATAATTCACCACTCTAGCCAAGTTGTGGCTCCCCGGGGTATCTACAGTGAGATCCAGAAATCCGAAAGGGAACCAACTCCCATGTCGCCCCGTGAATGGGGGGGAAGGAAGGTGACTATAGAGTCCGAGATAGAAATCATCGTGGGGGAAGAACCGACAGATTTAGCCTCCATGTTCGAAGAGCTTGCCATAATGAATGAATGCCAAGTCAACGCCATCCATGACACTGTCATCATGAATGAGACTATCAGTGAGATCCCGACAAGCTCCGAGCCGATCAACAATTGGTATTCTACGAAAGGGCCCATGGTATCCGAAGAACTCTTAGTCCAAGAAATGGGTTGCATACCCCGCACAGCCACAAAGGCAGAGTGGCTCACACTTACTTTCGAGTCCGAGAGTGTCTCTAATACCCTTACCCAAGAGGATATGGAGGCCATAGCTGAGCGTGTGTTTCCTTTCTTTGCTAATGAAAAATTTGATATTTCTGAGTACCCTGAGATTGCAAACATCATAAATGATGAATTAACTAATAATGAACTTAATGAACAAGTTAATAACGATTCAAATTATGATGAAATAGACCACGAAAACACAACATACTTAAATGAACTTGCTCAACAAGTCCGTAGTCGTGGTGAAAATGGTCCAGGGGCTGACGAAGAATTGCATGTTGTTAATCTAGGTACCGAAGAAGAACCAAGAGAAACTAAGATCGGAAGCTTCTTCAAGGGGGACGACAGAGACAAATTGACTGCACTACTACGGGAGTTCGTGGATGTGTTCACATGGTCATATAAAGGCATGCTGGGTTTGGACAGAAAGGTAGTGGAGCACAGAATTCCGATCAGAGAAGATGCTAAGCCAGTAAAGCAGAAGCTCAGAAAGATCAAGCCAGAATGGTCTCTGCAAGTCAAAGAAGAGATCGAGAAGCTCCTCAGTGTGGGTTTTATCAAGGTTATCGAGTATCCGACATGGTTAGCCAACATCGTGACAGTCAGAAAGGCAAACGGCAAGGTTCGAGTTTGTGTGGACTTCCGGGATTTGAACAAAGCTTCCCCAAAAGATGATTTTCCACTCCCTAACATCGACATGCTGGTCGACTCCACTGCTACCTACGAAGTTCGCTCATTCGTGGATGTGTTCGCTGGGTACAATCAGATTCTCATGGCCGAGGAAGATCAACATAAGATAGCCTTCACAACACCGTGGGGTACCTTTTGCTACACAGTCATGCCATTTGGGCTAAGAAACGCTGGGGCTTCCTACCAAAGAGCCGTGACAGACTTGTTCCACGATATGATTCACAAAGAAATCGAGGTCTATGTGGACGACATGATCATTCACTCCAAAGGGACCGATGGTCAACATTTAATCGATCTCCGCATGTTTTTCGAAAGGCTTCGTCAACACAAGATGAGGTTCAACCCTGAAAAGTGCACGTTCAGTGTCATCCGAGTCAAAGTCCTTGGTTATATGGTCACTGAAAGGGGAATTGAAGTAGATCCCTCCAAAATCAAGGCAATCATTGACATGCCTCTTCCAAAGACGCAGAAAGAGATTAAAGGCTTCATGGGCAGACTGCAATACATCAGTCGGTTTGTGCACCAACTCACTTCCATGTGCGAGCCAATCTTCAAGCTACTCAAGAAGAATATGGCTCTAGAATGGACAGACGCGTGCCAAGAAGCCTTCGACCAAGTGAAGCATACTTGACGTGCCCTCCTGTTCTAGTTCCGCCGCACAAGGAGAAGCCTCTTTTACTCTATCTCATTGTCAATGATGAAGCCCTAGGGGCTATGTTAGCACAAGAGCAACGAGAGTCCACAAAGGAGAATGCAATTTATTTTGTCAGTCGCCGATTCCAAGGAGGCGAAAAGAACTACTCTGTCTTAGAGAAGTCATGTGCAGCATTTGTTTGGGTTACTCAAAAGCTCAAACACTATATGGAAGCTTTTCCGATCAAGCTAGTAGCAAAGGTAGACCCACTTTGCTACATCTTCGAGAAGCCTTTCATGTCAATAAGACTAACCAAATGGTACTTCATGCTTGCCGGCTATGATATCACTTACGTCACACTAAAATCCGCCAGGGGGAAAGTGTTCAGTGACCAGCTTGCCGAATTCCCGTGTGACGAAGTGAAGGGGGAAGACGTACAGTTCCCCGACGAGCATTTAATTTGTACTGCAACTGAGGAAAATAAGTGGCAACTTTTTTTTGATGGCGCCGCCAATAAACACGGTTTGGTATAGGAGTATTGCTTGTCGATCCAAAAGACATCTACACTCCCATTGCCATCCGTCTGGAATTCAAGGATACCAACAACTTTGCCGAGTACGAAGCATACATAGCAGGGCTCGAAGCAGCTCTCGAAAGAAACGTCACGGAACTAGAAGTATTCGGTGACTCTTTGCTCCTTATCAATCAGCAATTGGGTAAATGGTGAATCCAAGACCCGACCCTCCAACAGTATGGTCAGCACCTTGAAGAATTGGTTGGACAATTCCAAGAGATCACTTTCAACTACCTGCCAAGGGATAAAAATCGCTTCGCCGATGCACTGGCCACCATTGCTTCATTAGTCGAAATGCCCAAAGGGAAAATGGTGAAGCCTTTCAAAATTGCCTGAAGGAACAGTCCGGCGTACTGCATGAGTATCGAGATCAACGAGGTTCAAACAAACTCTCTGTGGTATTCGGATATCATGAATTTCCTCAAAGATGGCACTTATCCCGAGAATAGAAATAAGAAGTCTCAAACGGCTCTGCAAAGGCCAGCCTCTCGCTACGTACTGATTGGAGACCGAGTCTACAAAAGACACCACGACGGGATCAATCTCTTATGCGCCAATGAGACCGAAGCTCAAGAGATAATGTGTGAAGTGCACAAAGGAGAGTGTGGACCCCACATGAATGGGTTTATGCTGGTCAAGAAGATACTCCGCATTGGTTACTATTGGAGAACTATGGAACGAGACTGTATCGAGAAAGTCAAAAGGTGTGCCAATTCCATGCTAATCTACAACATGCTCCACCCTCGCGACTTTACAACATGGTCACACCTTGGCCTTTCTCTTGTTGGGGGATAGACATCATCGGTAAAGTCCATCATGCCGGAAGCAATGGGCAGTCATTCGTCCTAGTGGCCGTCGACTACTTCACAAAGTGGGTCGAAGCACAAGCCTATCGGACCTTCAACGCCATGAAAGTGGCCGAATTTGTAAAGATTAATATCATGTGCCGATACGGCGTGCCTCATGAAATCATTTCCGACAATGACTCTTAATTTGAGAAGGAAATGGATGCACTTTTGGTAGAATACAAGATCACCAAACACAAGTCATCTCCTTACCGTCCCCAAGCAAATGGCGCAGTTGAAGCAGCAAATAAGACTATCGAGACCATCATCAAGAAAATGGCCTCAACAGGAAGGGATTGGCCCGAGAAGCTGCCATTAGCATTGTGGGGCTACCGCACATCAATACGGTCAGCAACAGGAGAAACTCCGTATTTATTAGTCTATGGTTCTGAAGCCGTACTCCCAATCGAACTTGAAGTCCCATCTCTAAGGGTCCTCCTCGAGAATCAAGTCAATGAGGTCGACTGGATGCAAAGTCGATATGAACAGCTAGCCTTACTCGACGAGAAAAGGCTAAGAGCAGTCGAACGCACAAGGGCGTATCAGCAAAGGATGGCAAGAGCTTTCAACAAAAATGTGAAGCCTAGAAACATCAATGTGGGAGATTTGGTCTTAAGACAAAATCCTCCTAATACCATGAATCCCCAAGGGAAATGGGGACCCCGATGGATCGGTCTTGTTGGGTTTCGATCAAACATGCGCAGCGAAAATTAGCATTTAAAATTTTGAAACCCAAAGCCATGGATCCGTTCATATGATTAAATCAAATACAACATAAGAATAAAGGAATAAACTAACCCTTGATGGCTATCAAATTTTCTCTTGGTCTTTGGTGGAGATTTGAAGACTTGATCACGATCACAAAGCTTAAACACGAACCTTAAAGATGATGATTTTCACCCTCTAGCGGTATCCACACTTCGAACGAATATCAAAGGAGCTTCTTTGATCTTGGTTGCTAGACCAAATTGTGAAACACTTTTTCACAATCAAAAGAACTATATGGAATTTATTTTGTGTATTATTTTGTTCTTCAACCAAGAATGTCTTAGAACAAAATAAACCCTTTCTCAAACTCTTTGAGACTCACAAAATCATTAGCATAGAGTGCTGGCCAAATTTGGTCTTTTATACACAAGTATGACCTATTCCAAATAGGAAACTTGTGTCAAAATCCGTCCAAAATTCGTTTCCTAATCAAATTAGGAATCTGCCACCCGACAGTACTGTGCGGCCGCCCAAAAACCTTTGTGCGGTCACACAACTATCTGAAACAAAACTGGTACAAAAATGGGCTAAATGTGCGGCCGCCCAGTCCATACTGTGCGGTCGCCCACTTCCCCAGAATGTCCAGAATTTCCAAAATTCCAATATAGTCCTTTTAAAGATTCGTTCTATTGTGTGTGACCCTCTAGGATTATACTAAGTTGGCAATGGGTTCAAACATGAAACCATAAGATATGATTAGGTTCTAGCAAACCGTCATACCTACCCAAATAGTATAACTAGATACAAGTTCGCATTCCTTTAGAATATGTCATAATCCTTTTGTCTACGATGTCATTGAACACAAGTCATGGTCAAAGAGTCAACTTGTTTTGTTCAATACTTTCTCGATTCCGAATATGTTGATAATCCAAATGACATTGATCCAATCAATTCATTTGAGTCCGGCCGAACATTTCATCAACATCATTCCTACGAGAGGCCCAAGCTTGACATCTCTCCGAGGAGGGACAAATCCATTTAGCTTATTATTCTTCCCTACGTGAATCCGATTATGCCAATCATACCCTTTATAACTACTCGGTTAAAAGTAGCGTTTGAATATGTCAAACATAATGTTCATCAAGTGGAAGACTATAATAACTTCATGTCTAAGGATTCAAATGACATAACTAATATGAGATATATGTATGACATAGACCATGACATAAATCTCATAGAGCGGGTCATGTCCAGTACCTTGTTCCAAACAAGTACCCATAAATCTAACATGATCATCCCATGATCATTTAGACTTTATACTAGTGCTTAACAAGTACTAGGGACGGAGATTATTATAAGTAAACATGAACAACAATAATAATCAAAACATCTCTTTATTGATTTGAAATAAATGATAACAATTACAACGTTGATTAAACGTGCCTAGGGCACCACTACCAACAATCTCCCACTTGCCCTAGGCCCAATCTCCCATGTATCTAATACCCATGGACCTAACATGACCATCATGTTTAGCTTGTGGAAGTCCCTTTGTTAGCGGGTCCGCAACATTGTCATCAGTAGGTACTCTGCATATATTTACGTCTCCCCTATCAACGATCTCTCGAATGATATGAAAACGCCTAAGTATGTGTTTGGATTTCTGATGTGCTCTTGGTTCCTTTGCTTGAGCAATAGCACCATTATTGTCGCAATAAAGGTCTATTGGACTAGCAATACTAGGAACCACTTCAAGTTCAGTTATGAACTTCTTAATCCAAACAGCTTCCTTTGCAGCATCCGATGCAGCAATATACTCAGCTTTTGTTGTAGAATCAGCGGTTGTACTTTGCTTGGAACTCTTCCAGCTTACAGCTCCACCATTTAACATAAACACAAATCCCAATTGTGATCGGCTATCATCTTTGTCGGTTTGGAAGCTTGCATCCGTGTAAGCATTTACAACGAGATCATCCTCCATAGACCAAAAACGAGTCTTTAGTTCTTCTCAAGTACTTAAGAATCGCTTTTACAGCTATCCAATGATTTTCGCCAGGGTCGGATTGGTATCTACTTGTCATGCTCAAAGCATAAGACACATCCGGCCTAGTACAAATCATGGCATACATGATGGACCCAATTGCCGAAGCATATGGAACATCATTCATTTTCTCACGCTCATCTTTTGTCTTAGGACATTGAGTCTTGCTTAGAGAAACTCCATGTAACACGGGAAAGGTTCCTCTCTTAGAATTTTCCATACGGAATCTTCTAATGACCTTTTCAATGTATGTACTTTGGCTTAAACCAAGTAGCCTCCTTGATCTATCTCTATAGATCTTAATGCCAAGAATATATGCGGCTTCACCCATATCTTTCATTGCAAAACACTTTCCTAACCAAGTCTTCACAGACTGAAGTGTAGGAATGTCGTTTCCAATGAGTAATATGTCATCCACGTATAAAACAAGGAATAGCACTATGCTCCCACTAATCTTCTTGTATACACAAGGCTCATCTTCGTTCTTTATGAAACCAAACTCTTTGACCGATTCATCAAAACGGAGATTCCAACTCCTAGAAGCTTGCTTTAATCCATAGATGGATCTCTGCAATTTGCATACCTTAGAATTTTGTTCAAAACCTTCTGGTTGTGTCATATACATATCCTCTTGTAGTTTTCCATTCAGGAAAGCGGTTTTGATGTCCATCTGCCATATTTCATAGTCATGATATGCGGCAATGGCAAGCAAAATTCTTATAGACTTGATCATTGCTACGGGTGAAAAGGTCTCATCATAGTCAATACCATGAACTTGCTTATAACCTTTCGCTACAAGCCTAGCTTTGTAAGTATGCACCTTCCCATCCATGTCAGTCTTCTTCTTAAGGACCCATTTGCATCCTATGGTTTTTACACCTTCGGGCGCATCAATCAAATTCCAAACTTGATTGTCTTGCATGGATTGCAATTCGGATTCCATGGCTCCAAGCCACTTGTCCGAATCAGGAGAGGACATCGCCTCTTGGTAGGTTGACGGTTCATCATTCTCAATGATTTCTACCTCATTATTATCCGTTACGAGAAATCCATATCTCTCGGGCTCGGATCGTAACCTACTAGATCTGCGAGTTGCTTGTGTATTTTGAACAGGTTTCACAACTCCTTGTGGTTCTTGTCCTTGTTCCACTATTGGTTCAATGTTATTTTCTGGGTCTCGAATTTCTTCAAGATTTATTTTACTCCCACTGATTTCTTTAGAGAGAAACTCTTTCTATAGAAAGACACCAGTTCGGGCAACAAACACTTTGTTGTCCTCTCGGTTGTAAAAGTAATATCCTTTAGTTTCCTTAGGATATCCCACGAAAATACATTTATCAGATTTGTGTGCAAGTTTGTCTGAGATAAGTCTTTTGACAAAAACTTCACAACCCAAATCTTCATGAAAGATAGACAATGCTTCTTTCCGCTCCACATCTCATATGGAGTCTTTTGAACCGATTTAGTTGGAACACGATTTAGTGTGAAAGCAGCGGTTTCTAGAGCGTAACCCCAAAAGGATATTGGAAGATCAACTTGACTCATCATTGATCGAACCATGTCTAACAAAGTCCGATTCCTCCTCTCGGACACACCATTCCATTGTGGTGTTCCAGGTGGAGTCAATTGTGAAACTATTCCAAAATCTTTAGATGATCATCAAATTCTTGGCTCAAGTATTCACCACCTCGATCTGATCGAAGTGCCTTTATACTTTTGCCAAGTTGTTTTTCTACTTCATTTTGAAATATTCTAAATATCTCAAATGCTTCACTTTTATGTTTCATTAGGTAAACATACCCAAATCTACTATAATCATCAGTGAAGGTTATGAAGTATTGAAATCCTCCCCTAGCATTGCTACTTAATGGTCCGCATACATCGGAACGTATCAACCCCAATAAGTCGCTTGCCCTTTCACCCAACTTGGTAAAAGGTGTCTTAGTCATTTTTCCAAGAAGACACGACTCACAAGTATCATATGACTCTAAGTCACATGAACCCAAAAGTCCGTCCCCATGGAGTTTTGAGATACGCTTCTCATTAATATGACCAAGACGGCAATGCCACAAATAAGTATGATTTACATCATTAGGTTTAGATTTCTTATTTACATGATAGACATTATTTTCATTCTTGACATCCAAGATATAAAGGTCATTAAATCAATTAGCAATACCATAAAGCACATCATTTAAATAAATAGAAAATTTCTTATTCTCAATAAGAAACTTAAAACCTTCATTATCCAAACAAGAAATTGAAATAATATTTCTTCTTAAATCCGGAACATAATAACAATTGTTCAAAACAAGAATTAATCCGGAAGGTAAAGTGACTTCATAAGTCCCTACGGCTAATGCAGCAACTCTTGCTCCATTCCCCACACGTAGATCTACTTCACCTTCTTTAAGCAGTCTCCTATTCCTTAGTCCCTGCACATTTAGACAAATGTGAGAACCACATCCGGTATCCAATACC
The DNA here is from genome assembly GCA_026119855.1 of Campanula takesimana. NCBI lineage: Eukaryota > Viridiplantae > Streptophyta > Magnoliopsida > Asterales > Campanulaceae > Campanula > Campanula takesimana. The sequence continues at coordinate 471,307 of JAOWBW010000108.1, read as the reverse complement.
CAAGAATCAGTGGTAGAAAGGAGAATATCTATCATATAGATACCTGAAGTCGACACAGCCTTGCTGCTCTTCTTCTTCTTTTGCTCTTCCAAGAAAGCCTTGCAATTACGTTTCCAATGACCAATTTCTTGACAATGGAAACAAATTGCATCCTTTTGTGTATCGGGTTTTGCCTCAGAAGTCTTGGCAACCTTTGCCTTGCTTATCTTGGGTTTGACAACTTTTGCCTTACCCTTGCCTTTGGCACCAGGCTTCTTCCCATCGTGAACCAAGAGCACGGGAGAACCTTTCTCCACAATTTTCATCTCTGCAGTTTTGAGCATCCCATGCAACTCAGAGAGATTCTTATCCATTCCATGCATGTTATAATTCATTACAAACTGATTATAACTTTTAGGCAATGAATTAAGAATGAGATCCGTGGCTAGCTCCAATGGGATTGGATAGCCAAGTTTCTCAAGGTGCTCTACATAACCTTTCATTTTAATAAAGTGAGGACTCACTTGTTGCCCTTCATTCATTTTACTAGTAGTGAATGCAACAATGGTCTTGTACCTCTCTTGCCTAGCTTGCTCTTGAAACATGGTTCTCAACTCCACGCCTATCTCATAGGCTTCCAAATGTTCCAAACTTTGTTGTAGTTTTGAACACATAGCAGCAAGCATGAGACAACTTACATCTCTTGAATCATTATCATTACGGTGTTTCTTGTAATTGTCTCTTTCTATCCTAGAGGCAGTAGGTTGTGGTTCAGCGGGGAGAGGCCAATCGAGAATGTACAACTTATCTTCTTGCCTAAGAACAATTCTTATGCTACGGATCCAATCCATAAAGTTGGTACCATTCTCTTCGAGCTTATCCTTCTCAAGGATTGATCGCAACGACATTGATTGAGTGTTATTAGTCATTATCTACAAATATCCAAAATTTCCAAAATTTAATAAGTACCGATTTTCATTAAAAAGATAATTAATGTATTTTAAAACAAAATACTCCCACTAAATGATGCAACCTTCTTTATACATCCAATGTATAGTATAATTTAAATGAGTTGAGATCCCGCTTTAATCTAATTTTGAGTACGCTTTGGCGCACCGCTCAAAATTAAATCAATTAGGTAGACAACTCTTGTCAATCATATCTCATATGACTCTCAGTTCTTTTCATGAGATTCTTTAAGAAATCCAATTTCAAAAAGCATGTTAAATCTCATCTTTGCCTTAAGCCCAAAACTGTTTTGACGCTTAATTAAGTCCAACCATTTTAAACGCATAGGAAACTCTTATTTACTCATCTTGCTCAAACATGAATAAAATCAATGCACCTCGCTTTGGCGAGCCCACATAAAATTACTCATGTATAAACAAGTGTTTTAATCATGGCATGGGAAAAGGACTTAAAACTTTCTTTGAAGGTTCATCACATATAGCATATAACACATTTATGAGCACATAATATAAACATGTTACACATCAAGTTTAGCTACTAAATTAATCTCCATTAATTTAAGCATGGTATTTATGTGTCATTAGTTTCTCTATAATTATGAGGATGAGACTATTTCAACTTCGGTTATTATCTCCAAATCAAGACAACAAGAAGTGCGGTCGAACTAAGCCATTTGGCAACCACAATCCCGCACTAATTCAAGAAACCAAGAAAGTAGTCCATGTGGCCGAAACTAAGCAATAGATGGTCTCGATGAACGTAGGCCAATTGCATTCACAATTCGACATGGATCTCCAAACTTTGAATCAAGAACTTTGTTTCTCAATTTTAGCAATTATGAACTCTTCATAATTCTAACTTCGTTTTATCTTTGAAACTTTGATTGCGATCAATTTTGGGAAACACAATCTCGATGAACGCAAATTAGCCATCCAAAACTTGACCCAATCTAGGAATCACAAGACTAAAACAAATAGGAAAATCAAACCCCAAAATCCACACACAAACCAACTACCCAAAACCCATTCCAAATCAGCAAGTCTGGACTGGTTCTGTTACTGGTTTTGTTGAATTTTTCGAAAAATTCCAGATTCTGTTTTTCAACCAAATCAGACCTTCTGATCCCCTTGTGCGGCCGCCCAAAAACCCCTGTGCGGTCGCCCAAAACTGTGCGGCCGCCCAAGGCGTTTTGTGCGGTCGCCCGGTGCCATCAAAATGTGCAGAATTTTCAAAGTTCGAAAATTTTGTCTCAAAATTGTTTTTCCCCGATTATTAAAACTTTGATCCAATCAAAAATTAATAATCAACAATTCTGAATCCACCATAATTTATTTATTGCGATTGAATCGTGCGATTAAAGTTGCAAAACAATAAACCACATAAAATCACATAACACATAAACATCACATATTCCATTATTCATATCATGCAAGGCACATAAACAATTTATATACACATAACATGATCTAGGTATTGATATAATCAACATGAACGGGGCTCTGATACCACTGCTGGGTTTCGATCAAACAGCGCAGCGGAAATTAGCAATTAAAATTTTGAAACCCAAAGCCATGGATCCGTTCATATGATTAAATCAAATACAACATAAGAATAAAGGAATAAACTAACCCTTGATGGCTATCAATTTTCTCTTGGTCTTTGGTGGAGATTTGAAGACTTGATCACGATCACAAAGCTTAAACACGAACCTTGAAGATGATGATTTTCACCCTCTAGCGGTATCCACACTTCGAACGAATATCAAATGAGCTTCTTTGATCTTGGTTGCTAGACCAAATTGTGAAACACTTTTTCACAATCAAAAGAACTATATGGAATTTATTTTGTGTATTATTTTGTTCTTCAACCAAGAATGTCTTAGAACAAAATAAACCCTTTCTCAAACTCTTTGAGACTCACAAAATCATTAGCATAGAGTGCTGGCCGAATTTGGTCTTTTATACACAAGTATGACCTATTCCAAATAGGAAACTTGTGTCAAAATCCGTCCAAAATTCGTTTCCTAATCAAATTAGGAATCTGCCACCCGACAGTACTGTGCGGCCGCCCAAAACCTTTGTGCGGTCACACAACTATCTGAAACAAAACTGGTACAAAATGGGCTAAATGTGCGGCCGCCCAGTCCATACTGTGCGGTCGCCCACTTCCCCAGAATGTCCAGAATTTCCAAAATTCCAATATAGTCCTTTTAAAGATTCGTTCTATTGTGTGTGACCCTCTAGGATTATACTAAGTTGGCAATGGGTTCAAACATGAAACCATAAGATATGATTAGGTTCTAGCAAACCGTCATACCTACCCAAATAGTATAACTAGATACAAGTTCGCATTCCTTTAGAATATGTCATAATCCTTTTGTCTACGATGTCATTGAACACAAGTCATGGTCAAAGAGTCAACTTGTTTTGTTCAATACTTTCTCGATTCCGAATATGTTGATAATCCAAATGACATTGATCCAATCAATTCATTTGAGTCCGGCCGAACATTTCATCAACATCATTCCTACGAGAGGCCCAAGCTTGACATCTCTCCGAGGAGGGACAAATCCATTTAGCTTATTATTCTTCCCTACGTGAATCCGATTATGCCAATCATACCCTTTATAACTACTCGGTTAAAAGTAGCATTTGAATATGTCAAACATAATGTTCATCAAGTGGAAGACTATAATAACTTCATGTCTAAGGATTCAAATGACATAACTAATATGAGATATATGTATGACATAGACCATGACATAAATCTCATAGAGCGGGTCATGTCCAGTACCTTGTTCCAAACAAGTACCCATAAATCTAACATGATCATCCCATGATCATTTAGCCTTTATACTAGTGCTTAACAAGTACTAGGGACGGAGATTATTATAAGTAAACATAAACAACAATAATAATCAAAACATCTCTTTATTGATATGAAATAAATGATAACAATTACAACGTTTATTAAACGTGCCTAGGGCACCACTACCAACAGGTCCGTACGTGGTCAAAAAGATACCAAGTGGCGGTGCAGTCCGACTCGTAGATTTAGATGGTGACCAGCTACCAAAAGAGGTCAACCTCGACAAGCTCAAGAGGTTCTATGCTTAATAAACAAAGACCATAAAAAAAAAAAAAAAAAAATCGCTCGTTAGGTTGAAAACCCGCAAGGGCGGCCTAGGCCAAAATTAGAGCATGTGCAAAAAAGAAGCCCACTAGATTGAAAACCCAAAAGGGCGGTCTAGACAAAAAATAGGGTGCACAAAACAAAATGGTCTTTGTTTGTTTGAACTACGGAGACTTGAGCCTCCCAAATGGAGGAACGTAGGCAACCTTCGGGTGCGGTCTAAAACATATCAAAAATACCCAATTCACTTCAAATAACAAGATGCAATTTTTATTCATTCAATGAATTATTCAAGCCATTACAACGGATTTATTGAGCAACAAAAGACATCAAAACATTAAATCCTAAAACAAAGTGGTCTAATTTAATTGCAATCTCTTGGGGTACAAAGAAAAATCTAATCTTTCTTAGGTTTGGGAACCCATTGCTTCTTGTTATGCCCTTTAGTCTTCTTGGATGGGGACGGAACATTCTTGGGACCGCCAAGACGGGAGAAAACGCTAGGACGGGACGGAGCTTCATCAAGGGCTTTCCCTTTTCCCTTATCAAGCGGAGCCTTAGCGGGGACAACCATGGGACGCTTCCACACATGGGAGGAATTTCCCTTACCTTTCTTCTTCTTGGGAAAATGACGGGGTCTATAGTCCCGCACATGAACCACCGATCTAACGGGGTCAATAACATCGTCATTGGGCCTTCCCAAACGATCAAAAACGCTCGGACGCTTCTCCACCATCGAGACGGACCCCACAGATGGAACGGCGTTCACCATTGGAACGAACTTCTCACCCTCGGGGACGGAAACCTTGACTTCAAAAGAGAAAGTCATTGGGGCCATTATGACAAGAATTTTGTGGTTTAGGAGGAGAAAGTGTTTGCAGAAGAATGCTGTGTGACCATTCTGGTCGAAAATGGTTCAAAATTATAGCTGTTGGAACATTCTGATCAGAAAAAGAAAGGGGCTGTAATTCAGCAGGCCAGAAGCGCGCGCCTCCGACCAAGGCTTCACAACGCGCGCGCCTCCCACAAGCAAGGCCCAACGCGCGCGCCTTTGACAGCAGTTCAGACAGAAATAGCCCTTGTCAGTTCAGAACAGAACCCAAGTACTTCAACATATCCAACCTGCAGCAAAATCAAATCCTAGCAGCGAAAAGGAGTTCAAGCATCAACAACAAGCATTCTTTGGGCACACATTTGTTTGTAAAGGTCGACATCTAAGATCGAGTCGCTAATAAAACATAAAATGAGTAGTAAGATAACTAGGATTGTAAATACATGTTAAATGTTATTACAGGCAAAAGTAAAGGTGTTTCAATCCCTCATCCTCTCAGCCACAACAGCTCGGGCACATCATCACCAGCACTGTGCTCACCCCCTTGCTGCCGCTCTTGGTCTCCTCATCATCATCGTCATCCTCGTCATCATCATCATCATCATCATCCTCAGACTCCTCAACTCTGATCTCATGCCGGCTCTTCTTCTGCACCCGCCAAGATGAACTCGCACCACCTCTGCTCTGGCTGGCTTCACTCCTACTATGGCTACCTCCGCGGCTCAGACTCCTGCTCAGTGACTGCCTCACAGAAGAGACAGCCTCATCAATGTCCAGTGCAGCATCCCTGCAGCCTTGTCCCATTCCTCGAGCACCTCGGGCAGCTCCTCTCGCAGCACCAGAGACAGCACCAGCAACATCTCTAGTCATGGCAGCAATATCCCTGCACAGCTCTAGCACCCTCTCCTCCAGCTGACGGAGCCTCCTCCTCATTCCTTTGTTCTGTCTGCCCAAGTTCCTATAAGCAGCTACAAGTACCTGTTGCAACAGAGAACAGAAAAAGGAAGTTGCATCAATACAAAGGACAGAAAAACAAGACTGGAACTGAGAAATGCAATGATGGTCAGAAAAACATACCACAGCAGCCTGAGCATGAGGCTCTCTCTCCGGTGACATATCCTAGGGAGGAGGCAAAGGAGGATCAAAGCAATACCCGGCACCAGTAGTATAAAACCGAGCGGATGTCACGACCCGAAATATAGGCTCTATTTTATTAGTAATTAAATGATTTTTATTTAATTATTTGCTTATTTATTTATTTAAATTATTATTTATTTAAATAATTATGTGTGCAATTTATGTGTTATAATATATATGCCTAGCATTTTATTTGGGTCTTGATTGTTAGTGGGGAGTATTTTGTGTGTAGTGTAGAGGAGGGGGCCTAAGTGTAAATTCTTCAAATCATTTCCCTACTCCCTCCCTACTCCTTCTCTTCTCCCTCACTCTTCCCCTTCACCCCATCATTCCCTGGAAACTCTCTCTCTCTCCTCCTTGCTTGGTGAGTTTTTCTTCCTCTCCCTTCTCTCTTCATTTAAACCTTCTTCCTCTCATCTTCTCTCATTTCTTAAAACTTGAACATTGTTTAGATCGTCGATAGGATCGTAGGAAGCCAAAAAGATTTGAATTCCGTCAACTTTGAGAAATCCAGGTAAGTTGCTTTTCCCCTTATTTTATGCTAGAAATGCCATTCCATGTTCATTTGATGTTATGAATGTCATTTATTGCATCTTGGGTTGATTTGGGAGTGATTTGCATTTTGTTCATTTTGAAATTTTGGCATTTGAATCACCCTTGAGTGAGGCCCCTAGATGATGTTGTTGGAGTTCTTTTGGCTCAAAATGGTGTAGGTACCCTAGTTCCCTTCTTGGTAGTATTGAAATGGTAAAGATTTGGTTTGTATTGGATTTGGGGTTGTCAATGGAGGATACCCAGAAATTTGGCCGGAAATTGCCTTTCCGGGCAAGGAGGCGCGCGCATCCCTCCCTTAGGAGGCGCGCGCACCCTTAGGCCATCCTTGAATCAAGACCTTCTGTCATTAAGAGGCGCACGCACCCCACTTATTGAAGCGCGCGCACCCTCTCCTTCTCCCAACTTGATTCCCCTTCTGATCTAGGAGGCGCGCGCATCCCTCCCTTAGGAGGCGAGCGCACCCCCTCCCCTGTTATGAATTTATTCCCCTTTTTGGTCCAATCTTTCGAGAGTCGTATTGGGTTCATGCGAACTCCGTTTTAGGCGTATAAATTACCGTTTTAAAGCTCTCCTTAAGCTCTTCGATATGAGTAAGTAAATTTGGTAGAGTGCTCGAATTAATTGGATCCTTTGTGGTCAAATGTGATATGGGAATTGTGTTATCATTGTTAAGATTGTTGGAACACTTTAATTGTGTGTTGTTGGTTCATTTCACTTTCTTGGTGCCTTCTTGGTATGGTTCCCTACTTTGGAACCTTAAGTTGTTTAATTAAGCTAGTATTTATTACTTAGCCTTTATATGAAAGTCCAGCTGGTATTTTGTGTGTGTTCGGGCGATGCGAAATATTATGATGGCACGGCCAAGTCCATTATGATGTTGACCATTGTTTTGCCCAATTATTACCCTCCTCCAGATTGGCCTTGGATGTGAGAAGAGCTAGCTCCTTTGTGTGCATTTTAGCTATTTCTTGGAGCATGACTTTGTGGCATGTCTCCCGTCCTTTGTGACACTTCATTGGTTATTGGTTCCGGTACCGGGGGTTTTCTCTTCAGCTCTCATGCTATTATGAAGATGATGATTGGTTTATTATTGAAGCTGCGCAGCGATCCTTTATTTGGATGTACCAGTTTGGAAAACCTTGGCTATATCCTTTGTTATGTGTTTATTTCCGCTGCTATCTGTTATGTGATAAATGCTATGTGATATGGGTTATTTATGATTGCTTATTGTATATTGCATCATAGCATGTCATGTAGTTGCATTAGTAACTTATTGAGATTTATCTCACCCACTTTTCTTTTATCTTTGTTTTTCCTTAACCCCCCCCCCAGGTGCTAAGGATTAGTCTCGCTGATCACGAGATAGAGGACGTCGAGTGTGTATCTGTTCTTTTGGGGAAGGTTGATATAGGTTGGTTTCCATTATGTAAATGTGTAACCATTTTGGGGTAGTAGTACCAAACAATGACGTCTGTAAGAATTGTATAATTTTACTTGTTGGACATAAACTTGTGGAAGTTTATGATAGTAGTATTTGGCTTTTATCAAACTTTGATTTGTAAAACTTTGGATCACCCCTTTTTGTATCAAATGGAATTTTTAACTTCGGTATTTTGGAGTTTATTGTTAGAGTCGACGTCCAGATCGCGGTCCCGGGGCCCGCGGGGTCCGGGGTCGCGACAGTTGGTATCAGAGCTATGGCATTAGCTCTATGTATAAGTCTAGGTGGATTAGTATGACCTAGGTGGGTAGTAGTGTGCGGAGTGATTAACGGTTGATGTTTTATGCAGGTAATTGCTCGCAATGTCTGGAAGAAGAAACAGAGGAGGTGCTAGTGGGGCACAGAATCAGAATGATACAAGGGAAGAAGCACGTGCCATGTTTCAAGGCATGTTTGAGGCGGCCATGAAGGCCATACATGATCAAGGCCCGAGGGTAGAACAAGCACCACCCCGTTATGGTTTGGAGCAATTTCTGAAGCTGAAGCCGGTTGAATTCGATGGGGAACCCGATGTAAGGAAGGCCGAGTTGTGGATTGAGTCTATGGAGAAGATTTATGATGTGTTTGGGTGTTCGGATGAGGACAAGGTCCGGTTCACGGCTTACAAGCTTGTGGGAGCCGCCGAGCATTGGTGGAAGGGCATTAAAGCTACTTGGGATGATACTCGCACGGTGTATGCATGGGAGTTGTTTGTGCGCAAGTTCAAGGAGCATTTCATTCCGGTTGTTGATCAGAACTGAAAGGAGATCGAGCTACTCAACTTGGAGCAAGGTGTGTTGTCTATAGCACAATACTCGGCTAAGTTCATAGAATTAGCCCGGTATTGCGACTATTTGGTGAGGACCGAGGAACAAAAGGCTATGAGATTTATTCGGGGATTGAAGACCTCCATCCGTACTCAACTTATTGCTCAACGGATTGTGACTTTCCAAGATGCGGTGGACCGAGCCTATTTGATAGAGCAAGATATTGGGGAACACAAGAGGAAGACCGAGGTAGCTAACCCGAGCAAGCCGGGAGGGCAAAGCAAGCCCCAACACCGTTCCGATAATCGAGGTAACTTTGGGGGACAATCTCAGTTCCGAGGGCAACCGACCCCAAGGAACCCGGGTACCACTTCCGGGAACCAAGGGAGCCAAATTAGGAGGCTTTGTTCGTATTGTCAAAAGGAAGGTCATTCTGAAGACCGTTGTTGGAAGAAGCAAGGAAGGTGCACCAATTGTGGTCAAATGGGTCACTTCGCAAGGGATTGTACAAGAGGCAAAGGACAAGCATCCGGGTCAGGAGTTGGTAATACTCAAGGTCAGAAAAGGGATGTTACCGGGAAGCCCAAAGTTCAGGGGAAGGTTTATGCCATGAATCAACAACAAGCTACCGATGATCCATCCGTTATTGGAGGTATTGTTTCTGTGTCTAATGTGAGCGAGCGAGCGTTAGTAGATCCAGGATCATCTCATTCATACATCTCTGTGCAATTTGCTTCTATGTTAAATGCTGTATTCGAGTCTTTACCGTTCGTGATAGAGGTATCGACCCCTATAGGAGAATGCTTGAGTTCTGATCAAGTCTTTCGTGCTTGTGATGTGGTTATTTGTGGTCGAGTCCTTTGTGCGGATTTGGTAGTTCTTCCTATCCAAGACTTTGATGTCATTTTGGGTATGGATTGGTTGAGCAAGTTTCATGCGTCCGTTGATTGCAGTAAGAAAACTGTTACTTTTTCTATTCCCGATGTGCCTAAGTTTGTTTTTGAGGCTAGTCCTCTGAGTAGGAAGGTTCGCTTAATTTCTTTTATGAAAGCGAGAAAATTATTGCACAGTGGTTGTGAGGGGTATTTGGCTAGTGTTCCTGATACTAGGAAAGAATCCCCTAGTTTTGATTGTGTTCGGGTAGTTCGGGAATTTCCCGATGTTTTCTCTACCGAGTATGAGATGCCTCCCGATCGTGAGATAGAATTTTGTATAGATCTTTTGCCGGGTACGGCTCCGATTTCGAAAGCGCCTTATAGGTTAGCTCCCGCCGAGTTGAAAGAATTGAAAGTTCAGTTGCAAGAGTTGCTTGATAGAGGGTTTATCCGCCCTAGTGTTTCCCCGTGGGGAGCACCGGTTTTGTTTGTGCGGAAGAAAGACGGTTCCTTGAGATTGTGTATCGATTACCGGAAGTTGAATCAGGTTACGGTGAAGAACAAGTATCCTCTACCGCACATCGATGATTTATTTGATCAGCTTCAAGGGTCCGTGGTTTTCTCTAAGCTTGATTTGAGGAGTGGGTACCATCAGTTGAAGGTTCGATCGAAGGATATTGCGAAGACTGCTTTTCGCACTCGTTATGGTCATTACGAGTTCTTGGTTATGCCGTTTGGGTTGACGAACGCGCCGGCCGTGTTTATGGATTTGATGAACCGAGTTTTCCATCCTTATCTTGATTCGTTCGTGGTGGTTTTCATCGACGACATTCTTGTTTATTCAAAATCTCGAGAGGAGCACGAGCAACATTTGAGGACAGTTTTATCCGTTCTTGCGAGGGAGAAATTATTTGCGAAGTTTAGTAAATGCGAATTTTGGCTCGAGAAGGTGTCATTTGTAGGTCATGTTATTTCGAAAGATGGGATTTCTGTGGATCCGTCAAAGATTGAAGCTATAGTGGATTGGAAGAGACCCGAATCAGTGACAGAGATTAGAAGCTTTCTTGGTTTAGCCGGTTATTACAGAAGGTTTATTGAAGGGTTTTCGAGGATTGCTACTCCGATGACTCAGTTGACCCGGAAGAACGTTCCGTTTGTGTGGACCGAGAAATGTGCCGAGAGTTTCGAGGAATTGAAGAAGAGGTTGACTACCGCACCGATCTTGACTTTGCCTAATGGGAGCGATGGCCTAGTGATTTACAGTGATGCTTCAAAAGAGGGTTTGGGTTGTGTGTTGATGCAGAATGGGAAAGTAATTGCGTATGCTTCGAGGAAGTTGACCCCGAGTGAACAGAATTACCCGACTCATGATATGGAGTTAGCGGCTATTGTATTTGCGTTGCACAAATGGAAGCACTACCTTTACGGGGCGAAGTTTGAGATTTTTTACGGATCACAAGAGTTTGAAGTACCTTTTCTCCCAGAAAGAGTTCAATAATAGACAGCGTCGATGGATGGAATTGTTGAAGGATTATGATTGTACGATTTCTTATCATCCGGGGAAGGCGAATGTGGTAGCCGATGCGATTAGTAGAAAGTCTTATGTGGCTTCGATGATGGTCCGTGAATGGAAAATGCTTGAGGATGTTCGGGATTGGTCTCCTCGTGAATCGAGACATGGGGCTATTTTTGCGAATATTAGGGTGTCTCCGACCCTAATTCAGAGGATAATTGAGGCTCAGAAAGAAGATCCCGAGTTGGTGAAGATAATGGGTAAATTGAAGGAGAAGAATTTCGAGGATTTTTCTGTTAGCCCGATTGGAGTGTTGACTTTTCGTGGTCGATTGTGTGTTCCGGATGTTGATGGAATTAAGCAGAGAGTTCTTGATGAGGGTCACAAATCGAGGTATACTATTCATCCGGGTAGTACGAAGATGTATCAGGATTTGAAGCAACAATTTTGGTGGATTAATATGAAAAGGGAAATAGCCGAGTATGTTTCGAGGTGTTTAACGTGTCAGCAGGTCAAAGCCGAGCATCAGAGACCCGCGGGATTACTTCAGCCGTTAGAGATTCCTGAGTGGAAATGGGAGCATGTGACCATAGATTTCGTTACGGGACTACCTCGTACCCGTAGGAAGTATGACAGTGTTTGGGTAATAGTGGATAGATTGACCAAGAGTGCCCATTTCTTGCCTATTGATATCAGATATTCGATGGAGAAGCTTGCGACCCTTTATATTGATGAGATTGTTAGACTGCATGGGGTTCCGGTTAGCATTGTGTCAGATCGAGACCCGAGGTTTACTTCTAGATTCTGGAAGGCGTTTCAGGAAGCTTTGGGTACAGATTTGCGATTCAGTACAGCTTTTCATCCTCAGACCGATGGTCAATCAGAGAGGACTATTCAGATTTTGGAGGATATGTTGCGAGCTTGTGCGATAGACTTTTCCGATTCTTGGGATTCGCACCTACCGTTAGTGGAGTTCTCTTACAACAACAGTTATCAGGCTAGTATCGAGATGGCTCCGTTTGAGGCCTTGTATGGAAGAAAGTGTAGATCGCCTATTTGTTGGGACGAGGTCGGTGAAGCGAAAGTTTTGGGTATTGATTTGCTTCGGGATTCGGTTGAGAAAGTTAGAGTTATTCGGGATAGATTGAAGACAGCCCAGAGTCGACATAAGAGCTACGCAGACAACCGAAGGCGAGATCTTAGTTTTCAGATTGGTGACTTGGTGTTCTTGAAAGTGTCTCCGAAGGTGGGTATCCGTCGTTTTGGGAAGAAAGGCAAATTGGCTCCGAGATGAGATCGAGAGGAAATTTCCGTGGCTTTTTGTTTGAGGTGAGTCTCGTTAAAATTCGGGTCGAATTTTCTTTAAGGGGGAGTGAATGTCACGACCCGAAATATAGGCTCTATTTTATTAGTAATTAAATGATTTTTATTTAATTATTTGCTTATTTATTTATTTAAATTATTATTTATTTAAATAATTATGTGTGCAATTTATGTGTTATAATATATATGCCTAGCATTTTATTTAGGTCTTGATTGTTAGTGGGGAGTATTTTGTGTGTAGTGTAGAGGAGGGGGCCTAAGTGTAAATTCTTCAAATCATTTCCCTACTCCCTCCCTACTCCTTCTCTTCTCCCTCACTCTTCCCCTTCACCCCATCATTCCCTGGAAACTCTCTCTCTCTCCTCCTTGCTTGGTGAGTTTTTCTTCCTCTCCCTTCTCTCTTCATTTAAACCTTCTTCCTCTCATCTTCTCTCATTTCTTAAAACTTGAACATTGTTTAGATCGTCGATAGGATCGTAGGAAGCCAAAAAGATTTGAATTCCGTCAACTTTGAGAAATCCGGGTAAGTTGCTTTTCCCCCTATTTTATGCTAGAAATGCCATTCCATGTTCATTTGATGTTATGAATGTCATTTATTGCATCTTGGGTTGATTTGGGAGTGATTTGCATTTTGTTCATTTTGAAATTTTGGCATTTGAATCACCCTTGAGTGAGGCCCCTAGATGATGTTGTTGGAGTTCTTTTGGCTCAAAATGGTGTAGGTACCCTAGTTCCCTTCTTGGTAGTATTGAAATGGTAAAGATTTGGTTTGTATTGGATTTGGGGTTGTCAATGGAGGATACCCAGAAATTTGGCCGGAAATTGCCTTTCCGGGCAAGGAGGCGCGCGCACCCTTAGGCCATCCTTGAATCAAGACCTTCTGTCATTAAGAGGCGCACGCACCCCACTTATTGAAGCGCGCGCACCCTCTCCTTCTCCCAACTTGATTCCCCTTCTGATCTAGGAGGCGCGCGCATCCCTCCCTTAGGAGGCGAGCGCACCCCCTCCCCTGTTATGAATTTATTCCCCTTTTTGGTCCAATCTTTCGAGAGTCGTATTGGGTTCATGCGAACTCCGTTTTAGGCGTATAAATTACCGTTTTAAAGCTCTCCTTAAGCTCTTCGATATGAGTAAGTAAATTTGGTAGAGTGCTCGAATTAATTGGATCCTTTGTGGTCAAATGTGATATGGGAATTGTGTTATCATTGTTAAGATTGTTGGAACACTTTAATTGTGTGTTGTTGGTTCATTTCACTTTCTTGGTGCCTTCTTGGTATGGTTCCCTACTTTGGAACCTTAAGTTGTTTAATTAAGCTAGTATTTATTACTTAGCCTTTATATGAAAGTCCAGCTGGTATTTTGTGTGTGTTCGGGCGATGCGAAATATTATGATGGCACGGCCAAGTCCATTATGATGTTGACCATTGTTTTGCCCAATTATTACCCTCCTCCAGATTGGCCTTGGATGTGAGAAGAGCTAGCTCCTTTGTGTGAATTTTAGCTATTTCTTGGAGCATGACTTTGTGGCATGTCTCCCGTCCTTTGTGACACTTCATTGGTTATTGGTTCCGGTACCGGGGGTTTTCTCTTCAGCTCTCATGCTATTATGAAGATGATGATTGGTTTATTATTGAAGCTGCGCAGCGATCCTTTATTTGGATGTACCAGTTTGGAAAACCTTGGCTATATCCTTTGTTATGTGTTTATTTCCGCTGCTATCTGTTATGTGATAAATGCTATGTGATATGGGATATTTATGATTGCTTATTGTATATTGCATCATAGCATGTCATGTAGTTGCATTAGTAACTTATTGAGATTTATCTCACCCCCTTTTCTTTTATCTTTGTTTTTCCTTAACCCCCCCCCCCCAGGTGCTAAGGATTAGTCTCGCTGATCACGAGATAGAGGACGTCGAGTGTGGATCTGTTCTTTTGGGGAAGGTTGATATAGGTTGGTTTCCATTATGTAAATGTGTAACCATTTTGGGATAGTAGTACCAAACAATGACGTCTGTAAGAATTGTATAATTTTACTTGTTGGACATAAACTTGTGGAAGTTTATGATAGTAGTATTTGGCTTTTATCAAACTTTGATTTGTAAAACTTTGGATCACCCCTTTTTGTATCAAATGGAATTTTTAACTTCGGTATTTTGGAGTTTATTGTTAGAGTCGACGTCCAGATCGCGGTCCCGGGGCCCGCGGGGTCCGGGGTCGCGACAGCGGAGGTCGTAGGAGCAGCCTGTGATCTCCTCGGATCAGCAAACATGAAGCCTTGAATCAAGTTGTTCTCCCTGAAGAGGCCATAATCCTGAGCCAAGTGAATGTGAGGGACAGCATCAATCCCTGCCATGTATGCCGCACGATCAGCCTCTGAAAGTGACCTCCAATTACGAGGGCAGAAAGGAGGAACGTCTGGAACTGCAAGACGAGGGGGGTGTAAAAGTCTGTCACCTGGGTACCATGCTGCCAGAACACTCTGTCTCCCAAATACAGAGCCATGCACTCACCCGAACTCATCAAAAGCCGAGAACAGGTAGGAATAAGAGTATGCTCAAACTAGTGCTGAACTGATCTCCACAGATACAAAGAAAAGGCAAAAGACTCAGGCCTCAAGGTGTCCAAGCGCCGTTGGGCCGAAGTAAGACTAATAGGGTTCGTACCAGTCTTCACATTCCTCTCCTTGTACGCCCACCGTGCGCAGTTCGGATACTGGGGCTGGCCTTCCTTAGCAATCTTGAAATCCCTCAGATTCAGGATAGCAAAGGCCCAGAGCTGTAGACAAGAGGCAGAAGCAAAGTTAATGACAGTCAACGAAAAAAAGGCAGTTATGACCAAGGCAAGGAGAATATAAAAGGGACAGTAAGTGGTATACCTCCCACAGCAAGCTGAAGCCCGTAACCGAGCTAGTGGTCGAGCGGCTGGTCAAATCCATGCCGTGATAACAAGCAGCTAAGCCCGCTGCGCCCTAGTTATACTGGCCGATCTGGTCCAGATCCACTAATAAGTTGAGCAGAGCCAAAGAGGCCGAAGATCCCCCGTTGGCAAACAGAGTATGGGATAACAAGTACCAAATAAAGCAACGGGCCACGGCATCGACCTGATCAGCAGTAACACCTCGAGCCTCAGCCATTAAGATGCCTAAATAGGCCCGGATTCGCCCCCATGTCACTCGAGAATTCTTGATCTCGAACCGGCAGTCAACCAAAGCCACTAACTCGTCCGGAGTCCGAACAGCCCCTCTCAAACCAAAAGGGACAGGCATCCCTATGAACGGCAAACCCGTCAAAGACGTGAAATCGGTAGGCATCATAGCCACCTCGCCCATGGGTAAATGGAAGGTATGGGTGGTGTCCCACCATCTTTCCCTCAATGCCTGGACCACATCGGGGTCATTCTTCAAAGCTGGGAGGCTGGTGACAAAAAGACCAAAATGAGTCCCTGTAACTCGGGCCCGAACATTCTCAGGCAACCTCTTCCATATAGAGATGGGCCCATGAGCCCCACCATGAATCTCTGTCAGACGGGTCCACTCCTGAAAGGAAAGAAGGAACAGCGAAAATTTCATCAGCATGACTGCTAGAAAACGGATGAATTCGACACAGAGATTTCAATGGCAGAACAATGTACAAGCAAGTGTGTGAACATGAAAAATGGGCACCCCAACATGTTTCTTACAACAAATCAGCAGAAACAAACAACATGCAAGGAATGATCAATAAAGCTGCTGCAACAATATTTCGGGTAAAAAACGGAACTTCATGAAATCCGAAATCGATAAGAAAGGTGAGGCATTCTTACCAAACCCGAGGTCACGAAGTGAGAAATGTGGGTATTAGGCCGGAAGGTAAGCAAGCTCGGGTCCATAGCTTCAACCCCAATTTTGGGCTCCTCGCCCTGTGGCATCTCGATCGGAGGAGATTGCTGACGATCCGACGACGGAATTGATCCTAGAGCAGCAAGAAAGTGTTTTGAGGTGATTTCTCCGCGAAAATTGGGTTTGGAATTTGGAGGGTTCTTCAAAATTTTGAAAACTCGCCGAAAACAGTGAACCGCCTGTTTAAATATGCTGAACTTATGCGCCAAGCGCGCTCCCCCCGACATAATCATCCGAGGCGCGTGCATCCCACAACGAGGTCCGGACACGCGCTCTTCCCATCATCAGGCAGGTTCAGAAGCAGTCTCCCATGCAAGAATCCATGCACAGCATCAATGTTTCTCCACGGATTCCGAACTCCCTAAGTTCTGTCACGGGTGCCATACCCCCCTCAAGAGTCAATCTCAACATTTCATCCCCAGCAGGAACATTTTTCTGGTCGCGGTCAACTGTGCCCGCACCCCACAAGTCAAAAGTCAAGTGTGACTCCAAGTGGCACGCGACTACAAAGTAATACCTCATCAACGGATTTCACTAACGGATTCGTCCTCAAAGGTTCACTAACGGCCTCTCTAAAGGTTCACTAACGGCCTCATCAACGGATTTCACTAACGGATTCGTCCTCAAAGGTTCACTAACGGCCTCCTCAAAGGTTCACCAACGGCCTCATTCAAGGGTTCACTAACGGCCTCATCAACGGATTTCACTAACGGATTCGTCAACAAAGGTTCAATAACGGCCTCTCCAAAGGTTCACCAACGGCCTCTACAAGGGTTCACTAACGGCCTCATCAACGGATTTCACTAACGGATTCGTCCTCAAAGGTTCACTAACGGCCTCTCCAAAGGTTCACCAACGGCCTCTCCAAAAGGTTCACTAACGGCCTCGTTCAAAGGTTCACTAACGGCCTCATTCGACATATCCAGCCGGCAGGTTCACCTAACGGATCATGCCACCCCCTCTATTAATAAAAGCCGCTCACACAGCGAGCACACCACTATCTCTCGCAATTTCAAATTCCTGCTTTCATCGAGTCTTTGCCTTTTCTTGGTGATGTCCTCGGCGGGTGTTTTTAACCTTCGTCGACGCGTTTTGCTTTGCAATCCACGTCGCCGAGGGGCTCTGTAGACACCCCACCTTGGACCGCTCACCCCGATTGCACATTTGATCTTGTGTTTCTCCCCATTTTAAGTGTTTCTCGTTAGTTTCTGTCACTTTCGTTAAGTTCTTGACCGACTTCGTTAAGTCCAGGGACTAAACTGAATAACAGGGCTGACTTTCTAGTCCATTCTGTCAAAATTGCCTTCTCTGAGTCGCGCGCCTCCAACAGGAGGATCCAGACGCGCGCGCCTCCCGCCCCCAAAGCAGGAAGCGTGCGCCTCTGGGCGTCGGTTACAGATTTCTGGCCAGGATTCTCTCCCTTGCTCAATTTACAGGATTTTGCCCGGGAAAGATTTCTTGGTGACTGAGTTTTGGCACCAAAAACATCTCTCTTTCACCTATAAAAACCCCCCTTTACCTCCATTTTCAAGGACCTTGACCTTGGACCTTTGGCTCTCAATCTCATATTAAAATAAACCAATTTCCTACTTTCAAAGCATTTTCCAAAGGAGTTCTCCAAGTAATTCAACAAGAAGTGTTTGAGGTCTCTTGAAGTCTAGGTAAAGCTATTTCTTTCCCCTTCTCAACTGCATCCCTTTTCTCTTTCTTTTTGTATTATCAAAGTGCAATCACCCAAATCATTTTGGGACGTGACTCTAATGATCACCTCATCTCATTGAGGCCGGTTAAAGAGTTATCTCCTACATTCCAAACTCTATTTTAAAACCCATTTTTATGATATAAAGAAGAAGAAGAAGAACGTTTATCATTCATGTAGATTTTGATCAAGCAAGACCAACTTTAGTTGGGCAAGATGGGTATTTCGGTACTTCCCATCTCGTAATCTAACCCCCGAACCTCAAAACATGGAATCTCTGTTTTCGTAATCAAACTTAGGCTATTATCAATAGGTTTTTCTTATGTTCCTCAAAACATAGGTGGCGACTCTAAAAACAAGTTAGACATGCTAGGATAACCCGCGCGCTCTAGCCTAAAGCCGTGGGCTCCCCCCCGGGGTATCTACAGCAGGACCCAGAGGACTTTTTGCTTTGAATGGATGTAGATTTTGCTTGATGAGGAAGCGGTGATTATGTGGCTCACCCCGGACCAAGTTGTTGTCGTGAGTCGTACTTTGATGTTGACTGTTTGACTTTGACTTTCGATGGGGTGCGGGTACAGTTGACTGCGGAGTGCTTTCTGCTGGGGATGAATTGTAAAAACTGAATTTTGAGGAAATATCAGACACCCTACTTTGAGTGGGAGTTTCTATCTTATTTCATTTTTTAGACATGCCTTAAGGGCGGACCAAATTAATTTGTGCCCAGCTGAGTGTTTACTGTCGTCGTTTGAGCTTCTCTTGTTGCTGGGATTGATCTTTTATGCAGGTTGAAGGAGTTGGAACGCCTGGGTTCTGTTCCGAACTGACAAATGCTATTTCTGGATCATTTTCTACCTGGGACGCGGGCGCTTCCTCTCTTGGAGACGGAACACGCACGCCTTGTCGACGGTGTCGGGAGGCGTGCACCTCTAGGAGGCGAAATTCAGGGCCTGATATTTGCTGACCAAAAGATCCCTCAACAGCTATAATATCAGCTTCTGGTCGGTAATTCGATTCCAACATCTTTCTTCTGCCATTTTAGAACACCATTTTATTGCCCAATTTTGCTTATAACCTTCTTTCCCATGGCCTTTAACCTTTTTAGTCTTGGTGCCGAGGTTGTCAAGAGTTACGAGAAGGATTTATCGACATTCGTTTATTCTTTCAAGACCCATCCCAAAAATGCTTTCATCAAAGATTTCGGATTTCGAATTCTTTTTACTTTGCGAACATTGAAGCCGGATTGGGACTTGTTAAAGGCTGCTGCAGCCTTCTGGGATGTGATAGCCATGCGTTCAACTTTTCGGGTAATGAAATGGTGCCGACTGTCGATGATTTTGGGGCCATTTTGGGTATGCCTTTGGCCGGTCGGATTGCCATCCCTATGTATCACCGTGGTGTTGTTGATTCTTGGGTTGACCTTCTGAATCTCCCTGTTGGAGAGGTGAAGAAGATGGTGCACGGGACCGTTGTTGACATAACTGAGCTTCCAATGTTTTTCAGTTTGCATTCGGAAGATGTCGCGGTTCAGTCGTTTAAGAGAAATTCCATGGCTGTCTGCCTTTTCAGCGAGGTTTTGTTTGTCACTCCTCTGGGTACTGCGGATGTGCAGTTGGTTGAAATCGTGTTACAGGCGAAAGGACAGCGATTTAGCATAATTCCGCTCATTGTAGTAGAGACCTTGCATGTCACGACCCGAAATCTAGGCTCTATTTTATTAGTAATTAAATGATTATTATTTAATTATTTGCTTATTTATTTATTTAAATTATTATTTATTTAAATAATTATGTGTGCAATTTATGTGTTATAATAATATATGCCTAGCATTTTAATTGAGTCATTTGGGTTAATGTGGTATTGTTGGGTCTTAATTGTTAGTAGGGAGTAGTATGTGTGTGTTGTGTGAGAGAGGGGGCCTAAGTGTAAGTTTTGAATAATTCCCCTACTCCCCCTCACCTCCCTCACCTTCTCCCTCACTCTCTTCATTCATCATTTCCCAGCCATCTCTCTCCCTCTCTCTTGGTTTTGTGGTAAGTTTTCCTTCTCTATCTTCTCTCTTCATTTACTCCTTCTTCCTCTCATCTTCTCTCATTTCTTAAAACGTGAAATGTGTTTAGATCGTCGATAGGATCGCGTAGGATCAAAAATATTTGAAATCCATCAACTTTGAGAAAATCCAAGTAAGTTACTTTTCCCCCATTTTTATGCTAAAATGTTCATATCATGTTTATATGATGTTTGGTGTGTTATATTTGAAGTTTGGTTGAGTTTGGAATTAATTTGGAATTTATTTGGTTTTTGGGTTAAAAATGGTGAATATGTGAATGTTGGGTTTAAATCTTGTTTTGGGTTGTTAGATGGTGTTGTTTAGGTTCCCTTGATGTTTAGATGTTGTTTCAGTACCTTGGAAACTAGTTTGAAAGCTTTGATTTTGAGCATTTAGTGAAAGTTTGGGTTTTGGTCCGAAAATGGTGAACCCAGGAAGAAATCTGGGCATTGTGCTTCTGGCACGGTCGTGCTCCTTTATTTGGCACGGTCGTGCCAATATTCACTTTCCCTCTCGTAATGGTTGGCATGGTCGTGCTCCTTTATTTGGCACGGTCGTGCCAATATTCACTTGCCTCTCGTAATGTTTGGCACGGTCGTGCCACTTTCTTAGGCACGGTCGTGCCAAGCTAAAATTCTGGTATATTCTTCCCTTTTCTTCTAAAACTGTTTCCCCCATAACTTCTTCGTCCGGACTCCGTTTTAGGCGTGTAAACTATCGTTTCGAAGCTCTCTTCGAGTACTACAAGATGGTATAGGTTGTTTAGTTAAGTTATAAATTTTATACTTCGGGATTTTATTGGGTGTTTGAGGTTAAGAGGAGTTGTATCGATCCATTGTGAACAAGTTTTGTAAATCCATTTGAGTGACCGTGTTGAGTTGTTGTGATCATATTTGTGATATAAGTGAGGATTTCATACCTTGAGACCATTTAATTGAAAGTTATTTTACTGATCGGATTGATTTTTGAATAAGACTTGGTCTAGGTTTTAGGTGATATCCTATAGTACCTAGAGGGTTGTTTTGGAACACTAAAGTGTAGGGTTTAGTCCAGTCGTGACCATGTTCTAATAAGGGTAACCTTTTGGATTCGCTTGGGTACTTACGGTTTGATTAACCTTAAGATGCATTCATTCGGATTTCTTATTTGGAATTCCAGGTGTGATGAGATGGTTGAGTTCATTGTCCTAGTATATCTTTATGAGTAAATGTTTAGGGTCAATTTGGTAATAGTCATTGTGCTATTTGGGAGCGACCGTTTGGGTTGTGCTCTTTATGAGTAACTCGTGAGTATCACATTTAGGATGTATTTGGTGCGTGTCTTACCTGGGAATCATTATGTTTTACTGGTCAATGTTGTTGGACTCTTTTATGAGAAACTCCTTGTGTTTATTGTTGTGGAACTCTTCTTGAGTAATCATTTGCATCTTTTATGGTGATTAATTGGTATGGTTCCCTACTTTGGAATCTTAGGTTGTTTATCGAGCTAGTATTTATTACCTAGCATTTAATTAAAAGTCCAGCTGGTTATTTGTGTATCGAGTCAGGCAATGGATAATGCTATAATGGCACAAGCCAAGTCCAGTATAGCATCGCCCATTGGTCCTTCTGTCCTCATCCAGATTGGCCTTGGTTGGGATGAGCTAGCTCCGTTGTGGGTATTCTAGCTAATCGTTTTGGAGCATGACTTTGTGGCATGGCTCCCGCCCCTTGTGGCACTTTATCATTGTGATTGGTTCCGGTACCGGGTTTCTCTTCAGCTTTCATGCTACTATGAAGATGGTTTGTTTGATTGATGGGTTGATTGGTCGCTTCTGACCGGGGATTTCTCTTCAGCTTTCATGCTATTATGAAGATGATGATTTATTGATTATTGAAGCTGCGCAGCGATCCTTTATTTGGATGTACCAGTTTGGAAACCTTGGCTAATATCCTTTGTTATGTGTTTATTTCCGCTGCTATCTGTTATGTGATAAATGCTATGTGATATTTATTATTGCTTATTGCTTCTTGCATCATAGCATGTCATGTAGTTGCATTAGTAACTTACTGAGATTTATTCTCACCCCGTTTCTTGTTTCAAATTGTTTTCCTTAACCCCCCAGGAGGAAAAGGATTAGGATTCGCGGATCGAGGAGGACGTCGAGAGGATTGAGATTTTGGGCAGGTTGTTTGATCGGTTTGCATTATTTAAATGTATAACCTTCTGGGGATAGTTTTACCACCAATGACGTCATTAAGATTTGTAATCTTTTGTATTTTTGGGGTGAGCTTGCGAAGCTCATTCTAGTAGTTTGTTGTCGTTGGTAAGCTTGGATTTCTAAAACTTTGTTTTAAACATTTTGGGTATAAAAATAGGATTTTTATCTTCATTATTTTGGTGTATTGTTGTAAGTCGACGTCCAGCTCGCGAGTTCCGGGCCCGCGGGGTCGGGGTCGCGACAGTTGGTATCAGAGCTATGGTTTAGCTCTATGTATAAGTATAGGTGGATTAGTGTGACCTAGGAGGGTAGTGTGTTCGGAGTGAGTAACAATTGTTATTATATGCAGGTACTTGTTTGAAATGGCTCGAAGGAGAAGTGGTGAAAGTAATACCGGTAATGCGAATCAGAATGAAACAAGGGATGAAGCCCGTGCAATGTTTCAGGGCATGTTTGAGGCGGCCATGAAGGCCATACATGATCAAGGTCCGAGGGTAGAACAAGTAGCACCCCCCCGCTACGGATTGGAACAATTTCTGAAGTTGAAACCGGTTGAGTTCAATGGGGAACCCGATGTAAGGAAGGCCGAGCTATGGATTGAGTCGATGGAAAAAATTTATGATGTCTTTAGTTGCACCAATGAAGACAAGGTCCGGTTTGCGGCTTATAAACTTGTGGGTGCCGCCGAGCATTGGTGGAAGGGTATTAAAGCGAGTTGGGATGACACTCACACAGTGTATGCATGGGAATTGTTTGTGCGAAAGTTCAAGGAGCATTTCATTCCGGTGGTGGATCAAAACCGAAAGGAGATCGAGTTGCTCAACCTGGAGCAAGGTTTGTTGTCTATAGCTCAGTACTAGGCTAAGTTCACAGAATTAGCCCGGTATTGTGACTATCTTGTGAGGACCGAAGAACAGAAGACTATGAGATTCATCCGGGGTTTGAAGACTTCTATTCGTACTCAGCTTATAGCCCAGAGGATTGTGACATTTCAGGATGCGGTAGACCGGGCATACTTGATCGAGCAAGATATTGGGGAGCATAAGAGGAAGACCGAAGTTGCAAATACGGGTAAACAAGTAAGCCATGCTAAATCTCAACCACAACACCGTTCAGACAACCGAGGTAATTTGGGGGCACCATCTCAGTTTAAGGAACAAACCGCGCTAGGGAATCCGAGTACTACTCCGGGGAAACAAGGGAAACAAGGTAGGTGGCTTTGCACTTACTGTCAGAGGGAAGGCCATTTGGAGGATAAGTGTTGGAAGAAGCAAGGAAAATGTATCAATTGTGGTCAACTGGGTCACTTCATAAAGGATTGTCCGAGGTTTAAGGTTCAATCATCAGGGACAGGAACCAGTACTTCACCGGGTCAGAAGAGAGATGCTTAGGGGAACCCTAAGGTATAGGGTAGAGTATTTGCAATCAATCAGCACTCACCAGGTAACGGATAAATTTCAGGAGGTATTATTTTGCGTCGTGAGAGCGAGCGCGTGCATTTTAGGATCATCGCATTTATGTGTTTCTATGCATTAGTTGCATTTATTTCTTCTGGGTCTTTGACTTATGTGTTGTAGGTGTCTACTCCTATGGAGGAGTTTAAGGTATCTGATGAAGTCTTATGTGCTTATGATGTGCTTAAGTATGGTTATGTCTTACCTGCTAAATTAGCCATGTTGCTATTACAAGATTTTGATGTTACTCTTGCTTTAGTTGATTGTTGTAGGAAGATGGTTATATTCTCCATTCCTGATTTCTTAAAATTATTTGAGACCATTCCTTTGCGTAGAGTTATACCTAATTTTTTTTTTATTGAAATCCGAGTATTTAGCTTCGGTCAAATTGTTGGGTGTAATTATCATTGTAAGGTTTCTACTTTCTTCTAAATAGTACCTAGTATTGGGGAGAACCTTGGGTTAAATTGAGTGTTATAGTACAAGGTTGTAGTGCTAATATTTAGATCAATGTCTTTATGGCATCGGTTGGGTTATAAGAGTTGAGGATTCAAATTGAGGATTTCTGGATAGGAGATTTTTGTTTACTTTTAGTACATCCCCGTGAATGCATCGGAATGGATTAGTATGGAGAGGTGTACGATTTGTTATGGATGATGAGTTTGTTGTAGGAGTTATGATCATTAATGGTGGTAAGCGTGTTAAGTTAGAAAGGACTAAGTACATTTTGGGAGAGTAATAATTTCTCAATCTATATTAAAGGCATTTCGAAATTTTGGGTAGATAGTGGTTCTATGTTCTAAATCCCTTCTGGGTGGCGTTTCCCGAATTGGATCAAGGGTATGTGAAGGAAGTTGATTATCAATACTTGGGCATAATTAAGGAATATCATGAATTGGTATTGGGTCAGTTGGAACGTTGCTAGCTAATTGGTTTATTATGACGGTAGCACTATTGAACCTAAGTATCATTAGGTTAATAAATGTATGCGTGAAAGACTAACTTGGGTTAGTTATTGAGGATTTGAGATTTGTAGGTTTCCTTGGGTATATGAGCACAGATTATTAACTAAAAAGGGAGTTAGAGGAAATACCGTGAAGATAATAATGGAATGATTCGGTTCGAGAGGTGGTGTTATCGTAAGCATTACTTAAGGTTACCTTTTAGTGGGTTAGATTGGACAATTGAGGAATTTGAGAAATGCGGAACTATCGTATCCGTAGCTAATTAGTCTTTCGGGTAAGTCTCGTTAAAATTCGGGTCGAATTTTCTTTAAGGGGAGTGAATGTCACGACCCGAAATCTAGGCTCTATTTTATTAGTAATTAAATGATTATTATTTAATTATTTGCTTATTTATTTATTTAAATTATTATTTATTTAAATAATTATGTGTGCAATTATTGTGTTATAATAATATATGCCTAGCATTTTAATTGAGTCATTTGGGTTAATGTGGTATTGTTAGGTCTTAATTGTTAGTAGGGAGTAGTATGTGTGTGTTGTGTGAGAGAGGGGGCCTAAGTGTAAGTTTTGAATAATTCCCATACTCCCCCTCACCTCCCTCACCTTCTCCCTCACTCTCTTCATTCATCATTTCCCAGCCATCTCTCTCCCTCTCTCTTGGTTTTGTGGTAAGTTTTCCTTCTCTATCTTCTCTCTTCATTTACTACTTCTTCCTCTCATCTTCTCTCATTTCTTAAAACGTGAAATGTGTTTAGATCGTCGATAGGATCGCGTAGGATCAAAAATATTTGAAATCCATCAACTTTGAGAAAATCCAAGTAAGTTACTTTTCCCCCATTTTTATGCTAAAATGTTCATATCATGTTTATATGATGTTTGGTGTGTTATATTTGAAGTTTGGTTGAGTTTGGAATTAATTTGGAATTTATTTGGTTTTTGGGTTAAAAATGGTGAATACGTGAATGTTGGGTTTAAATCTTGTTTTGGGTTGTTAGATGGTGTTGTTTAGGTTCCCTTGATGTTTAGATGTTGTTTTAGTACCTTGGAAACTAATTTGAAAGCTTTGATTTTGAGCATTTAGTGAAAGTTTGGGTTTTGGTCCGAAAATGGTGAACCCAGGAAGAAATCTGGGCATTGTTCTTCTGGCACGGTCGTGCTCCTTTATTTGGCACGGTCGTGCCAATATTCACTTTCCCTCTCGTAATGGTTGGCACGGTCGTGCTCCTTTATTTGGCACGGTCGTGCCAATATTCACTTGCCTCTCGTAATGTTTGGCACGGTCGTGCCACTTTCTTAGGTACGGTCGTGCCAAGCTAAAATTCTGGTATATTCTTCCATTTTCTTCTAAAACTGTTTCCCCCATAACTTCTTCGTCCGGACTCCGTTTTAGGCGTGTAAACTATCGTTTCGAAGCTCTCTTCGAGTACTACAAGATGGTATAGGTTGTTTAGTTAAGTTATAAATTTTATACTTCAGGATTTTATTGGGTGTTTGAGGTTAAGAGGAGTTGTATCGATCCATTGTGAACAAGTTTTGTAAATCCATTTGAGTGACCGTGTTGAGTTGTTGTGATCATCTTTGTGATATAAGTGAGGATTTCATACCTTGAGACCATTTAATTGAAAGTTATTTTACTGATCGGATTGATTTTTGAATAAGACTTGGTCTAGGTTTTAGGTGATATCCTATAGTACCTAGAGGGTTGTTTTGGAACACTAAAGTGTAGGGTTTAGTCCAGTCGTGACCATGTTATAATAAGGGTAACCTTTTGGATTCGCTCGGGTACTTACGGTTTGATTAACCTTAAGATGCATTCATTCGGATTTCTTATTTTGGAATTCCAGGTGTGATGAGATGGTTGAGTTCATTGTCCTAGTATATCTTTATGAGTAAATGTTTAGGGTCAATTTGGTAATAGTCATTGTGCTATTTGGGAGCGACCGTTTGGGTTGTGCTCTTTATGAGTAACTCGTGAGTATCACATTTAGGATGTATTTGGTGCGTGTCTTACCTGGGAATCATTATGTTTTACTGGTCAATGTTGTTGGACTCTTTTATCAGAAACTCCTTGTGTTTATTGTTGTGGAACTCTTCTTGAGTAATCATTTGCATCTTTTATGGTGATTAATTGGTATGGTTCCCTACTTTGGAATCTTAGGTTGTTTATCGAGCTAGTATTTATTACCTAGCATTTAATTAAAAGTCCAGCTGGTTATTTGTGTATCGAGTCAGGCAATGGATAATGCTATAATGGCACAAGCCAAGTCCAGTATAGCATCGCCCATTGGTCCTTCTGTCCTCATCCAGATTGGCCTTGGTTGGGATGAGCTAGCTCCGTTGTGGGTATTCTAGCTAATCGTTTTGGAGCATGACTTTGTGGCATGGCTCCCGCCCCTTGTGGCACTTTATCATTGTGATTGGTTCCGGTACCGGGTTTCTCTTCAGCTTTCATGCTACTATGAAGATGGTTTGTTTGATTGATGGGTTGATTGGTCGCTTCTGACCGGGGATTTCTCTTCAGCTTTCATGCTATTATGAAGATGATGATTTATTGATTATTGAAGCTGCGCAGCGATCCTTTATTTGGATGTACCAGTTTGGAAACCTTGGCTAATATCCTTTGTTATGTGTTTATTTCCGATGCTATCTGTTATGTGATAAATGCTATGTGCTATGTGATATTTATTATTGCTTATTGCTTCTTGCATCATAGCATGTCATGTAGTTGCATTAGTAACTTACTGAGATTTATTCTCACCCCGTTTCTTGTTTCAAATTGTTTTCCTTAACCCCCCCCAGGAGGAAAAGGATTAGGATTCGCGGATCGAGGAGGACGTCGAGAGGATTGAGATTTTGGGCAGGTTGTTTGATCGGTTTGCATTATTTAAATGTATAACCTTCTGGGGATAGTTTTACCACCAATGACGTCATTAAGATTTGTAATCTTTTGTATTTTTGGGGTGAGCTTGCGAAGCTCATTCTAGTAGTTTGTTGTCGTTGTTAAGCTTGGATTTCTAAAACTTTGTTTTAAACATTTTGGGTATAAAAATAGAATTTTTATCTTCATTATTTTGGTGTATTGTTGTAAGTCGACGTCCAGCTCGCGAGTTCCGGGCCCGCGGGGTCGGGGTCGCGACATTGCATGGTTTGGATGAATTGCACCGTACGGGCGAGATGCGACGAGGAAGCCCCTTGCTTTTGACCATATGGCTTCGGGAGCATTTTAGGCTTTATGCGTCAGATGGCGACCTTTCTCCTTTTGCTGTTCATAGGCGACGGTTGCTGATTAGAGATTTGACTGAAGAGGGTTGGAGGAGATTTTTTGCTTCTCGTCTTATAGCTGACGTTGAGTGGTGCCCTTGGGGTCTTCGCCCTTTTGTGGAGTGGACCTCTAGTTTTTAGTATGTGGTTTTACCCGGGTTGAGAGATTCTTCGTTTTACCAACCAGAACGGGTTCTGAGGCAATTTGGCCGTCAACAGATAATTCATTTTCCGAGGAACGGGAGGCTTCGTCCAGTTTCTTATATGGGTCCGGACTTCTCGAATGAGCTTCAGTCAGCGTGGGGAGATGATCGTAACCGTTGGGCTTCCGCTCCATTGCACCGGGGTAGTATTTTTCTTCCCGAGAGTTACTTGGATCACTTGCTTGGTACCGTCTACCACGGCATTACTTAGGTAGATGCTCTTCGGGCTGAGTTGTTAGGGAAGGACATTGAGCATAGCAGTGCTTTGAGGTACAAGGAAGCTGCTGGTGATGTGAACAACATTCTAACTGACCCTTTCGGTACCCCTTTGGATGACTTTTATGCTCGGAGGCGCTCTGTTGCGCAGAAAGTATCTGTCCGCATCAGTGTTCCTAGGCCTCCCAAGAAGAGTAGGATTGATGGTCATTCGGGTGGTCCTTCAAAGGCCAAGAGAAAATTAGATTTTTCCTAGTACCCCCAAGAGATTGCAAGTAAAATAGACCACTTGTTTTAGGATTTTAATGTTTTAAGTCTTTTAATAGCTCAACAAAATCCGTTGTAATGGCTTGAATAATTTAAGAAATGAATAAAAATTGCATCTCATTAATTTGGAATGATTTGGGTATTTGTTTATATTTTAGACCGCACCCGAAGGTTGCCTACGTTCCTCCAGTGTAGAGGCTCAGGTCTTCGTAGTTAAAACAAACGAAGACCATTTTTTTTTATATTTTTTGTGCACCCTGTTTTTTGCCTAGACCGCCCTTTCTGGTTTTCAATCTAGCGGGCTTCTTTTTTGCACGTGCTCTAATTTTTGCCAAGGCCGCCCTTGCGGGCTTTCAACCTAGCGAGCTCTTTTTTTTTTTTTTTTTTGATGGTCTTCGTTCATTAGACGTAAAATCTCTTTAACTTGTCAAGGTTGACTTCCTTTGGAAGCTGATCTCCGTCTAAATCCACGAGTCGAACTACACCACCGCTTAGTATCTTCTTGACTATGTACGGACCGATTGACGTGCGGTAGCCCCATAATGCTAGAGGTAGCTTTTCGGGCCAATCCCTTCCAGTGGAGGCCATTTTCTTCAAAATGGTCTCGATTGTCTTATTAGCTGCCTCGACCGCGCCGTTTTTTTGAGGGCGGTATGGAGATGACTTATGCTTAGTAATCTTGTATTCTACCAGGAGCGCGTCCATCTCTTTCTCAAAGTGAGAACCGTTGTCTAAGATGATCTCATGAGGAATGCCGTACCGGCACATGATGTGGGTTTTTATGAATCCGGCCACTTTCTTGGCGTTGAGAACTCGGTAAGCCTGTGCTTCGACCCATTTTGTAAAATAGTCCACGGCTACTAGGACGAAAGATTGTCCGTTGCTGCCAGTAGGGTGAACTTTGCCGATGATGTCTATGCCCCAACAAGAGAAAGGCCAAGGCGTGGTCATATTGTAAAGCTGTGAGGGTGGAGCGTGCTGTAGATTGGTATGGAATTGGCATTTGGCGCACCTCTTGACTTTCTCGATACAGTCCCTTTCCATGGTACTCCAATAATAACCCATGCGGAATATCTTCTTGGTCAACATAAACCCATTCATGTGGGTCCTACATTCACCTTCGTGGATCTCATGCATTATTTCTTGAGCTTCGGTCTTATTTTCACATAGGAGATTGATCCCTTCGTGGTGCCTTTTGTAGACTCGGTCTCCAATCAGTACATATCGGGAGGCTAGTCTTTGCAATGCCATTTGGGACTTCTTAATTCTATTCTCGGGATAAGTACCATCCTTGAGGAAATTCATGATATCCGCATACCACGGGGAGTTTGCTTGGACCTTGTTGATCTCAATACTCATACAGTATGCCGGACTGTTCCTTCGAGGAATTTTGAAGGGCTTCACCATTTTACCCTTAGGTATTTCGACCAGTGAAGCGATGGTGGCTAGTGCATCAGCAAAACGGTTTTTGTCCCTTGGCAGGTAGTTGAAGGTGATTTCTTGAAACTGTTCAACCAACTCCTCGAGATGTTGACCATACCGTTGTAGAGTCGAGTCTTGAATCTTCCACTTTCCAGATGTCTGATTGATGATGAGCAAGGAATCACCAAATACCTCTAAACTTGTGACATTTCTCTCAAGGGCTTCTTCGAGCCCCGCTATGCATGCTTCGTACTCAGCGATGTTGTTAGTGGCTTCAAATTCGAGGCGGATAGCGATTGGAGTATACATGTCCTTTGGATCAACAAGTAACATCCCTATGCCATATCCATGCTTATTGGCTGCGCCATCGAAAAAAAGTTGCCACTTATTTTCTTCTGTTGTAGCGCAAATTAAATGCTCGTCGGGAAACTGTACATCATCCCCCTTCACTTCGTCACACTGAAATTCAGCAAGCTGATCACTGAACACTTTCCCCCTGATGGATTTGAGTGTGACGTAAGTGATATCGTAGCCGGCGAGCATGAAATACCATTTAGCTATTCTTGTTGACATGAAAGGCTTCTCGAAGATGTAGCGGAGCGGGTCCACTTTTGCTACCAACTTGATTGGGAAGGCCTCCATGTAATGCTTGAGCTTTTGAGTAACCAATGCAGCACAAGACTTCTCTAGGACAGAGTAGTTCTTTTCAGCTCCTTAAACCAGCGGCTGACGAAGTAGATAGCATTCTCTTTTGTGGAGTCTCGCTGTTCTTGTGCTAACATAGCCCCTAGGGCTTCATCATTGACAGTGAGATAGATCAAGAGAGGTTTCTCCTTGTGTGGTGGAACCAAAACGGGAGGGCATGTCAAGTAGTGCTTCACTTGGTCGAAGGCTTCTTGGCAAGCATCGGTCCATTCTAGAGTCACATTCTTTTTGAGTAGCTTGAAGATCGGCTCACACATGGAAGTGAGTTGGTGCACAAATCGACTGATGTATTGAAGTCTGCCCATGAAACCTTTGATTTCCTTCTGCATCTTTGGAGGAGGCATGTCAATGATTGCCTTGATCTTGGAGGGATCGGCTTCAATTCCCCTCTCAGTGACCATGTAACTGAGAAATTTTCCTCTGACGACCCCAAAAGTGCACTTTGCGGGATTGAGTCTCATATTGTGTTGTCGAAGTCTTTCAAAGAATTTGCGAAGATCGAGCAAATGATGACCGTCGGTTCCCTTCGAATGGATGATCATGTCGTTGTGAATACGTGTGTTTGAATTTGGGATATTCATAGCAACATTTAAAATATGAGAGTCGCCACGCCGTTTTAATTATAGCCAAAACTTTGAGAAAAAGCAAGTTAATGGGTTCGGGGGTCAAATTACAACGAGAGAAGAATACTCACGTTATCACTCCTATTGCCCGAATTGATCGGTCTTTCTATCATGATGCGGTGTATGTAGTGTGTTAGTGATTGAGACCGGATCCGAAGATTGCCTACGTTCCTCTCAATGTGAGAAGCTCAGGTCAGCGTAGTTCGAGAAGAATTTAGAATAGGCAGAAGAATCGGGATCATGCATAATGAGGGGGAATTACCTAAAGTTTAGGGTTTAGAAGTAGTTCCTAGATCATCCTCGGGTTGATGAACCCTAGATCATCATCGGCTATGAAATAACATGAAATTATGAAGATCGCCACCCTAAATATGGCATAAATAAGGTTTTAATCTAGAATATGATGAATATGCGAAGAACATATTATGAACATATGAATGTCATGAAGAAAATATGAATAAAGATGTTAGGAACATGAATATTATGAAGAACACATGAGTAAACATATTAAGAATATGAATATTATGAAGAACACATGAATAAACATATTAAGAATATGAATATTAAAGATCTACATTAGAAATAATGCAAGAACATGAAGAAAAGTTAGAAAACTTACCTTTGTTGGCAAGAAATAACCTTGGATCTTCTTGGGATTCTTGAGAGTGTTTTTGGAGGCTTGAATGACTTGATTTGGGAGCAAAATCGTCACTTGAAAGCTCTAAAATTCGGATCCCCCTATTATGAGGCAAGGGAGGTCTTTAAATAGGAAACTGGTGGAGAGATCTAACGGTCCAGATCATCCGGGGCGGATGTGGCCGCGTGGCCAAGATGGAGGGCGGCGGCGAAAGTGGCCGCGTGGCCATCGTTGCGCGCTGACTTGAAATTCAAGTTAGGGTTTTACTGTTCATACAAGGCAACCCTAAATGTCCATATTTAATGTTTTCTAGAACATTGAGCTATTTTTGGGAATCCGGGACAAGTCTTTGCAAGGTTTCTAATTCCTATAAAGTCCTTGTATATTTGGGAAAGCCCTAATAAACTCATTTTCAGATCGGGTATTAACAGTAGCCCCTCGGCGACGATTCTTGCAAGGCAATGGAGGGTCGACGATAAAAGAAGGATCCGTTCTGGAACATGAGTTTCAAAACAGATGAAAGGATCGATGGAACGGCTGAACCTTGGAGGCGACCTACGTATCCACAAGGGAATCAAGCCAAACGTAGTTCAGATCTGATGGGAAATTGGGAATGATTGTCCACTGGTGGGGAGCAACGTCTTCTGCTGGGGAAAATGCACCTGCTGGGGATGATAGATGACCGCGTCGGTCGGGTGGCTGAACCTTTTCAGGTTTCCTACGTATCCTCAGAGGAATCAAGCCGGTCATAGTTCAGAGCGATTAGAGAAAAACGAGCTATCGGACTTCTGCTAGGGATAATAATCCTACGGGCACTATCCTGTATGAAGAACGAACACTCGTTAGGAAATGAAGTCATTTGAAGCAAGAGGGATAATGGGACAATAAAGACTACGTTGTCTAAATAATCCCGAGGTGGAATAATAAACGCTGAGGTAAGCGCAAACAGAAACGCTCGGGTTTCTGTCGATCGCGCTAAAATAATGATTGTTGGATCTTTCGCAAACAGAAACGCCGAGGCTTCTGCCAGTCATGATCGATCTAGGATGCGTATGTCATAGAGGCGCCAAAGTCTCTACAACCATACGAATCCTAAGCAAATATTAGGAAATGCTAAAATAATAGATGCTGGATCTCTCGCAAACAGAAACGCCGAGGCTTCTGCCAATCGCGATCGATCTAGGATGCGTATGTCATAGAGGCACCGAAGTCTCTACAACCATACGAATCCTAAGCAAATATTGCTAAAATAATAGATGCTGGATCTCTCGCAAACAGAAACGCCGAGGCTTCTGCCAATCGCGATCGATATAGCATGCGTATGTCATAGAGGCGCCGAAGTCTCTACAACCATACGAATCCTAAGCAAATAATAGATGTTGGATCTCTCGCAAACAGAAACGCCGAGGATTCTGCCAATCGCGATCGATCTAGGATGCGTATGTCATAGAGGCGCCGAAGTCTCTGCAACCATACGAATCCTAAGCAAATATTAAGAAATGCTAAAATAATAGATGCTAGATCTCTCGCAAACAGAAACGCCGAGGCTTCTGCCAATCGCGATCGATCTAGGATGCGTATGTCATAGAGGCGCCGAAGTCACTACAACCATATGAATCTTAAGCAAATATTAGGAAGTGCTAAAATAATAGATGCTGGATCCCTCGCAAACAGAAACGCCGAGGCTTCTGCCAATCGCGATCGATCTAGGATGCGTATGTCATAGAGGCGCCGAAGTCTCTACAACCATACGAATCCTAAGCAAATAATAGATGCTGGATCTCTCGCAAACAGAAACGCCGAGGCTTCTGCCAATCGCGATCGATCTAGGATGCGTATGTCATAGAGGCGCCGAAGTCTCTACAACCATACGAATCCTAAGCAAATAATAGATGCTGGATCTCTCGCAAACAGAAACGCCGAGGCTTCTGCCAATCGCGATCGATCTAGGATGCGTATGTCATAGAGGAGCCGAAGTCTCTACAACCATACGAATCCTAAGCAAATATTAGGAAATGCTAAAATAATAGATGCTGGATCTCTCGCAAACAGAAACGCCGAGGCTTCTGCCAATCGCGATCGATCTAGGATGCGTATGTCATAGAGGCGCCGAAGTCTCTACAACCATACGAATCTTAAGCAAATATTAGGAAGTGCTAAAATAATAGATGCTGGATCTCTCGCAAACAGAAACGCCGAGGCTTCTGCCAATCGCGATCGATCTAGGATGCGTATGTCATAGAGGCGCCGATGTCTCTACAACCATACGAATCCTAAGCAAATAATAGATGCTGGATCTCTCGCAAACAGAAACGCCGAGGCTTCTGCCAATCGCGATCGATCTAGGATGCGTATGTCATAGAGGCGCCGAAGTCTCTACAACCATACGAATCCTAAGCAAATAATAGATGCTGGATCTCTCGCAAACAGAAACGCCGAGGCTTCTGCCAATCGCGATCGATCTAGGATGCGTATGTCATAGAGGAGCCGAAGTCTCTACAACCATACGAATCCTAAGCAAATATTAGGAAATGCTAAAATAATAGATGCTGGATCTCTCGCAAACAGAAACGCCGAGGCTTCTGCCAATCGCGATCGATCTAGGATGCGTATGTCATAGAGGCGCCAAAGTTTCTACAACCATACGAATCTTAAGCAAATATTAGGAAGTTCTAAAATAATAGATGCTGTATCTCTCGCAAACAGAAACGCCGAGGCTTCTGCCAATCGCGATCGATCTAGGATGCGTATGTCATAGAGGCACCGAAGTCTCTACAACCATACTAATCCTAAGCAAATATTCGGCGAAGAATGGAAATTTTAAGGGGCTTTCCATTCCCAAAGGTAACGAATATCAGTCACAATAGTGCTAAGGGCACCTGAAATGAACAAAGGGGAATGTACTAGGGGTAAAACTGAAATTTTGCATGTGGAGGCAAAGATGATGGATTGTTATGAAGTCACAAACGGGATAAACTCTCGGGGAGTGATGAAGGTGATAGACTCTCAGGGAATCGCAGAAGTGATGGACTCTTGGGGAGTCGCAAAGGGGATGGGCTCTCGGGGAGTCTCCAGGGTAAAGGACTCTTTGGTGAGCAAAGGACGACCACGGAAAGCGTAATGTTTGGGATCCGCTTACCCTAAATTAGGAGGAATACATAATATGAGGCTACGAACCATTAAGATGAAGGTATTAGGTAAGGGACATTTTGCTTGGTTGCTTAGGGTAGGACCTAAGGCCTTTAAGGAAAGGGGATGGGTAGCCTCTTAGCCTTGAGATAAGGATGCAAAAGATGTTATGGTTGTTTAGACTTGAGATTGTGTCTTGGATACAATGTGGGTTTTCTAGGCTTACGGGCTAGGGTTTGGAGAGAATGCGACTACCTAGGCTCGAGGCTAGGGTTCGGAGGGAATATGGAAAGGCTATTGTATCCTAGGCATAAGACTAGCGGGGGATTGAGATTATAAATTTCCTAGGTTTCGAGACTAGGGTTTCGGGAATTTGGAAAGGATGTTGCACACAGGGCTTTGGAAATTCCCTAGAACTTGGGCTAGGGTTAAAGAGGATGGTGCTTCCTAGGCTTGAGACTAAGGTTTGGAGAGAATGCAGATTCCTAGGTTTGGGGCTAGGGTTTGGAGAGGTTGAGGTTTGGGAACTTCTTAGATGTTAGGGTTTCGAATAAGGGTTTGGAAACTGGTGTTTAAGGACCATGACTCTCCTAGGTTTGGGACTAGGGTTTAGAAATATCCTAGGCTTCGAGGCTAGGGTTTGGAGTTGTGGTAGGTTCAGAGGTTGCAAAGGCGTTGGCTTTAGACCTAAGGCTGGGAGTTGAAAGGGTTGTGACTTCCTAGGCTTGAGACCATGGACCGTTGGGAAGAGGGATTGCTTTTGTGGAAGGTCCACTAAGCTTAATGTTAGGGTTCACCATTTTCCGGGATTGGTGACTATGGCTTGGAAATGTTCATGGTAACCTAGGCTTTAGGCTAGGTTTTAAGGCTGAGGACTGTAAACTTCCTACGTTTTGAGACTAAGGTGAACGAGTTTCCTAGGTCTAGGACTGGGGTTTGAAGGGAATGTTGAATCCTAGGCTTGATGATAGAGTTTAAAGAGGATAATTTCTACCTAGGCTTGAGGCTAGGGCTTTAGAAAGAGTGCGACTACCTAAGCTTGAGGCTAGGGTTTAGAGCGAATGCGACTACCTAAGCTTGAGGCTAGGGCTTGGAGCGAACGCGACTACCTAGGCTCGAGGCTAGGGTTTAGAAAGAGTGCGACTACCTAAGCTTGAGGCTAGGGTTTGGAGCGAATGCGACTACCTAGGCTCGAGGCTAGGGTATAGAGCGAATGCGACTACCTAGGCTCACGGCTAGGGTTTAGAGTGAATGCGGCTTCCTAGGCTTGAGGCTAGGGTTGATTGAGTTTTGGACAGGGCATTATATCCTAGGTTTTGGACTAGGGTTCAATAAAACGGAGAATTGAGATTGTAAATTTCCTAGGTTTTGAGACTAGGGTTTCGGGAATTTGGAAATGATGTTGCATACGAGGCTTTGGAAATTACCTAGAATTTGGGCTAGGGTTAAAGGGGATGTTGTGGTTTCCTAGGCTTAAGGCTAGGGTTTAGAGAGGATATGTGACTACCTAGGATCAAGGCTAGGGTTTAGGAAGGGTGTAGCTACCTAGGATCAAGGCTAGGGTTTAAGAATGATGTAACTTCCTAGGCTTTAGGCTAGGGTTTGAAAGGATGTGATTACCTAGGCTTGAGGCTAGGGTTCAGAGAGAATGATATGACTACCTAGGCTTGAGGCTAGGGTTAGAGAATGTGTTTACCTAGGTTTAAGTCTAGGGTTTGGAGACCGAAAGCATTTGAAGGTTTGTCTTGGTTTAGACCGAGCAAGTTTGAGCTCTAAGAGTGTTGCGGTTTGGGGCAAATGAGCTTGATACCTCAAGGATGGGTAGGCTTGATGGGTTAGACCTAGGCTAGAGTGTTAGGGTTTAGCTAGGGTAAGACTCAGACATGTGTTAAGGAGGCCGGGGCCTAATGGAATGGTAGGCGTGAGATCTAGGAGATCGAAGGTTAGGCAGGGTAGCGTTGGGACATAAGGCTTTCAAACGGGTAAGTCTTTTGTCCTAGAGAAACCGTGTTATGGGTTAGGACCAAGCAGGCTTGAGGTCGGCCAAGGAGCAACGTATTGGGATTGGATGATCCTAGTACCTAATACGCATGTCGGGCTTGGATCCTAGAGTGTTTGAAAGTTTAGGCTAGGTGCGAACCATAGGTGCGGGAAATTGTTTTGGATATATGACCATGTTGGCGCTTTAGGTAAAGGGATTGAGTGTCCAAGACTTTGCTTGAGTACAATAGGTACCTAAGTTGGATTGGGTATGCTTAGGTCCTAAGTTTGTCTCAGAGGTCATTGCGCGTGACCAAGCTCGTTCAGCAATTGCGAAGGTGGGTTTGGTATGGGACCAAAGGTGTTAAGCGCACGATTTTTGACTGGACGGGTTTTGATATCTTTAAGGTATATCACAGTACGCGGGAGGTCCTATGCGTTCGAGTACGTTTGAGGTTTGGACTCGTGGGGAAGAAAGGTTTGAGATCCATGGAGTTCAAGGGTGGACCCTGTAGGTGGCGAGGTTTGGACTCGGCTCGGATTAAGTAGGTTACAGACCTAAGGGGTTGAAGGTCAGACTAGGAAGTCTTTTGAAGCTAAGGAGTGACACTAGGTTTAAGAGTGGCAGGTCCATGGTTTGGGTATGACGGTAGGCGTAGATGGCATTGTTTTTAGTCGGACCAAGTAGGCTTGGGAATTAAAGAGTCCAAAGGGTGGAGGTCTAAGGTTATAGACCTAGAGAGTGGAAAGTTTTGTGATCTAAAGGGTTTAGGAGTTGAGACCTAATGTGTGGATCGGATATGCTAGAGACTTAAAAGATAGGCGATTGGTAGACTCGAGTGGTCTTGGGATCTAAAGGATCGCTCAACAGGTTAGACTGAGTAGTCCTAAGAGGTTGGACCTAGGAGGATAAGAGAGCTATTGCTTAGACAAGGTAAGGATGAGTATGTGTTGGTAGGTTTGAGATCTAGGAGATCGGGTAGGCTCGGGACCGGTAGGTTCGGGACCTAATGGGTCACCCTAAGGATTTGGCTTTGGTTAACTGGTTTAAGGTCTAAAGTTTTGGGTAGAACCGGTTTGAGGCCGAAGGGGTCATGCTACGAACTTGCGGAAGGTCGAGCTAAGAGGTTATGATGTAACCTAGGTAAGACTCACCGGGTAGGTTTGGGACCTAGGTAAGACTGATCGGGTAGGCTCGGGACCTAGAGAGTTTATAGTGTAACTTAGGCAAGCCTGACCGGGTAGGCTTGGTACCTAAGGTTTTGAACCAGGTAGGTTGGGACCTAAGGGTATCCTATTGTGTAGGAAATAGGGTGAAAGACTGAGTCGGTTCAAGAATCACAAAGATGGGTCTCAGAGTGGACCGAGGAGGTTTATACAAATTTTGTGGAGACCGAGAGTGCGGGTTTATAAACAAAGTGTCGTGGAAGAGAAAACTTTTGAAAGTGTTATGATCTTATACAGATGCTTTATAATTAATTACGATTCTAACCAATTCAAAGAGTTCGTCATGTGCCGAGCTCGGCGATGAGGGATGCCCTTCCTTGTTGAAGCTCCGGTGTTCTCCGAGAAAGCGCATAGTCGACCCATTCTGTTGGGGAAGCCCCAGTTCGATAAGGGTGTAGAGCGGGGTATCCTACCTCCTTTAAGACGCACCCTTTTTTCTGCCTAGACCGCCCTTTCGGGTTTTCAATCTAGCGGGCATCTCTTTTGCGTCATCTTTTTTTTTTTTTTTTTTTTTTTTTGAAAATCATTCAGTCGACTAAAAAAAGGAAAAATAATTGTTTAAACATGCGGGGGCATTTTGGTGATAGTGAGAGGGAGAGAGAGATAGTACTCGCATTTTGACTCTTTGGACAATTGAGTGTATATAAAAGGAAGGAAGCCCCTGCTTGACAGAAAGTAAGTGTTTAACTCTTTCCTAGATTGTAGAACAGAAGACTTGTCGAGACATTTGAAAATTGTTTTATTCAAGATTCTCATTTGATTTCTCGAGAATGGACCTCGTTGATTAGTTAATGAGTTATGGTTAATTGGTAAACAAGTAGCCTCAAATTAATAAATGTTTTGATCAATTGTGAGTGAAGAAGTCAGGAGTAGAAATATGGGGGAAGAGAGAAGAGAAAGAAAATTGGAGGTGGGTTGTGTATATTTTGGACCGAACCGGGAGGTTGCCTACGTTCTCCTCAACGTGAGGAGCTCAGGTCCGCGTAGTTTGGGGATGACCCGCTTGACGATGGTGTCGGGTTTCAGTGGGTATGTGTGGGAGGAAAGAAAAGAAAGAAAGTTGGCCCAAGGTAGGTTATGTTTGGCTTTGAGTGGTTGCCCGGTTGACGATGAAGTTGGTTTTTGAGTTTAGGGGTGTGAGGTTCGTTTGAGGTGAGTTGTTCTTTATAGCTCATTGCGGTGGATTACTCCTTTGTAGTTGTTGCAGTGGATTGCTCCATCGTAGTTGTCATGGGTTGCTGCCGTTTATCTACTTTGTAAGGAAAGAAAGGAAAATAGAACATTTGAGGTGAAAAGAAAATGGGACTTTTACTTTTCCATGGTGATAGCCCCTTCTATTTTTCTTTTTCTTTTTTATTTTATCTCTTTGTGCACACCTTTTTTTTTGCCTAGGCCGCCCTTTCGGGTTATCAACCTAGCGGGCTTCTTTTGTGCAATGCTCTAACTTTTGCCTAGGTTTCCCTTTTGGGTTTCAACCTAGCGAGCCATATTTTTTTTATATATATATATATTTTTTTATATTTGTACATGAAACATTGGGCAAGATAAGCCCCTAGTTTGCTTTCGCCTCTCTCGATTGCGAGGTAGCTTCCTTATAGTTCAAGCGGCCTTTTGCTGGCGGCGGGCATCCTAGCCCCTTGATTTTCACCGGTAGAGCTCCATTGGATTATCATGTGCACCAATTAATTGCATGAATGACTTCGTGCACTTGCCTTACATTTGCGATGGAATACGGACAGCCCCAGTGTAACGGCAAGTAGTACTCATGAAGGGAACAAACCAACCCTTTAAATTGTGGCAGCATGGATGTCTATTTGATGATGAGCAACCGCAGTCCATTTCTTTGTCACGACCTTATAAAAAGGGGTCTAATGGTGGGATGAGAGGCGTATGAGGATAGTGTATGGGAGAAGGTGTATATAGAGAGTGTACATGAAGTGTGTACAAGGGGTGAGTGTATAGAGAGAGTGTATGGGGGTAGAATGTAGAGAGAAGAGAAAGTGATTCGTTCATCCCAATTGATCGAAGCATTTGTTATTTTGAGATTAATCGTTTACTTAGTTATGTGAATGGTTTGTGGGTCCATTTACCTTTTAATGAGTCGTCATTAATGAGTAAGATTAAGATTAATTCATCATATAAAGATATAGCAATCAAGCGAAAATGGTGAATAAGACAATTTTCATGAAATTTATATATGCAAGCTTATGTCTCAAGTCTAGAGAGAAAAGAAAAGAAATAAAGACCCTTTTATTGGAACTAAAAGATTTAAACTGACTAGTCCGGGGTGGACTTTTACTTAAAGAAACAAAAATCGTCCAAGGTGGACTTTTGACTAAGGACACTCTAGAACCTACAAAGACTGAATGACCTTTTTCTTTTCTTTTATTTAAAGGAGGTAGCCCCAATTTCCTCTTTCTTGTTTGGACTTTGCTCACGCCCATGCATTCCTATCGCGGGTGATGGCTCCGCTATCAATGAGGCTTTGGATCTTCCTTTTTAATTGGAGGCAACCTTCAGTGTCATGCCCAATATACTGGTGGTATTTGCAGTATTTGGAGGGATCCAAGTCTGGTCTTACCCTGTTTGGTTCATAGTTGAGTAGAGGAGCCAACTTGCCGGCTCGAACCAAACCTTTGAAGAATTTGGCTAACGGCATACCTAAGTCGTCGAATTCGCGCTCGTCCTTCCTTTCACGAACTGTCTTTAAGGGTGATTTAGGTACCGGTACCCCTTCTTGATGAGTAGTCATAGGAGGCATCCCGACGGGGAAAGTCTGTGGCGGCCCGTACATTTGAGGAGCGTACGGGTGTTGACATTGAGCAAGAGGGAGAACTCGGCTGAGGTAATCATAAACGCCACGAATGTCAGACAAATGGCGCCTCTTGATATTTCTTAGGGTCTTATGCATCTCCTTCTGAAAGTGTGTTGCTTGCTCGTTGAGAATGGCCTTAAAGTGGATTTCTTGTTCATCGAGGATGGCTTCGAAGTGGGATGCTTGCTTACTGAGAGCAGTACCGGTGTAGAGGATTGTCTCGGGATCTTGGGTAGCAGCTTCAGTTGCAACTTCGATGTTCTTTGCAGCCGACATGATGCAGAACTCTATTCATGAAAGAATTAAGCCTCTTAGTTGAATTAAATTAGATTCGTATTTAATGATAAGGCATCGTTATAAAATCATTTTTTGGAAAAGAGTCGGTCTCCACATTTTTTGAAATGCATTTTGGTAAAAAATTGAAAGTTTGACCGGGCCGAAGTTGCCTACGTTCCCCTTATCATGGGGGAGAGGTCCCACATAATAAGAGGCTCAGGTCGCCGTAGTTCGAATCAAGATATACATTTAAAGAGAGACGACTATAGGGGTCAATTTGGTAAAGTCTGGATATTTTTAAGATAAAGAGTGACCCTTGGGGGGTCAAAAGAGGGAGATAACTCGATCCTTGGTGAGGAAGACCTATGTGGGTTTGGTCGAGTCGGGTAAGGTTTGACTTAAAGTTTGACTTAGGTGGTTGAGAGGTTGGTCGAGAAAGCCCATGTACATAATGGTGGGTTGACCTATATGGGTAAAGGATAGGTCGACCTAAATGAGGAGGGTAGGATTGACTTATATGGTGAATGGATCAAGATGGCAGGTCGTAGCGGGTTGCCTATGGGATGGTCTAAGCGGGATAGGCGTGGTTTGACCTAAGCGGGTCAAATGAGGATTGGTTCACCTAGATGGGTCCAAAAGGTGAGTAGGGTGACCTAAGAGGTCGAGGGGTGACCTAAGAGGTCGAAGGTGATAGGGTTGACCTAGGAGGTCAAGGGTAGACCTAGGAGGTCAAGGGTAGACCTAAGAGATCAAAGGCGGATAAAGTTGACCTAGGCGGTCAAAGGTTGAGAAGCTTGACCTAAGAGGTCAAAGGTGGATGAGGTTGACCTAGGCGGTCAAGGGTTAACCTAAGAGGTCAAAGGTGGATGAGGTTGACCTATGGGGTCAAAGGTGATAGGGTTGACCTAAGAGGTCGAGGGGTGACCTAAGAGGTCGAAGGTGATAGGGTTGACCTAGGATGTCAAGGGTAGACCTAAGAGGTCAAAGGCGGATGAGGTTGACCTATGGGGTCAAAGGTTGACCTAAGAGGTCGAGGGCGGATGAGGTTGACCTAGGCAGTCAAGGGTTGACCTAAGAGGTCAAAGGTGGATGAGGTTGACCTAGGCGGTCAAGGGTTAACCTAAGAGGTCGAGGGGTGACCTAAGACGTCGAAGGTGATAGGGTTGACTTAGGAGGTCAAGGGTAGACCTAAGAGGTCAAAGGCGGATAAAGTTGACCTAGGCGGTCAAGGGTAGACCTGAGAGGTCAAAGGCGGATGAGGTTGACCTACAGGGTCAAAGGTTGACCTAAGAGGTCGAGGGGTGACCTAAGAGGTCGAAGGTCATAATGTTGACCTAGGAGGTCAAGGGTAGACCTAAGAGGTAAAAGGCGGATAAAGTTGACCTAGGCGGTCAAGGGTAGACCTAAGAGGTAAAAGACGATAAAGTTGACCTAGGGGGCAAAGGTGGTAAGGTTGACCTAGGAGGTCAAGGGTAGACCTAGGAGGTCAAAGGTAGATAAGGTTGACCTAGGGGGTCAAAGGTTGACCTAGGAGGTCAAAGGCGAATAAGGTTGACCTAGGAGGTCAAAGTTGGACCTAGGGGGTCAAAGTTGCCCTAAGAGGTTAAAGGGTGGTAAGGCTGACCTAAGGGGTCAAAGGTTGACCTAGGAGGTCAAAGGTAGATAAGGTTGACCTAGGAGATCAAAGGTTGGGAAGGTTGACCTAGGCGGTCAAAGGTTGACCTAGGAGGTCAAAGGTAGATAAAGTTGTCCTAAGAGGCCAAAGGGTAGACCTAAGAGGTCAAAGGGTGGTAAGGTTGACCTAGGGGGTCAAAGGTTGACCTAGGAGGTCAAAGGTAGATAAGGTTGACCTAGGAGGTCAAAGGTTGGGAAGGTTGACCTAGGTGGTCAAAGGTTGACCTAGGAGGTCAAAGGTAGATAAGATTGTCCTAAGAGGCCAAAGGATGGTGGGATTTTGGCCAAAGCGGGTCGAGATGAAGGGTAGACCCAAATGGATCGCAATGATGGGTAGGTAACCTAGATAGGCCAAGATGAGGAATTTTGATAGATAGCCCAAGGGGTGAGCGATGGACCTTAGAGGTCGCCTAGATGCAATGCACATTTTATTTTGCGAAAAGTTTTGCATTTATTTACATCCTAAATGGTTGATCCAAGGAGTGTCCTAATCTCTATATGTGGGTTGACACGGGTAGGATAAAGGTTCCCACCGCTCGTGGAACGTACACGGTGAGTGGAGTAGACGAGTGACTCGAAAAGAGTGCGACAGTAGCGCACAAATTCCTGCACATCGAATATCCTGGGTAATGGGGACCTGTGCAGTGCTGACACGGACTAGTGGTAGTGTGTGGCAAGAAACTAATTCTTTTTAGGGAGAAAAGAGAGAAGTTTTTGAATGCTTGAATGATGCAATGCAATGCAAGAGAGAGCGAAGAGGGAGAGGATAAGAATGTACAAGGAAGCATAGCAAAGTCTCGTTTGACCTTAGTACTATAGGGAAAGTACAAAAAATACATGTATTGAAAAAATACAAGGTACACATATTAACATGGCAAAAATACAAGGTGCATGTGTAAACATGGCAAAGTGTGAGGTGCATGTGCAAACATGGCAAAGTGTGAGGTGTATGTGCAAACATGGCAAAGTGTGAGGTGCATGTGTAAACATGGCAAAGTGTGAGGTGTATGTGTAAACATGGCAAGTGTGCATGTGTAAACATGGCAGGTGTGTGCATGTGTAAACATGGCAAGTGTGCATGTGCAAACATGGCAGGTGTGTGCATGTGTAAACATGGCAGGTGTGTGCATGGGTAAACATGGAAAGTGTGTGCATGTGTAAACATGGCAAGCATCATGATGTGACGAAAGTTAGACCCACTAAGTTTGAAAAAGTTTCAAAGCAGTCCCCAGCAGAGTCGCCACTGTGAATACGTGTGTTTGAATTTGGGATATTCATAGCAAGATTTAAAATATGAGAGTCGCCACGCCGTTTTAATTATAGCCAAAACTTTGAGAAAAAACATGTTAATGGGTTCGGGGGTCAAATTACAACG
The DNA here is from genome assembly GCA_026119855.1 of Campanula takesimana. NCBI lineage: Eukaryota > Viridiplantae > Streptophyta > Magnoliopsida > Asterales > Campanulaceae > Campanula > Campanula takesimana. Next base: position 426,688 of record JAOWBW010000108.1, on the reverse strand, counting down.
AGAGAAGAATATTCACGTTATCACTCCTATTGCCCGAATTGATCGGTCTTTCTATCATGATGCGGTGTATGTAGTGTGTTAGTGATTGAGACCGGATCCGAAGATTGCCCACGTTCCTCTCAATGTGAGAAGCTCAGGTCAGCGTAGTTTGAGAAGAATTTAGAATAGGCAGAAGAATCGGGATCATGCATAATGAGGGGGAATTACCTAAAGTTTAGGGTTTAGAAGTAGTTCCTAGATCATCCTCGGGTTGATGAACCCTAGATCATCATCGGCTATGAAATAACATGAAATTATGAAGATCGCCACCCTAAATATGGCATAAATAAGGTTTTAATCTAGAATATGATGAATATGCGAAGAACATATTATGAACATATGAATGTCATGAAGAAAATATGAATAAAGATGTTAGGAACATGAATATTATGAAGAACACATGAATAAACATATTAAGAATATAAATATTATGAAGAACACATGAATAAACATATTAAGAATATGAATATTAAAGATCTACATTAGAAATAATGCAAGAACATGAAGAAAAGTTAGAAAACTTGCCTTTGTTGGCAAGAAATAACCTTGGATCTTCTTGGGATTCTTGAGAGTGTTTTTGGAGGCTTGAATGACTTGATTTGGGAGCAAAATCGTCACTTGAAAGCTCTAAAATTCGGATCCCCCTATTATGAGGCAAGGGAGGTCTTTAAATAGGAAACTGGTGGAGAGATCTGACGGTCCAGATCATCCGGGGCGGATGTGGCCGCGTGGCCAAGATGGAGGGCGGCGGCGAAAGTGGCCGCGTGGCCATCGTTGCGCGCTGACTTGAAATTCAAGCTAGGGTTTTACTGTTCATACAAGGCAACCCTAAATGTCCATATTTAATGTTTTCTAGAACATTGAGCTATTTTTGGGAATCCGGGACAAGTCTTTGCAAGGTTTCTAATTCCTATAAAGTCCTTGTATATTTGGGAAAGCCCTAATAAACTCATTTTCAGATCGGGTACGAACAGTCGTCTACATAGAACTCGATCTCTTTATGAATCATGTCATGGAATAGATCCGTAACAGCCCTCTGGTAGGTAGCCCCAGCGTTGCTTAGTTCGAACGGCATGACTGTGTAGCAGAAAGTGCCCCACGGTGTTGTGAAAGCTGTCTTGTGTTGATCCTCTTCGAACATGAGAATCTGATTGTAACCGGAAAAATCATCCACAAATGAGCGGACTTCATAGTTGGCAGTCGAATCGACGAGCATGTCGATGTTTGGTAGTGGAAAATCATATTTCGGGGGAAGCTTTGTTCAAATCCCGGAAGTCCACACAAACTCGAACCTTGCCGTTTGCCTTTCCGACTGTCACAATGTTGGCTAGCCAAGTCGGATACTCAATGACTTTGATGAAACCCACACTGAGGAGCTTTTCAATTTCTTCTCTAATCGGAATTCTGTGCTCCGCGACCTTTCTGTCCAAACCCGGCATGTCTTTGTACGACCATGCGAATACATCCACAAACTCTTTGTGCAGTGCAGTCAATCTGTCTTTGTCTTCCCCCTTGAAGAAGCTGCCAATCTTTGTTTCTTTCGGCTCTTTGTCGGTACCCAGATTAACAACATGCAATTCCTCATCAGCCCCTGGACCATTTTCACCACGACAACGAACCTGTTGAGCTAGTTCATTTAGGTATGTTATATTTTCGTGGTCTATTTCATCATAATTTGAATCGTTATTAACTTGTTCATTAAGTTCGTTATTAGTTAATTCATCATTAGCAAAGAAAGGAAACACACGCTCGGCTATTGCCTCCATATCCTCTTGGGTGAGGGTATTAGAAACACTCTCGGACTCGAAAGTAAGTGTGAGCCGCTCTTCCTTTGTTGCTGTACGGGGTATGCAACCCATTTCTCGGATCAAGAAATCCTCGGATACTATGGGCCCCTTCGTTGAATACCAGTTATTGATTGGCTTGGAGTTTGGCGGGATCTCACTGATGGTTTCCTTTCTGACGACGGTGTCGTAGATGGCGTTGACTTGACAATCGTCCATGATGGCAAATTCTTCGAACATGGAGGCTAGATCGGATAGTTCTTCCCCCACGGTAATCTCTACCTCAGACTCTATAGTCACTTTCTTGCCCCACCACTCTCGGGGTGACATTTGAGTAGGCTCCCTTTCTTGTGTCGGAATTTCACAATCAGTGAAGATCTCGAGACCGGGCTTTCTGACGCCCTTGTTGTTAACCCATGGTTCGGGAAAGATCATGTACGAAACATCTTCCCCTTGGCGAACAAAATAACCGTTTAGTGTGTTGCGGTAAGGCCTCAAGTTGGGGATTTCATATTGTCGACCTTCTTTGGGAGCTCGGGTCTTTTGATTCTTGAACTTGGTGAACGGGTTGTCCCCCATTTCTATGGATGGTGACATTCTCGGCCATGACGGTGACTATCTCATCCCCATTTCTGATCTTGACACATTGATGGAGAGTGGAAGGGACCGCATTGGAAATGTGGATTCATGGTCGGCCCAAAAGCAAGTTGAATGAAGCAGGGACATCAAGTACTTGGAATGGGACGGACATGATCATGCTTCCAAATTCGATATCAAATTCTAGCATTCCCATGACTGTACGGGCAGTGCTATCGTACCCTCTAATGACTTGGGCGGAGGGTTGTAAATCGGAGCTTTTGAGCCCCAGTATGCCCATGACTCGGCTAGGCATTAAGTTTAGTGCAGAACCACCGTCTACTAGAACTCTTGAGATGGGTCTCCCCCTTGCTTTTACTTTGAGGTAGATGGCTTCATTGTGTTCGGACCAAAATGGCGGGAGGTCCATGTTGGCAAAAGTGATGACATTGCCGAAGTGAATGTGACCTATCATTGCTGTGAGGTCCTCGGGAGTCGTGTCGGGAGAGACTGATGTGTCATCCAAGTTCTTGATGACAAGGTCTCGGTGTTTCTTTGATGATGCAATAAGGTCCCAGATGGATATGTTGGCTTGAGTCTTCTTGAGTTGTGTTAACAAAGGATCTTCGGGTACATCGCGTGCTTGCGATATTTGAGAAGAGGTGTTGGTTGCTGCGGTATTGGGTGGAATTGTGCTCATTGTTACTCGGCCACTGCGAGTGAGTACGTTCACGGTCCCGTTTAGCTTCTTCTTCCTACTCTCTAAGACTTCCCTCATAATCTCATCATAAGTCACAACATAACAAGAATTATCGAGTTTATTCATATCATCGGAGCCCACATTCACAATTGGGATCGAATGAGTGGTTCCTTCAAACTCTCCTACCTCTATTACATTGACACCACCCTCATTAAGGATTATGAATTCCTTCTTGTCTATGAGGTCTTGGATGGTGTTGCGGATGGAGAAGCAATCCTCAGTGAGGTGGCCGGTGCATTGATGGTAGTCACACCATTTGTGGTGGGCATGATTGGGACGGAGCGGTTGTGGTTGCTTGTACCCTTGAAGAGGAGTGATTTTTCCTTTGGCCTTTAGAGCTTCATAGGCCTCGATAATGGTCATGCCATTGAGAGGAGTGTAGACGCGGTCGTTTTGGAACCGCTTGCCTTGTGGTGGAGGGACCTTCTTGTAATTCCCCTTGTCGGTAGTAACGGCATTGGCAGAAGCCTCTTTGTTTGAATTAGAGGCGGCCTTGTAACGATAGGTAGGAGTGGCCTTCTTAATCTCCTTGAGCAAGTCATCCATGCGTACCCCTGCCTCATACATTTGGGAGAAGTCAGAGTAGCAAGCCCCACTTAGGTGGGTGCGGAGATCAATCTTGAGACACTTGAGAAAGATGTCAATTTGCTCTTTTGTGTTTGGCCTCTCAACAATTTCAGAGAGCTTGTCATTCCATCTCCTTGTGAAGTTAATGAAGGACTCGTTGTCTCTTTGAGTGGTGTTCTCGAGCTCTTTCCTTGTGGTCCGGTGAGTGGTGTTGCCTTGATATTGATTTTTGAAGGCAAGCATAGCGGCATCCCAATCAAGACGGACAGTGAGTGGGAGAGTTGCATACCAATCCTTTGCTGCCCCCTCGTGGGTGAGAGGAAAGCATTGAGCCATAACTTTTGGGGAGACCTTCTTCGGAACCATAGCCGAAATGTAAGTCTCGATGTGAGCCATCGGGCATGAGTTGCCCTTAAACTTGCTAATGTCGGGCATTTTGAATTTGTCGGGGAGAGCGGCCATCGTGCTCATGAGGATGGATGACTGATAAAGGCTTGTGTTGGAGCCTTTTCCCATGTTGAGGCCGTCAAATTTCTGATCAATGTAGGCCATGATGGAATCGACCATTTTGGGTCGTTGTTGTCGGTGCTTGGTCCCCCCACTTTTTTGGTACGGGCACTGACATATGGGCTTTCAAACAAACTCTCGGTCCACTCGGATTCCTCATTGTCATTAACCCCCTTGTTCTTGGAGAGCTTGAGGAGCTTGGCTTTCAATTGGTCAACCTCGGCCTCGTGGGCCTCCCTTTGACTGTCGACATGAGCTTGCCACAAGGCTTCTTTAGTTTGAACCTCGTTGTGGAGAGTGGTGACTTGTTGTTGAAGAGTTTGGACCATGGTAGAGAGTTGCTCGAGAGTCATGGCGTTGTTGGTGCTGGAGTCGCCGGCCATTGATGATGCAGAAGCTGTTGGAGTGATCGGTTCACGAACAAGCCGGTTGGATGAAGTCCTGTAGATGCGGAGAGTACCAATCAGACCTATAATTGGAGAAGTAGCCCTTGTCAGTCTCGGTTCACACTTTCAGTGAAGAGGTTGAGAACACACAGTTGGGCACACAACTCGAACCACATAAGTCGGAGGGAATGGGTCCCTTTTGGGGTTTCTAAGAAGATAATGGAATCGTCACACTAGTATATAGACCATCTCGCGGTCCCATATACTCATCGGATTTCATCGCGTTTGTGAATCCTACATGTGTCGGGATTAAACTAAATTAATGTAGTAAAGCATACATGCGGGGACGGATTTTTTATTTTCGTCCAAAATAACCACTTTTGGGGACGGATTTTTATTGCGTCCGTTTCAACAAGTTGGCATGAATGATTTGAAAACATTAGTTTAGGGAAATATCGTTACATGGAAACCGACTTGGTCACGGAGTGTTAGACCCTAACTAGAATTGTGTGGTTTGTGCTCGGCTAAAGAGAGGCTTAAAGGTCACCCCCGGCATGTAGTCATGAACTATGCCACGGGCTGAGGTTTACCGCTTCAAAAGAGCCAAGGTCGAGTGGAGCTTAAAACTTTCTAGGACGGGCCTCGACGGGTTTGGGGTTGGACTTGTGCGACTCGATAGTGAGCATTTTATAGGTGTAATGTGCATGTAGTGTGAGGTCTATCACGTGACAAAAAAATTTTTTATTTTTTTTTTTGAAAAGAAAAGATAAAAAAACACATAAGCACGTAAATTACAACTCTCGAATCACCCGTGTGACCGGTAAATAAACACAAAGTTAAACAGTCCAAGGGTTCAATTCTGTTCTGATGCAGGCAACTGTTCCCACACTCCACTATTCTGTTCAGTCACTGAAACCTGTTCATGCCCTGGAAATTGGCCCAAAAGCGCGCGCCTCGGGCTGGTGTTGTGGGAAGCGCGCGCCTGGCGCATTGTATCTGGGAGGCGCCCGCTTCTGGGCTAACCTGTCAAATTATCAGAAACATATGGACTCAGGGGATTGCCTTGGTCCTGATTGTGTGATGAAACCCCTGCAATGTTTGTTAGCACGAAATAATAGGAAGAATAGGAAGAACACATGGAAGGTGGGCGATTCTGGAATTTGACGCGGGACGAGCGTGCTTTGGACCATGAAGGTCCTAGGCGCGCGCTTCCCATATCAATTTCTAGAATGCCCAGAAAAGTGAATTATGAACAGAAACACAAGTTTAACCCTCAAGCAATCCCCAGCAGAGTCGCCACTGTAGATACCCCGGGGGCGGAGGCTGCGGCTTTAGGCCAGAGCGCGCGAGCTCATCCTAGGATGTCTAATTGTGTTTTAGAGTCGCCACCCACGTTTTTGAGGAACGTAAGAAAACCTAATGTTTAAGAGCCTAAGTTTGATTTACAAAAATAGAGATTCTTTGAGATGAGGGGTTTGGGGGTTAGGTTACGAAATGGGAAGTACTTAAACACCCATTTCGCCCAAGCAAAGTCGGTCTTGTTTGTTCATAATTCACTTTAAAGATAAATGTATTCTTCCTATTTGAATGATGATAAAAAAAAAGGGTTTTAAAGTTTAAAATGTAGGGAGATGACTCCTAGGCCAATTCAATGTAATGAAAGGACCATTGGTGTCATGTCCCAAGTGGTTTTGGGGTGATTGCACAATTTATTGAAGAATAATAATAAGAAGAAGAAGAAAAAGAAGAAGAAGAAGAATAAAGTTTAAGACATTTACCTATAGTATCCTCCAAAGAGAACCTCTTGAAAAGCCTTGAAGAAGAGGTTGAATACTTGGAGAGAGCACTTCTTAAGGTCTTTAGTTGAAAAAGGTCTAAAAGAAGTCCCAAGGAAAGTCTAGAAAAGAAATGAGGAAAAAGGTCTAAAAGAAGTCCAAGGAAACGTCTAGAAAAGAAATGAGGAAAAAGGTCCCTTCCAATGATGGATTGGAGGGGTTTTTATAGTTGAAAGAGGGGAGTTTTTGGAGCCAAACGGAGTCTCCAAGAAATCTTTCCCGGGCAAAATCATGTATAATGAGCAAGGGAGAGATTCTTGGGCAGAATCTGTAACTGACACACCCCAGAAGCGCGCGCATCCCACCTAGGCGGTGAAAGGCGTGCGCGTCTGGCCTCAAGAGGCGGAGGCGTGCGACTCTGAAAAGCAATTTTCGACAGAATGGACTAGAAAGTTAGAACTGTTATTCAGTTTCGTCTCGGGACTTAACGGAGTCCGTCTGGAACTTAACCAAAGTAACAGACACTAACAGAAAACTCTTAAAAGAGGGAGAAACACAAAATCAAGTGTGCAATCGGGGTGGGCGGTCCGAGGCGGGGTGTCTATACCCAGGGATCAGCATACATAAAGCCCGGCATCAGATGGTTCACCCGGGTTATGATAATCCACCATCTGGCTCCCATGCTGCCAGTACACCCTCTCTCCCAAGTACATAGCCATGCACTCCACCGAGCTCATCAACAATCTAGAGCGAGTGGGTAGCAGAGTACGCTCTATGCCACTATATATCGGTCTCCAGGGAAACAATGACTGAGACACAGACTCGGGCCTCAGACCATCCAGATATTGCCTGGCTGAAACCAAGCCAATGGGGACAGTGCCGGTCTTCACATTTCTGTCCTTGTAAGACCACCTAGCAAAATTACGATACAGGGGCTGACCCTCTCTCCCAATCTGAAGTCCCTCATGCCCAGAATGGCAAAATCCCATAGCTGCAAACAGAAGCAAGGGCAGAAATTAAACACAGTTGAAAGTGCAGAAAAGACAGAAACCTAAAAGGGCAAAACAGTAAATGTACCTCCCAAGCAAGAGAAAAGCCCGAGACCGAGCTCCTAGTCGAAGGACTAGTCAAGTCCATGCCATGATAACAAACAGCCAGACCCGCTGTACCCCAGTTGTACTGCGCAGCCTGGTCCAAGTCTATTAGGAGGTCCAGCAGGGACAAGGCCGCATAACATCCCCCATTCGTAAAAACGGTGTGGGACAAAGCATACCAGATAAAGCATCGGGCCACCGTCTCGACCCTGTCAGCGGTAACTCTCCGAGACTCAGCCTCAAGGATTCTAAAGTAAGCCCGAATCCTCCCCCAGGTCACTCGGTAGTTCTTCACCACAAACTCGCAGTCGACTAGAGCCAATAACTCAGCAGGTGTCCTAGCAATCCCGCTAACACCACAAGGGACCGGCACCCCAGAAAAAGGCAAACCGGTTAGAGCCGTAAAGTCAGTCGGGGTCATAGTTACCTCCCCCATCAGTAAGTGGAAAGTGTGAGTGGTGTCCCACCATCGCTCCCTCAAAGCCTGAATCACATCAGGATCATTCTTCAACGAAGGCAGACTGGTAATGAAAGGACCAAAAAATGTAGCAGCCACCCGAGTCTGTACTTTTTCTGGCAGTTTCCTCCATACAGAAACGGGCGCCTGAGCCCCATCTCGGATCTTGGTCAAACGGTTCCACCTCTGAAAGGAAACAAGAGACAAATAAAAATTCGTCAGTATAACGGCTAGAAAATGGCCAAACCCAACATGAAGAATTCAACAATATCACCAAGTGCAAACAAGTATGAGAACATGCAAATTGGTGTCCAAGCATTCCTTTCGTAACAAATCAACAAGAACAATAACATCCAGGCATGATCAAAAGGGTTGCTGCAGCAGTATTACGGGCAACAATGACATAGCCCCAAAATGCGAAAAATCAACAAGGAGAGGCGAAATCCTTACCAATCCCGTGGAAACAAAGTGGGAGATATGAGTATGGGACTCATAAGTCAGTTGCCTTGGGTCCATAGCCTCGACCCCAACCTCGGCTTCTTTACCCATCGGCATCTTAAAAGGGGGAGTTTGATGAGAACTCGACATGATCCCTTGCTAGATTGGTTTCGAATGAACAAAGGAAACGTTTTGGGATGATTTCCTTTAAAAAATTTGACTCAGAATGCAGAGAGTTTGGGGGAATTTTGAACTCTGTCCGAACAAAATGGACAGTTTCTGCACTTATGCTGAACAAATTCGCAAGGAGTGCGCCTCCCGCTACCCTAATGAGACGCGGGCGCGTCCCACATCAATTTACAGACGCGGGCGCATCCCGTGTCCAGTCAAGCCCAGGTGAAAATTCCCATGCAGGAATAAATGCATCACATCAATGTTCATTCAACTCCCATCCGAGTTTTCAGCTCCACCTTGGGGTATTTCAAGTACAAAACTCCGCAACGGGCACCGCTAAATCTGACGGTTACAAAAGTCAAGGCAATCTTGTCATTTTCCTTGGTCCGTAGTCAACTGTGCCCGCACCCCACAAAAGTCAACTGCAAACGCTACTCCAGATAGAGTACATCAAAATACAGCTTCAAAACAGCAAATTTGGTCCACAGTGAACCACCGAAATCACCTCCTCATCAGCAAAATCTACTCAACAAAGTCACATTCATCGGCAGACAGACTCTCCAGTCCCTCCAAATCAGCAGGCAGACTTTCGAGTCCCTCTACACCAGCAGGCAGACTTTCGATTCCCTCTACATCGGTAGGCAGACTCTCCAGTCCCTCCACATCAGCAGGCAGACTTTCGAGTCCCTCTACATCGGCAGGCAGACTCTCCAGTCCCTCCAAGTCCTCTATATGGACTCTAAATTTTGGCCACCGTGGGTCGATTTCTATCACCGCACCCGTACTATCAGCAAAAGCCACTCACACAGGGAGCGCACTCCTATCTCTTGTAATTTCAAGATTCTTGTTTTCATCGAGTCTTTGTTTTTTTCCTGGTGATGTCCTCGGCGGATGTTTTATTCTTTCGTCGACGCATTTTTCTTTGCAATCCACGTCACCGAGGGGCTCTGTAGACACCCCGCCTTGGCCTGCTCACCCCGATTGCACATTTGATTTTGTGTTTCTCCCTTTTTTAAGTGTTTCTCGTTAGTTTCTGTTACTTCCGTTAAGTTCCTGACTGACTTCGTTAAGTCCAGGGACCAAACTGAAAAACAGTGCTGACTTTCTAGTCCATTCTATCATTTTTGCCATCTCCAAGGCACGCGCGTCCTCCCTTTGGGACCAGAGGCACGCACATCCCGCCACCAAGGCAGGAGGCGCGCGCACCTGGGCATCAGTTACAGATTTCTGTCCAAGAATCCCTCCCTTGCTCCTTTTAACAGGATTTGCCCGGGAAACTGACCTTTGTGACTTGGTTTTGGCACCAAAAACTCACCTTATTCACCTTTATAAACACCTCTAATTCACCTTTGAATGGGAGGAGGATTTTGATCATTAACAAAACTATACACAAATACTTACAAAGCATTTTCCTAAGAACCTCTTGAAGGAGTCCTTGAAGGTCTTTGAAGTATAGGTAAATGACTACTCTTTTCCCTCCTTTTCTACTTCATCTCTTCTCTCTTTCTTTTATTTTAATCAAAAGTGCAATCACCCAAACATTTTTGGGACATGACATCAAAGACTACTTCACTTCATTGAAGCTAGTCACGAAGTCATCTCCCTACATTCTAAACACCCCTTTTTTACCCCCTTTATCATCAAGAATAAGAAGAACATTTCATCATCTATCTAGATTGTGATCAAGCAAGACAAACTTTAGTTGGGCTAGATGGGTGTTTAAGTACTTCCCATCTCATAACCTAACCCCCGAACCTCATAACAAAGAATCTCTGTTTTCGTAATCAAACTTAGGCTATAAACATTAGGTTTTTCTTATGTTCCTCTAAAACATAGGTGGCAACTCTAAAATACAAACAGACATCCTAGGGTAACACACGTGCTCTAGCCAAGCTGTGGCCCCCCGGGGTATCTACAGTACTTCAAGTCATCTTTGGAAGGCTCGTAGAACTTGTTTTTGACAAATGGGACCTCTATGGGTTTCATTCTCCCTTGTTGATATTTCCCTAGGCCTAAACCAGGGAATTAATTCATATTCCTCATCATGCGGAGGACTTTTCGATTGCTGAGGGTCCATGATCCGTTTCCCCCTTGTTCATCGATGGCGTTGATTGAGACGCCTGAGAGGGTGGAGTCTTCTAAACCGTGTTGGACTTGGTGGACGGGTTCCCCTTTTCTGTGGATAGTGACGTTTTCTGCCATGATGGTCACTATTTCATCCCTATTTCTGAACTTGACACACTGATGGAGAGTCGAAGGGACGACATTGGAACTATGTATCCATGGTCGGCCCAAGAGCAAATTGAATGAGGAAGGCACATCGAGCACTTGGAATGGGACGGACATGACCATGCTTCCAAACTCGATGTCTATTTCCACCATACCCATAACTATCTGGGCAGTGCTGTCGTATCCTCGGATCACTTGAGTAGAAGGATTTAAGTTTGAATTCTTAAGCCCCAGTATGCCCATGATCCGGCCGGGCATCAACTTGAGTGAGGAACCACCGTCGACCAAGACTCTTGAAATAGGTCTCCCGCTTGTTCTTACTTTGAGATAAATGGATTCATTATGATCGGACCCAAATGGTGGAAGGTCTATGTCGGCAAAAATAATGACATTGCCAAAATGAATGTGGCATATCATTGCAGTGAGGTCCTCAGGTATTGTGTCAGGAGAGACTGATGTGTCATCGAGATTACTGATGACAAGCTCGGTGCTTCTTTGAGGATGCAATGAGGTCCCAAATGTAGATGTTGGCTTGAGTTTTCTTGTGTTGAACCAATAAAGGGTCTTCGGGAGCGTCGTGAGCTTGCGATCTTTGAGAAGAGGTTGTTGGTGCAGAAGTAGTGGGGTTGTTTGCTATGACTCGTCCGGATCGAGTTAGCATGTTGACATTCCCATCTTACCTCTTTTTCCTATTCTCTAGTACTTCCCTCATTAACTCATCATAAGTCACAACGTATCAAGAATTATCAAATTTATTCATTTCTTTGGAGCGCTCATTCACAATTTGGATTGAATGAGTGGTTTCCTCAAACTCTCCTAACTCTATTACATTGACATCATCGCCACTAGTCACTATGAACTCTTTCTTTTCTATGAGATCTTGGATGACATTGCGGAGGACAAAGCATTCCTCGGTGGTGTGGCCACTATGTTGGTGGTAGCCACAATGCTTGTGGTAGGCATGGTTGGGACGTATCATCTTGGGTTTGTATCCTTGGAGAGGAGTAACTTGCCCTTTGGCCTTGATATCTTCGAAGGCCTCGGTGATAGTCATGCCTTGGAGAGGAGTGTAGACACGAGCATCTTGAAATTTGTTACCTTGTGGTGGAGGAACCCTTTTGTAATTCCCCTTGTCAGTAGTGACGGCATTGACTGAAGCCTCTTTTGTGGAGTTAGAGGCGGCCTTGTAATGGAAGCTAGGAGCATTTTTCTTGATCTCCTTGAGAAACTCATCCATTCAGATTCCTGCCTCATACATTTGAGAGGAATCAGCATAGCAAGCCCCACTTAGGTGGGTGCGGAGATCAATCTTTAGACATTTAAGGAAGATGTCCATTTGCTCTTTGGTGCTAGGCCTCTCGACAATTTCAGCAGGCTTGTCATTCCACCTTCTCGTGAAGTCAATGAAGGATTCATTTTCCTTTTGAGTAGTGTTCTTGAGCTCTTTCTTGGTTGGCGGGTGGGTGGTGTTGCCTTGGTATTGACTTTTGAAGGCAAGCATGGCGGTGTCCCAATCAAGACGGACTGTGAGGGGGAGAGTAGCATACCAATCCTTTGCCGCCCCTTCGAGAGTAAGAGGGAAGCATTGTGCCATAACTTTAGGAGAGACCTTCTTCGGTACCAGCCCAAATGTAAGTCTCAATGTGTGCCATGGGACAAGATTTGCCCTTGAACTTGCTGATGTCGGGCATCTTGAACTTGTCGGGGAGAGCGGACCATTGTGCTCATGAGAATGGAGGACTGATAAAGGCTGGTGTCGGGAATTTTCCCCACGTTGAGACCGTTGAAGCGTTGATCTATGTAAGCCATAATTGAATCAACCATATTGTGCTTATTGTTCTCGGTGCTCGGTTCCCCCCATTTTCTTGGTGAGGGTACTACTATAAGGGCTCTCAAATAAGCCTTGGGTCCACTCGAACTCTTCATTGTCTTTCTTGTCCTTACCCTTGGCAAGCTTAGTGAGCTTTTCTTTCATTTGCTCCATTTCAGCCTCGTGGGCTTCCCTTTGATTGTTGAGGTGAGATTGACAAAGATAATACTTATTTTGGGCCTCCTTATTAAGAGTGGAGACTTGATCTTGGACCATAGCTGAAAGTTGTTCGAGAGACATGGCGTTGCTGCTGCCGGTCATGGTTGCTGTTGGTGCTGTTGGAGTAATCTCTTCACGAACTAACCAATTTGATGAATCCCGGTAGACACGGTAAGTACAAATTGAACTTATATTGTAGAAGAGGCCCTTTTCAGTCTTGAGTAACACTTTCGGTCCATGAAGAGGTTGTTTAGAACACACAGTTGGCATACGACTCAAACCATATAAAGAAAAGACTCTTTTTTTTTGTTTTTTTATAAGTCGGAAGGACGGAGTCCCTTTTGAGTTTCTAAGGAAATAATGGAATCGTCACACTTGTATATAGACCTTCTCGCGGTCCCATATACTCATCGGATTCCATCACGCTTGTGAATCCTACACATGTCGGGATAAAACTAAATTAATGTAGTAAAGCATACATGCGGGGATGGATTTTTATTTTCGTCCATAATAACCACTTGGGGACGGCTTTTTATTTCGTCCATGATAATGTTAGTACCCGATCTGCAGTTAGACGACTTCTTAGACGTTTAGGAGCCTTCAAGGACCTTTTAGGCAATTATAACCTAACAGAGACTTATTCGACAAATTTCCAGAGTTCTAGTTGGATGAAATCGCTTCTAATTCGAAATCCATCGGGATAATGGACAAATCCCGAGAACAAAGTGATAAGATTTCACTGAGATCTAGATAACGACGTGATCCGGCAAGACTGGCCACGCGGTCACTTATGTGGCCACGCGGCCACTTCTTTCCCAGGCCGGGAGGCCACTCCTTGCGACTCCTATTCCCTATAAATAGGTGCCTCTAGCTCCAGAGATCGATAACGAATTCATTCTAAGAGTTTTACAGTCAAAACTGACGGGAAAACTCTTAGTTTAAGCCTTTTCGGCACCCTCGAAACCTCTTCGAATCTTCAAGAAGCTTCAATCATAGTTCTTGCCGATCAAGGTAAGTCCTCTTCCTTTTCTAATTATGTTCTTGTTATGTTCTTAGGCTAGATCTATATTATGCATGTTTTCATTATGTTTATGCATCCATATTCATATGTTCTTCATGCGTTCTTCATGTTCTTAGTCTAAACTCATAATATATGCTATATTTAGGGTAGCGATCTTCATGTTTATGTGTTCATTCATATGTATTCATGATGTTCTTATTATTATGCTAGATCTAAGACTTATCCATGCGTAACATATTAGATCTAATGTTTTAATCCCTATTTATGTGCACATGCCATAGCCAATAATGATCTTAGGGTTTCATCAAACCCTAATACGATCTAAGAACTATTTCTAACCCTAATCTTCCCCCTCTATATCCATCATCCCGCTTCATCTCTTCCCATTCTAATTCATCAATGAACTACACCGACCTGAGCTTCTCATGATGAGAAGAATGTAGGCAATCTTCGGATCCGGTCTCAAACACACACACACACACATTGATCATGATAGAAAGACCGATTCATCGGGCAATAGGAGTGATATCATGAATATTCTTCTTCTATTGTAATTGACCCCCGAACCCCATTATTCTCATAAATGGTTTTCTCAATGTTTTAACAACAAATAAAACAAATTGGCGACTCTCGATTTCAACCTCGCGTATTCACAGTGGCGACTCTGCTGGGGATATTGTTTTCGAAAAACCTTTTTTCAAAACTTAAGAGGGTCAAACTTTCTTAACTTCACGATTTTGTGTGTGTTTTAACTTCCCCGCGCACCCCTTTTCTGTAAATCTGTGCCTAACGATTGCCTGCAGGTTTTTGTGTTCATAGCATGTTTAAATGTTGTAGATCTGCTCTGCTTATGTTTATATCATGTTTAAAATCTGTTAATATGAATTGTTATGCTAGTAGACTTCTCTCGTGCATTGCATATCATTCCTAAAAATACATAACCAAATGTCACACAACCACTAGTGCGTGTCACACTGCACACCCTACTGGATACTCCGCTGAGTGCACAGATTTTGGTGATCCTGTCACCTCTATCTTCGTGGCACCCGGGCTATCTAACTCACTGTTCTCACTTGTGAAGCAGTCGAGGTTAATCTCTTGTTCATTTCTAAAACCATGCACTTTGATCGAGTTAAGAACACTTAACAAAACAAGTAATCCTAATCTTAACTAAAATCATTCATCATGTTGCATGTGTCTACACTAGGTCAACTCTAGTCGAACCTTAGACTCGTCTAGGTCAACCTAGTCTAGCCTAGGTCAACTCTAGTCGAACCTTAGACCCGTCTAGGTCAACCTAGTCAACCTTTGACATTCGTAGTTCAAATTATCTACCGCAGTTTCGTCTAAGTCAACCCGTCATCTCGACCTACCCTAGGTCAACTCTAGTCGAACCTTGACCGACTAGGTCAACCCGCCTTCTCGACCCATCTAGGTCAATCCTTCACCTTGACCCGTCTAGGTCAACCTGCCTTCTCGACCCGTCTAGGTCAATCCGTCACCTTGACCCGTCTAGATCAACTTAGTCTACTCTAGATCAACTCTAGTTAAACCTTAGACCTGTCTAGGTCAACCCGTCTAGGTCAACCTAGTCTACCTTAGGTTAAACCTTAGACCCGCCTTCTCGACCCGTCTAGGTCAAACCTTCATCCTCGACCCATCTAGGTCAAACCGTTACCTTGACCCGTCTAGGTCAATCCTTTAGTCAAGCTAGCCGATCTTAGATGACCCACCTCTTGGTCTACCTATGTCAAACATTACCCGACTCGCTTAGGCTAAGACCAACTTACTTAGGCTCCATCCACCTATACCGAGTTAAACACCTATTTCATCCCTAACCTATTGACCTTTTTACCTTTTCATCCTCAACCTATTTTTTTTTTCCTTTTCGTCCTTGAAGTATCTATTTGCAGGATGAAATGGTCTTTTTGTCTCCTCACCGTCTGGTCAAACGTTAAGGTGAAGACATATCAATCAACGTGAAAAATAGATACTTCAAGGACGAAAAGAAAAAAAAAAATAGGTTGAGGACGAAAAGGTAAAAAATCAATAGGTTAGGGATGAAATAGGTTCGCCAGATGGAGGTCAACGTCCACGTACGCACAAGTTAACGTTTGACCAGACGGTGAGGAGACGGAAGGACCACTTCATCCTGCAAATAGATACTTCAAGGACGAAAAGGAAAAAAAATAGGTTGAGGATGAAAAGGTAAAAAGGTCAATAGGTTAGTGATGAAATAGGTGTTTAACTCCACCTATACCTAACCAAGGACCGAGTCATCTCCCCTTACTTTTAGACCTCTACAGTCATCTTCTAATACTTATGGTCTTAAAGACCTCTTCGGTCACTATCTCACTCGTTTTACTTAACCCGAACTACGGTGACCTGAGCCTCTCATTGTGTGGGACCTCTCCTACATAGTAAGGGGAACGTAGGCACCTCCGGCCCGGTCAAACTTTTGGTTTTTTCATTCAAAGAACATTTCAAAAAATACGGAGATCGAGTCTTTTTATAAAAAAAATGATTTTATAACGATGCCTTGTCATTAATTATGAGTCTAATTTAATTCAAAGACTTAACTTCTCCACCAACCACTACAGAATCCTGCATCATGTCTGCCAAAGGGATCATCACAGTCATAACCGAAGCTACCACCCAAGGTCTCGAGACAACTCTCCACCCCAGCACCACTCTCAATGAGCAAATGGCCCACTTCAACGCCATCCTCAACAAGAAAGCGGTCTATCTTGACACCGCTCTCAACAAGCAAGAAGCCTTCTATGAGACTCTCCTCAACAAGCAAGCGGACCACTATGAGACTATCCTCAAAGAGCAATCAACCCTCTCCCGAACTCTTCTTGATGAGAAAGAAGTCTTCTTTGAGATTGTTCTACTCAAACGGACAGACCGCTTCCAGAAGGTGGTGTACAAATCTCTAAAGGACACCGAGGAACATCTCCGGTCTGACATCTATGGCATCTATAAGTATCTCAACCGCACTCTTCCTCATGCTCAGTTTCAACACCCGTACGCTCCTCAAAGGTATAGACCACCACGGACTTCCCCCATTGGGATGCCTCCTGTGATTACTCATCAGCATGGAATACCAATCCATAAACCGCCCTCCAAGATGGTCCGTGAAAAGCGTAAGTTTGATGATTTGGGTATGCCATTAGATGAATGCTTCGAAAATCTAGTTCAAGCCGGAAAGTTAGCTCTTCTTCTCGACTTTAAACCAAACTTTGCAAGACAAGACTTGGATCCCTCCAAATACTGCAAGTATCACTAATACATCGGACATGACACCGAAAAGTGCTTCCAACTGAAAAGGATGATCCAAAGCCTCATTGATAGTGGAGCCATCATCCGCCAAGGGAACAAATGGGTATAAGCAAAGTCCAAGCAAGCAAGAAGGTACACCGGGGCTACCTCCTTCTAAACTTTCAGTCTTCGTAGGTTCTATGGAGTCTTTTAGTCAAAGTCTACCTCGGGCACTAGTCATTTATTTTACTAGCAAAAGTCCTCTTTGGACATTAGTTAGATTGTTAAAGTCCACCTCGGACTAGTTAATTCGAGTCTTTAATAAAAGTGTCTTTATTTCTTTTCTCTCTAGACTTGAGACATAATCTTGCATATACATCAACTCCATGAAAATTGTATTAATCTTAATTGACTATTGATTGCTATACCTTTATATGACGAATTTGTTGGTGTTGGTGCCCTAGGCACGTTTGTTAAACGTTGTATAAGTTATCATTTTATTCATGATGATAAAGAGATAATAAGATTATTATTGTTGCTCATGTTTGCTTATAATAATCTTCGTCCCTAGAGCTTGTTAAGCACTAGTATAAAGGCTAGATGATCATGTTAGATGTATAGGTACTTGTTTGGAACAAGGTACTGGATATGACCCGCTGTATGAGATTTATGTCATGGTCTATGTCATATATAAATCTCATATTAGTTATGTCATTTGAATCCTTAGACATGAAGTTATTATAGTCTTCCACTTGATGAACATTATGTTTGACATATTCAAACGCTGCCTTAACACGGTAGTTATAAAGGGTATGATTGGCATAATCAGATTCACGTAGGGAAGAATAATAAGCTAAATGGATTTGTCCCTCTTCGGAGAGATGTCAAGCTTGGGCCCCTTGAAGGAATGATGTTGGTGAAATGTTTGGCCAAACTCAAATGGATTGATTGGATCAATGTCATTTGGTTTATCAACATATTCGGAATCGAGAAAGTATTGAACAATACAAGTTGACTTATTGACCATGACTTGTGTTCAATGACACCGTGGACAAAGGGATTGTGACATATTCTAAAGGAATGAGGATTTGTATCTAGTTATACTATTTGGGTAGGTATGACGGTTTGCTAGAACCTAATCATATCTTATGGTTTGATGTTTGAACTCATTGCCAACTTAGTATAATCCTAGAGTGTCACACACGAAAGAACGAATCTTAAAAAGGGACTAAAATGGAAAATATGGCCTTCTGAACCATGTTGTGCGACCGCACAAACTGGTCTGGGCGGCCGCACAGTGTTGGGCCACCGCACAGATAGTTTTGGGCGGCCGCACATGCATGTCGGGACAGATTTCCTAATTTGATTTGGAAAAGAATTTTGGATGGGTTTAAACACAAGTTTCCTATTTGGAATAGGTCTTACTTGTATATAAACATCAAAATTCGGCTAGAACTTGTTCCAAGCTTTTGTGCAAGTCTCCAAAGAGTTTGAGAGAGTTTTATTTTGTTTTAAGAAATCCTAGATTGAAGAACAAAATAATACACAAATAATATTCCATAAAGTTCATATTAATTGTGAAAACGTGTTTCACAATTTTGGTTTAGCAACCAAAATCAAGTGTTCTTGATATTCGTTCGTGGTGTGGATACCGCTAGAGGGTGAAACTTATCATCTTCAAAGTTCGTGATTCTTACTATGTTCATGATCAAGGTTTCAAGCCTCCATCGAATTCAAGGTTGCAAAATCAAAGGCATCAAGGGTTAGTATTCTAGTATTCATCATATTGTATTTGACTTAATCATATGAACGGATCTATGGCTTTGGGTTTCATAAAATTTTAAATGCTTAATTCCGTTGCGCGTGTTACTACGAAACCCAACAGTGGTATCAGAGCCCCGTTCATGTTGATTATTTCATACTTAAATCATGTTATGTGTATATAAATTGTTTGTATGCCTAACATGATATGAATATTGGATTATATGATGTTTATGTGTTATATGATTCTATGTGGTTTATTGTTTTACAACTTTAATCGCACTATTGAATCGCACTAAAAATTATGTTGTATTCTGAATTGTTTGATTATTAATTTTTGATTGGATCAAAGTTTTAATAATCGGGGAAAACAATTTTGAGACAAATTTTCGAACTCTGAAAATCATTCTGATGCTACTGTGCGACCGCACAGAAAAACGTCGGCGGCCGCACATGTTTGGGCGACCGCACAGTCTTTCTTGGGCGGCCGCATAGTGATGGTCAAAAGCTGGAGTTTTGAGGTAGGTCCGACCGGACCAAAGTAAGGACCCGGCCGGACCTTCTGGTCTGGGCTGGGGTTCTCTTTGGGTCGCGGGGTGGATTTAGTTGGTTTGAATTCCTATTTGTTTTAGTCGTTTGATTCTGAGATTGATTCAAGGTTTGGATGGCTAATCTACGTTCATCGAGATTGTGTTTCCCAAACTTGATTGCAATCAAAGTTTCAAAGATAAAACGAAGTTAGAATTATGAAGAGTTCATAATTGATAAAATTGAGAAACAAAGTTCTTGATCCAATGATTGGAGATACATGTGGAATTGTGAATGCAATTGGCCTACGTTCATCGAGACCATCTATTGCTTAGTTTTGGCCACATGGACTACTTTCTTGGTTTCTTGAATTAGTGCGGAATTGTGGTTGTCAATGGCTTAGTTCGACCGCACTTCTTGTTGTCTTGATTTGGAGATGATAACCAAAGTTCAAATAGTCTCATCCTCATAATCATAGAGAAACTAATGACACATAACTATTATGCTTAAATTAATGATGATTAATTTAGTGGCTAAACTTCTTGCGTAACATGTTTATCTTGTGTGCTCATAAATGTGTTGTATGCTATATGTGATGAACCTTCAAAGAAAGTTTTAAGTCCCTTTTGCCATGCCATGATTAAAACACTTGCTAGTATATGAGTAATTTCAATGTAGTTTTCGCCCTAGCGAGGTGCATTAATTTTATTCATGTATGAGCAAGATAGATAATGTGGGCACGCCCTAGCGAGGCACATTAACTATACATTTAAAATGGTTGGACTTAACAAGGCATCAAAACAGTTTTGGGCCTAGGCAAAGATGAGATTAAACATGCTTTTGAAATTGGATCCCTAAGAATCATATTGGATATGATTGACAAGAAATTGTCTACCTAATTAATTTGATTTTGAGCGGTGCGCCAAAGCGTACTTGAAATTAAATTAAAGTTGGATCTTAGCCCAATTTAAAAGAATCTCAGAAAAAGGATCTAAGAGTCATATTGGATATGATTGACAAGGTTGTCTACCTAATTAATTTGGTTTTGTGTAATCCGCCATAGCGGACTTGAAATCAAATTAAAGTTGGATCTTAGCCCATTTAAATTATATTATACACTGGATGTATAAGAAGGTTATATAATTTAGTGGGAGTATTTTTAGAAAATACATTATTTATCTCTTTAATGAGATTGGTACTTGTGAAATTTTGGAAATTTTGCATTAGTTGTAGATGACAACTAAAATCGTTGCGATTAATCCTTGATAAGGATAATGCTTCAAGAGAATGGTACAAACTTCATGGATTGAATCCTGAGCTTAAGAATCGTTCTAAGGCAAGAAGATGTGTTGTACATTCTTGATGGTCCTATTCCTAAAGAACCCAATGCTAGAGAAAGACAATCACAAGAGACATGAGTATGTTTCTAGGGATGTGAGTTGTCTCATGCTCGTAACTATGAACTCAAAACTCCAACAAAGTTTGGAACTTGTGGAAGCCTATTAGATAGGTGTGGAGTTGAGTTACATGTTTCAAAGAGCAATCTAGGCAAGAGAGGTATAAAACCATTATTGCATTCGCTTCATGCAAAAGGAGTAAAGGGCAATAAGTGGAACCTTACATGCTTAAGATAAAGGCTACGTAGAGCATCTTGAGAAACTTGGTTGTCCAATTGGATTGGAGGAAGTCACAGATCTCATTCTTGATTCATTGTCCAAAAGTTATAATCACTTCATGATGAACTATAACATGCTTAGAATGAATAAGAATCTCTCCGAGTTGCATGATATGCTGAAAACTGCGGAGATGAAGATAATGGAGAAAGGTTCTCCAATGCTTATGGTTCATGATGGAAAGGAGGCCAAATGCCAAAGGAAAGGTAAGACAGACTTGTCAAACCTAAAGAAAATAATTGTGGTTAAAATAATAACTCTAATTGATGCATTTTGGTGAAATGGCAATTGGATTGACCATTTAGAATTGTAGTCAAAATTCTGGATAATCAATAAAAGGAATGGTAGTGGGACTACCACTTGGGATATTTATGTTATAAATTAATCTTTCTAAATTTAATTATTGGGTATTGGATACCAAAATAATTAGTAAATTGAAAGACTACTTATAGTAAAGTTTGACCTACGAATGGTAATGATGCAATGGTTGCAGAATTGTTCGTAGAACACTTGTAAAGTGACTTTACTAAGGGCATCTCCAATGGACACCAAATTCTACACTAAAACACTAAAAAAGCCACTATTCACTTCTCCAATGGACACTATATTTTACAGCAAATTTGGTGTAAATGAATAGTGTTACACCAAATTTGGTGTAACACTATTCATTTACACCAAATTTGGTGTAATAGTTTCACTTGTCACATTTAGTCTCTCTAAATTCAAAAAACTCACACATTGTAAATTATGTTAATTAACTTATATGTTAATAAATTATATAATATATTTTACTTAAATATTTAGTAATCTTTTAAATTTCAAATATTGGTTTAAGATAATTATATCATCTCAATTAAAAGAGAGGGGTTTATATGTAAAATCATAGACTTCAAGTATTGTTTGTGTAACAATGAGAGTTAGTGGAAAAATGAGGTGGATAGAGAATATTCCTTTTTAGTGTGAAAAATAGTGTGATACATTGGAGGAGATTTTTTTTTAGTGTAACATTTGGTGTAAAAGATACACCAAATTTGGTGTTCTCCATTGGAGATGCCCTAATGAACTAGAAAATATTATTTTGTTATAAGATAAGGAAGGATATTTATTTCTTATTTGGAATAAGAAAAGTGCTTTATTTATTATGATTTACTTCATTGTGTTATCATATAAATAAATTTTATATCCTAAATCTTGAAGAACAAAGTAATAAAAGCTATAACATAAATAATTAAAATTCTTTATGCATTATTGTTTTGATCAAATAAATGAGAAATGCATATCTAAAATTCCATGGGACGGAGTTTTAAGTCATATGATTTGGAATCATATGATTTATGCAAATTTTATTTACTTGGACCAAGACATCTTTTGCTATGAATAGTGAAATGCTAATATCTTACTTGACCTAATACATGTCCATGTCTATGGTGCATTAAGTAGCAATGCTAAAAGAGATTTTAGGTCGGACTTGGTAAAACTGTTCAAAGATTCTGATTCAATCATGATGATGAATAATTAAACCAAGAATTTGACAATCATTGTTAAGATTGTGAAATGGTTTCACAATTAACTTCACTAAGAACACCATTCTAAATGATGTATCTACGTGGAAGTGTAAGAACCTTATTGGATATGATTCATTAGATGATAAAGTCAAATTGATCTTCCATTTTTTGTTTTGGGGTTATGTATTTGAAACCGTTATGATGACACTAATTTGAGTTCCATCAAAAGAGGTTAAAAGGTGAAAGAAAAAAAAAACTGGGTTTGTCTTTCATAAAGATTTAAGATAGTGAGACCTTTTGAAAAGGAGTTGTCTGGGACACACTCACATTTAACTCTAATAAATATATTTTCATGGGATATCCTAAGGAAACTTGAGGATAAAATTTTACTCATAAGAAAATAGTATTTAACCTATGATGGAAGTTGAACAAGTTTTCACAAGGGGTTGTGAAAATCCGTTCAAGATATACAAGTACTTGCACACATGATAAAATACAATCTATTAGAAGAAATATTGGATATTTCGAAATAGAAAGTATTGAGGTAAAGTTCATTTAGAATGAAGTATTTACCACCTATCAAAGATGCAATATCAACTCCAGTTTTTTTAGATTAATGGCTTGGAGTCATAAAATCTAAAAAGCAATTCATGTATAATAATCAAGTTTAGAACTTGATCATTCTAACCTAAGGTGTAAAAATCAAAGGAGATGAATGACTTTTCTTGGAGAAAAAAAAACTTACATGGGTAGCAAGAAACTTATTAGAATTTTCATAGTCACATGTTCCTATTTGGAATATGAAATTTGACAAAATGATGTCAAAACAAGCGTTCCTCAACGGGAACTCACTTAAGGATGTATTGGATACAACCTAAAGGTTTTGATAGTCAAGAAAATTCTAAAAGGTATGAAAGTTGCAAAGATTCATTGGATGGATTGAAGCAAGCTTTTGGGAGTTGGAATCTCCGTTTTGATAAGTCATAGAGTTTGGCTTGATCAAGAACAAAGATGAATCTTGTATATACGAGAATATTAGTGGGAGCATGGTGCTATTCCTTATCTAATATGTGGATGACATATTGCTCATTGGAAATGACATTCCTACACTTTAATCTGTAAAGATTTGGTTAAGAAAGTGTTTCGCAATGAAGAATATGGATGAAGTCACATAAGTCATTGGCATTAAGATCTACAGAGATAGATCAAGGAAGCTAATTGGTTTAAGCCAAAGTACATATATTGACAAGGTCATTAGAAGATTCCGCGAGGAAAATTCTAAGAGAGGACATTTGTTAGTGTTACATGGAGTTTTTCTAAGCAAGACTCAATGTCCTAAAGACAAAAGATGAGCATGAGAAAATGAATGAGATGCCATTTGCTTCAGCAATTGGATCCACCATGCCATGATAAGTACTAAGCCGGATATATCTAAATGCTTGGAGCATGACGAGTAGATACTAATCCGACACCGGTGAGATTCACTGGGTGGCTGTAAAAGCGATTCTTAAGAACTTTAGAAGGACTAAAGATTCATTTATGATCTATGGAGGTATGGAAGATGATCTCGGATACATGCTTCCAAACTGACAAAGATAATAGAAAATCGCAATTAGATTTTGTGCATGTGTCGAATAGTGGAGCTGTAAGTTGGAATGGTTCCAAGCAGAGTACAGTCACTAATTCTACGACTAAAACTAAGTATATTGCTGCATTGGATGCTGCGATGGAAACTGTTTGGATTAAGAAGTTCGTTGGAGAACTTGAGATGGTTCCTAGCATTGCTAATCCAATAGACCTTATTAGTAACAATAGTGGTGCTATTGAATCAAGCAAAGGAACCAAGAGCACATCCTAAATCCAAACACATACTTAAGCAATTTCTTATCGTTTAAGAAATCGTTGATAAGGGAGACGTAAATATATGCAAAGTACCAAGTAATGATAATGTTGCGGACACGCTAACAAAGGAACTTCCACAAGCTAAACATGATGGTCATGTTAGTTCCATGGGTATTGGATACCTAGAGATTGGGCCTAGGGAAAGTGGGAGATTGTTGGTGTTGGTGCCCTAGGCACGTTTGTTAAACGTTGTATAAGTTATCATTTTATTAATGATGATAAAGAGATAATAAGATTATTATTGTTGCTCATGTTTGCTTATAATAATCTTCGTCCCTAGAGCTTGTTAAACACTAGTATAAAGGCTAAATGATCATGGGATGATCATGTTAGATTTATAGGTACTTGTTTGTAACAAGGTACTGGACATGACCCGCTGTATGAGATTTATGTCATGGTCTATGTCATATATAAATATCATATTAGTTATGTCATTTGAATCCTTAGACATGAAGTTATTATAGTCTTCCACTTGATGAACATTATGTTTGACATATTCAAACGCTGCCTTAACACGGTAGTTATAAAGGGTATGATTGGCATAATCAGATTCACGTAGGGAAGAATAATAAGCTAAATGGATTTGTCCCTCTTCGGAGAGATGTCAAGCTTGGGCCCCTCGAAGGAATGATGTTGGTGAAATGTTTGGCCAAACTCAAATGGATTGATTGGATCAATGTCATTTGGTTTATCAACATATTCGGAATCGAGAAAGTATTGAACAATACAAGTTGACTTATTGACCATGACTTGTGTTCAATGACATCGTGGACAAAGGGATTGTGACATATTCTAAAGGAATGTGAACTTGTATCTAGTTATACTATTTGGGTAGGAATGTGAACTTGTATCTAGTTACATGTTATTTACACGTTATTTACACGCTACTTGCTATTCTACGTGTTACTTGCTACTGTACATGTTACATAGTACATAAATGTTTATACAGTCATCCATCAATATATACTATGCTATTGTCTGTGCTCTACGCTAACAAAATGCAGAAACTAAGAAAACGATCCACTAGCATCGCCTCGAGTCCTCTTTCGAGGATGTTCGCCCGGAGCACCATCGTCGTCACTAGAAAGAGGAGAACCGCCATATTCTGCCACCTAGCGGAGGCCCTTCACCACCTTCCTGTGCAATCTCCGGATCACCGCCCGTGAGCCCGACTCGCGGCAAGCCATGACCTCATATGTCTAATTAGTCACCTAAGACAAAGGCAGCACGAGTATGTCAAAGCAAGTCCAAATGAGAGGATGACTAAACATAAAAGTGGGATGAACAGAAGGAAAGGGTAAGGTACATGTACTGAGATAACCCGCCGTGATCTGAAACTCCAGAGCTACTTCACTCTCCTCATGATGCACCCATTAAGGGTCATCATCACCGTCTACATAATCATACAGAGGGACTCCAAAAACCCTGTCAAAAGAAGGACCTGCTGGACCTGGTGCCACCGACTCAACATGCCTCTGCCCCATCTCCGCAGTCTCTCCTCTATCACAGCGCTTGAGCCCCAAGGCACGTCCTAACAAAGTCATCATACGAGGCTCCCTCTACCATAAACTGTCTAGCATCAAGGCCCTTGGTTAACCTAACCCAGTCAGACAAAGACATTGAAACAGTCATGGACCACGGAGGATCCACCGAAACCAAATAGACACTACCTACTCCATCCTAGGGACCTACCCTCTCAATCAAGTAAAGGGCATCTCTGTCATGTCCAATCAATAACCTCCGCTAGCCCGTCTCCTCAAGCACAACTACGATCTACAACTCCGATTTAGGGAGCGGTACAACTCCGCCAAAGCCGCAGCCCCCAAAGAAAGTCTGCTCACTCCGATTTAGGGAGCGGTACAACTCCGCCAAAGCCGTAGTACCGGCATTAGCAAAGATGGGAGGTTGCCTCTACATCACCGAATCCTACCTCAAGAGCCACCAGCATCTCCTCATGTAGCCCCCAAGCGCACCACTCCTGTTATTGGTGCAATCAAGCTCGGAAGTCCATCCACACTCCCATCAGAAAGAAAGGTATCATCACTCCACACTAGGGCTACCTGTAAACCGCAACCCGGTAAGAGCCGTGAAGACCGAAGGAGCCACCATAACCTCTCCCCAACCAAGGTGGAATGTATGGGTGGTATCCCACAAATGCTCCCGTAGTGCCATGAACAGATCAGTCCTCTTGGTCAACTTTCCCCGACCGGACAAGCTCTCGAAGAATGTTCCCAAGCCAGTGGCCCGCACCTTGCTCTGTACAGTCTCTGGGATCCTCTACCACAAGCTATGCACAACGCTACACGAGCCCCTCGACTTCTAAGGCGGCAATACAACCCGCAAGCACAAACAGGTATGCACAGCAAAGGTATGCAATCAATCCAGCAATTTACTTCATGATGCATGCTCATATATGAACTGCTGCATTTTTATTCTAGGAGAATCCCCAAAATTTCTAACGAGTACTATAAATATCTCACAACCAAATCCCTAGTTTACCTAGGACAAGTCAACTCCAAACAAGTCCAAAACATTTCAATAATTAACGGACAAAAATATGACTTCATCCAAAATAAGCTTTCTCAACGAAAACACTAATGTACATTGCATCCCTACACTCTAACGAAAGTCGAACAACACAAAAAGCACTTTTAACAAAGTCAACCAAGTCAAAAATTGGTCAAAGATTACAACATTTTCGGACCAAAAGCGACTTAACATAAGAATTGCGTTTTTCAACAAAACCACCAAAATCAATACATTATACATACTACAAATAAATCAATCAACTTGGGTCAAAATCTACAAGCTTCATGTAAACCCCAATTAAAGGTCATTAAACCCTAAGTACAAAACTAATCAACCAAGACCCCATATCTTGGGTAATTTGCAAACAAAACACCTCAACTTAACACCATCCAAATCCAAAACCCCATACCTTGGGTAATTTACAATTAAAACCCCAAAACTTTGGTAAAGTACAAATAAATCCTCCATCTTTAATATCAACATGCTTAAATCCCAAACTTGGGTCATTTACAATTAAAATAGTCACAAACAACACAAAATCTACTTAAACCCCAAACAAGGGTAATTACCAAATATAATCATTCAAACTCCAAACTTTGGGTAATTCACAATCAAACCCTTCATGCAAGGTAAATTCCAATCAAGTCTCTCACTCAAAAATAACTCACAACCAAGTCCTACACTAAGAGCAATTCACAATTAAAACCCTCTACGGTTAATATTTAAAACTGCGAACTTGGGTAACTTACAATTACAAGACTTACAAATCAACAAGAATTAACTTAAACCCCAAACTATGGGTGAAATATAACTAAATTCATTTAGATCTGAACCCTAGAAATTCACATCCAAAACATCTCTAAACTCAAACAATCAAAGCTCAAACCCTAGACTATAGGTAATTTCACTCAAACTTCTCAATGCTTAAAACCTAAACAAAAGGGTAGATTACCGAAGTAAATTCCGAATCCAGTCTGGAAGACCGCGTAAATCACCAAACTTAACCAAATACGGTCCGGAAGACCGCGTAAATCACCAAACTTAAACAAATCCGGTCCAGAAGACCGCGTAAATTACCAAGCTTAATAAAAACGGTCCAAAAGACCGCGTAAAACACCAAATCAATCTATAATTAAAGGTCGGAACCTCCTTAAACCCTAAAATTATAAATTAAAGGTCGGAACCTCCGTAAACCCTAATTCTTAAAATCAATCTATAATTATAGGTCGGAACCTTCTTAAACCCTAAAGATTATAAATTGAAGGTCAGAACCTCCGTAAACCCTAATTCTAAAAATCAATCTATAATTAAAGGTCGGGACCTCCGTAAACCCAAAAGATTATAAATTGAAGGTCGGAACCTCCGTAAACCCTAATTGGGTCCGGAAGACCTCTATAAAAATTACCAATTGGGTTCGGAAATCCTCTACAAAATTTATAAATCAATCTAAAATTGGGTTCGGAAATCCTCTACAAAATTTCCAAACCAATCTAAAATCGGGTTCGGAAATCCTCTACAAAATTTCCAAATCAATCTAAAATCGGGTTCGGAAATCCTCTACAAAATTTCCAAATCAATCTAAAATCGGGTTCGGAAATCCTCTACAAAATTTCCAGATCAATCTAAAATCGGGTTCGAAAATCCTCTATAAAATTTCCAGATCAATCAAAAATTGGGTTCGAAAATCCTCTACAAAATTACCAAATCAGTCTAAAATTGGGTTCGGAAATCCTCTACAAAATTTCTAAATCAATCCATAATGAAAGGTCGGAACCTCCGTAAGCCCTAATCCTCTAAATCAATCTATAAATCGATTACGTGCGCTCTATAGGAAGTTAGAATTCATCCCTAATTCTTTTCTCGATTCTTAAAACTTCTTGTCGAACAGTGCGTATGGCCTTCCCTACTTTCCCCAATAGAGTCCATTTGCAAGGACTTTATTGCTTCACGAATGGTTGTTGATCTCAAGTGGAAAGACAATATCTCGTTTCTTTTTTTGCTTTTCCTCCCCAGTAAGGTCCACGTGACTTTATTGTCTGACGAATGCTTGATTTTCCCCAGCAAAGGACGGCGTCTCGTTTCTTTCTTTCCCCACAGGTCTTGAACTACGACTGGCTTGATTCCACCTGGATACGTAGGTAGCCTGACATAGGTTCAGCCGCTTGACCAACTTGGTCACCTTCTTACCTTTTCCTCCCACGATTTGGAACTCATGTCTCAGATCGGTTCTTTTCTAATCAATGACCTTCCATGCCTTGCAAGAAGCGTCATCGAGGGGCTACTGTTAGTACCCGATATGAAGTTAGATGACTTCTTAGACGTTTAGGAGCCTCCGAGGACCTTTTAGGCAATTATAACCTGACAGGGACTTATCCGACAGCTTTCCAGAGTTCTAGTTGGACGAAATCGCTTTTAAGTCGAAATCCATCAGGATAATGGACAAATCCCAATAACAAAGTGATAATATTTTACTGAGATCTAGATAACAACGTGATCCGGCAAGACTGGCCACGCGGCCACTTATGTGGCCACGCGGCCACTTATGTGGCCACGTGGCCACTTCTTCCCCAGGCTGGGCGGCCACTCCTTCCGACTCCTATTCCCTATAAATAGGTGCCTCCAGCTCTAGAGATCGATAAAGAATTCATTTTACAAGTTTTACAGTCAAACTGATGGGAAAACTCTTAGTTTAAGCCTTTTCGGCACCCTTGAAGCCTCTTTGAATCTTCAAGAAGCTTCAATCATAGTTCTTGCCGATCAAGGTAAGTCCTCTTCCTTTTTTTATTATGTTCTTGTTATGTTCTTAGGCTAGATCTATATTATGCATGTTTTCATTATGTTTATGCATCCATATTCATATGTTCTTCATGCGTTCTTCATGTTCTTAGTCTAAACTCATAATATATGCTATATTTAGGGTAGCGATCTTCATGTTTATGTGTTCATTCATATGTATTCATGATGTTCTTGTTATTATTCTAGATCTAAGACTTATCCATACGTAACATATTAGATCTAATGTTTTAATCCCTATTTATGTGCACATGCCATAGCCAATGATGATCTTAGGGTTTCATCAAACCCTAATACGATCTAGGAACTATTTCTAACCCTAATCTTCCCCCTCTATATGCATGATCCCGCTTCATCTCTTCCCATTCTAATTCATCAATGAACTACACCGACCTGAGTTTCTCATGATGAGAAGAATGTAGGCAATCTTCGGATAAGGTCTCAAACACTAACACACACACACATTGATCATGATAGAAAGACCGATTCGTCGGGCAATAGGAGTGATAACATGAATATTCTTCTCTATTGTAATTTGACCCCCGAACCCCATTATTCTCATAAATGGTTTTCTCAATGTTTTAACAACAAATAAAACAATGTGGCGACTCTCGATTTCAACCTCGCGTATTCACAGATAACCACTTGGCATGTATGTTTCGAAGACATTATTTTAGGGAAATCTCGGCACATGAAAGCTGACTTAGTCACGGAGTGTTAGACCATAACTAGAATTGTGTTGGCTTGTGCTCGGCTAATGAGAGGTCACACCCGGCATGTAGTCATGAACTACGCCACGGGTTGAGGTTTACCGCTTCGAAAGAGTCAAGGTCGGGTGGAGCTTGAAACTTCCTAGGATGGGCCTCGATGGGTTTGGGGTTATGAACTTGTGCGACTCGATAGTGAGCAATTTATAGGAATTTGTGCTCGTAGTGTGAGGTCCAACATGTGACAAAACATTTTTTTTTACTTTTTTTTATGAATGAAAGAAAAGCAAATAAGCACGTAATGATGTAAACGAAAGTTAGACCCACTAAGTTTGAAAAGGTTTCAAAGCAGTCCCCAGCAGAGTCGCCACTGTTAATACGTGTGTTTGGATTTGGGATATTCATAGCAACATTAAAATTATGAGAGTCGCCACGTCGTTTTAATTATAGCCAAAACTTTGAGAAAAAGCATGTTTAATGGGTTCGGGGGTCAAATTACAACAAGAGAAGAATATTCACGTTATCACTCCTATTGCCCGAATTGATCGGTCTTTCTATCATGATGCGGTGTATGTAGTGTGTTAGTGATTGAGACCGGATCCGAAGATTGCCTACGTTCCTCTCAATGTGAGAAGCTCAGGTCAGCGTAGTTCGAGAATGATTTAGAATAGGCAGAAGAATTGGGATCATGCATAATGATGGAGGAATTACCTAAAGATTAGGATTTAGAAGTAGTTCCTGGATCATCCTCGGGTTGATGAACCCTAGATCATCATTGGCTATGAAATAACATGTTAACATGAAGATCGTAACCCTAAATATAGCATAAATAAGGTTTTAATCTAAGAACATGATGAACATATGAAGAACATATTATGAACATATGAATGTCATGAAAAGAATATGAAGAAACTATAAATAAACACGCAAGAACATGAATATTAAAGATCTACCTTAAAAATAACGCAAGAACATGAAGAAAAGTTAGAAAACTTACCTATGTTGGCAAGAAATAAACCTTGATCTTCAAGGGATTCTTGAATGCGTTCTTGGAGGCTTCCAAGGGTTGATTAGAGAGCAAATTCGTGGTTAATGGACTCTAATATGTGATAATAATGCTTCAAAATTCGGACCCCTAAACCAATAGGCTGAGATTGGTTTATATAGTAAACAAAGGGGGAGATCCAACGGCTGAGATCTGAAGGAGCGAGGTTGGCCGCGTGGCCAAGATGGCTAGGTACGAAAGTGGCCGCGTGGCCATCGTTGCGCGCTGACGTGAAATTCAAGCTAGGGTTTTACTGTTCATACAAGGCAACCCTAAATGTCCATATTTAATGTTTTCTAGAACATTGAGCTATTTTTGGGAATCCGGGACAAGTCTTTGTAAGGTTTTTTAATTACTATAAAGTCCTCGTAATTTGGGAAAACCCTAATAAACTCCTTTTCAGGATCGGGTACTAACATTCACAAAGATGGCCCTTCCCCGGATCAAGCCAAGGCATAATGGCCTTGGGGGTTACAAATCAGAAAAGGAGGGAAAATTGGCCAAATCTGAGATTTTGGAAGCGGGAAGCGCGCGCTTCCCACCCCCCCTATGGGAGGAGCACGCCTCCCACAAAGGAGGGCAAAGGCGTGCGCATCCCAGCTTCAGAAAATTCATATTTTAGCCCAAATGTTAACCTCGTTATGCAGTTAAGCCCCAAAACTAACGGAATTAATCCAAAAACTTAACGAACATCACGAAAGTCAATGAAAATAAATGAAACAAAGACTCAAGGTTGACTTTCCACTTAGTCAAATCCAATACTAACAGAGTAATTTAGGAACTTAACGGAAAGTAACGAAAGTTAACAAAAAGTAACAAAACTTAACAGAAAATAGGAAGACAAAGAATGTGTATGCAATCGGGACATGAGAGGTCTAAGGCGGGGTGTCTACAGAGCCCCTCGGCGACGTGGATTGCGAATCAAAACGCATCGACAAAAGAAAGACAACCGCCGAGGACATCGACAAGAGAAAACAAAGACTCGATAAATTTGAAATTTGCAAGAGATAGAGGTGCGCTCCTTGTGTGAGCGGCTTTGCTAAAATTATCAGAGATAAAGGTTCGCTCCCTATATGAGCGACTTTTCCAATAGTGGGATCCATTTGCTGGAAGCGGGATCCGTTTGCTGACGTGGGATCCGTTTGCTGATGCGGGATCCTTTTGCTGAAGCGGGATCCGTTTGCTGGTGGGATCTGTTTGCTGAAGGCGGGATCCATTTTCTGATGCGGGATCCGTTTGCTGAAGGCGCGATCCGTTTGCTGATTGCGGGATCCGTTTGCTGATGGCGGGATCCGTTTGCAGATGGCGGGATCCGTTTGCTGATTGCGGGATCCGATTGCTGATTACGGGATCCGTTTACTGATAGCGGGATCTGTTTGCTAATTGCGGGAACCAATTGCTGATTACGGGATCCGTTTACTGATAGCGGGATCTGTTTGCTAATTGCGGGATCACTGTGGACCAGATTGCTGTCTAGAGCTGCAGTTGCTGTTGACTTTATTGTGGGGATGCGGGCATGGTTGACTGTGGACCATTTCCTGCTGGGGATGAAGTGCCTTGAGTAGCGGACGCTGTTGACTTCGTGGTGGTACCTGTTAAGTGTGTGCTTTGCAGGTATATGTGCTTGTGACATGTTTGAGATGTGAAATGAAGAGAGAAATTGTGCTCGTGGTGCAATGTGATTTTGAAAGCACTTTCGCATGAGGGAGAAGTAAAGTGATTTTGTGTGTGAAGTGATTTTTGAAAGCACAGACTTGCTTGAGGGAGATGAATGATGTCCATACCTTCACTTACCATTACCGTTGGATGGATTCGTGATGTTGTGGTAGATGCTTTGGCGGAGAGTGTCGCTGCCTTTGATGATGAATTCATTTTTGATGGAGTGTCGGTGGGACAGTATTCCGGATGATGGGTTGGTCGTGCCAAAAGGCTGCCTACGTATCCCTTTAAGAGAATCAGACCAGCATAGTTCAAGGATGCTGGAGAATGCTGGGGAGAAGCTAGGAGCAAGATAAAATGATGCACATATTTTTGCGCAAATAAGGAGACAAAGAAAAAGAAAAAGAAAAAGAAAAATCTTTTTTTTTTGTAGGAATAGAATATGTACACATGTGGGAAAAAGATTTTTTTTTTTTAGTTTGTGGGTGAACCATTTTGACCATTGTGTGTTTGTAAAGCCAACCCAAGATCAAGTCATGTTCGATCGAAGTCCGGATTGCCTCGCTTGAATGTTGTCGCCGCGGTGTCAAACGAAAATTGATGTCTAGCCCCAAGAGATTTGTCGTTTATGGGGCTTCAAACGGACTATTGATGCCGAGATGCCAAGGGCTTACTGATTGTAAAGCTCCTCGAATGCTAAACTTTGAGTGGCTTATGAAGCCCCAAGATGAATCAACTCTTAGCCCATTCAAATAAACTGTCTTTTGTTGTTGACGTGGGCAAGCCTCAAGAGAAGATCATTGATACCAAGCTTTGAGAGATTACTAAGCCCCAAGTGTCGTGGGCTTGTTGTTTGCGAGCTTGTAGATGGCGGGATGTGAAGACCTTTCGGTGTGAAGCTTCAAATTTTCTTGGAATCGGCTTAGCATTATGTTGGGAGCGGATGGCGCTATTGGGGAGAACTCTTGAAGGCGATCTCCTTCTTTCTCTTGCTTGGAGATGGATGGCCCTTTTTGTGGTTGATACCCAAATGGCGGAAGGTCCATCTTGAAAATGTAGTACGGTCTTCAGGAGACGTCTCGTGGGAGATGGTGATGTTGTTGCAGATGATAAAGTCTTGGTATGATAAAGTCTCAAACGGTACGTTTGCTTGAGTCTTCTTGAGTCGAACCGACGGCGGATCTTCGGATGCAGCATGTGCTTTTGATCTTGGAGAAGGGGGTGCGGTACTTGCAGAAATATTGGGATTGGCCGTAACTCTTCTTATAGAGTTAACATATTGGCATTGCCCGCTATAATTCAGCCGGGTGAGTCTAGCATATTGAATCTTCTTCTTTTTCTCTAAGACTTCCTTCAGAATCTCGCTGTGAGTTCTAACAAATATCATCAAATTCATTCATAACATTGGAGACCTCATTTAAAACCAAGAGACCTTTGACTTGAGGTGTTGAGAGAGACCCTTGAAGCTTGATCTTTTTCATGGAGCCATAAGACTACTCCACATTGCATTGCTTGAGCATTGTTGCCCCAAAAGACTGTCGGTTGCGAAGCCCCAATATTGCCCTTCGTTTATATCACTGTAATGCCGTAGCCCAAAATATTTTAGATTGCGAAGCCCCTTGAGACCTTCGGTACCGAATTGAGGAAGCTTCGGCTGGGGACACTGAAGTGAATTTCTTCTTGTCGAAGGAGCCTTTAAGACTTGACCGTATCCCCTAGAGTGCCATCATTGATCGCGAGAAAGGTCCATCCTTGATTGGGGGTGTGAGCATGGGCACACAAGACAAGAGGGTTTGAGAATAGTCTCACACGTCTTTCTCGAGCATAGCCCCTAGGGCTTATTGAAGCAAAAGAAGCCTTTGTTCTTGAGTCACATAGCCCCTAGGGCGTCACCATTTGTTAAGCAAAGCAAGAGTGACTCATCCTCGTGCGAGGTAATAAACATGAGAAGACATGGCAAGAGCTACTCCATTTCTCGGGAGCCTTTCGGCGTTCTTTAGAAGCACATACTTTGAGACACATGTTGTTGCTATTTGCTTCCCAAGCTAATTGACTAGCTAGGGATTATTTGTGCAACCTCGTGCCCTTTTATGATGGGCTCGTTCTCAGATGTCTTGGCTACCACGGGCCTTCTTTTCATGAACCCAAAAATGCACACTGCTGGAGAATGATGCCAATAACCCAATACAACCTTTGATGGTGCCATATCTTGTTGAGCCTTTTGCAATCCCAAAGTTGACTCGGTGTGGAATTGACTTGTTGAGGAGACCCAATGTAGAACTTGTGCAGTTGTCTTTTTTTTTTAGAGGCCGGAGATCTCCATTTCTCTTTCCCTTCTCTCTCTCACTCTCTCATTTTTTTTATGACGCACCCTGTTTTTTGCCTAGACCGCCCTTTCGGGTTTTCAATCTAGCGGGCATCTCTTTTGCGTCTTGACTCGATTAATGAGGAAGTGTGCATTGACTCTGGCTGAGGAGATAAGACATGTGATTTTGCGGTGAAGACCTCTTGTCACTAAAGATGAGTGACATTGACTCGACTAGGGAAGTGTCCCTAGTATTTACATTTATTTTTATTTATTGAATGACTTACGAAGGCAAGTAAGTCATTAAGAGGGAAGAGACGGAGAGCCCCAATTTGATTGCAAGAAATTGGGAGTATGCAGAAAGAATCGAAGCCCTAGACTTGACAAGGAACGGATAGCGATTCCAAATCTAGGAAAGTTGTTCAATCTTGAGGTGATTAATTCATTGGCAAATGAATCGTACAAAGATGTCTTGACAAGTTCGAGATGAAGGCCGATCACCATAACGCGCTAGGGCTAAACATATCTTCTTTCTTGCATGAGACCAGACCCGAAGGTTGCCTACGTTCCTCCAGTGAAGAGGCTCAGGTCACCGTAGTTCTTGTAGATGCTCCATTCGTCGAGATGGTTGTTGCTTCGTCCTTCATCGATGGAATGATGTTGATCTTGTACTTCTTTGATTGAGGGATTTTTTATTTTTTTTTCTGTGCTCTAACTTTTGCCTAGGTTGATTTGAGGATTTCAACCTAGTGAGTTTTTTTTTTTTTATCCCCTTTTGAAAACTTTGCTTCATGATTGTTGCTCCACCATTCTTTGCCTTAATTTCGTCGTTGTTGATGTCTTCGTTGTTGATGTCGTCATCGATGTTTAGCCCCTAGGCGTTCAAGCGATGGCCTTCATTCCAAAACTTGTTTAGACATTTTTTTTTATCATTTTGCCAAGAATTAAATTGAACAACTTGGAGGAGTGTATGAGGACAAGAACGACCTTTATTTGATGACTCAATGGACTCAAACATTTAACATAGGATGAGATAAAAAATTAATGCACACTTAAGAGAACTTTTGGCTCTCTCTTTTTTTTTATTCCTACTACTAGGTAGAGAAAGAGAAACGGAGATTGTTGTTGTTGTCCTCATTGTCGTTGTAGTCTTCATTGTCATTATAGTCTTCCATGTCACTACATTCGTCCATGTCGTTGTTTGGGAACCCTTTGAAGCTTGTGTCATAGGAGGACTCGGCCACTTCTCGGAGTAAATTGTCAATTCTAACCCCCGCATCATACTGTTAGTACCCGACCTGAAAATGAGTTTATTAGGACTTTCCCAAAAATACAAGGACTTTATAGGAATTAGAAACCTTGCAAAGACTTGTCCCGGATTCCCAAAAATACCTCATTTATGACAAAATCTATCAAAATAGGTAATAAATGGTTTCCTTAAAACCATGCAGAAACCCTAGTTTGAAAATCACGTCAGCCTGCATCCTTGGCCACGCGGCCAACCTTGTTGCGCGTCGATCTTGGCCACGCGGCCACTCTTGTCGCCGTCTTCGATCATGGCCAGGCGGCCAACCTTGCTCTGGATGATCTCAGCCGTCAGATCTTCCCCTCAGTTTACTATATAAACCAATCCCATGCTATTGGTTTAAAGGTCCGATTTTGAGAGCTCTAAGTCCGAATTTTGGAGTTCTTAAACACCATTTTCTCCCTAATTAAAGATTCAAACACTCAAGGAGATCAAAGGTTTATTTCTTGCCAACATAGGTAAGTTTTCTAACTTTTTCTTTATGTTCTTGCATCATTTTTAATGTAGATCTTTAATATTCATGTTCTTGCATGTTTATTCATAGTTTCTTCATATACTTTGCATGTTCATTCATATGTTCACAATATGTTCTTCGCATGTTCTTCATGTTCTTAGATTAAAACCTTATTTATGCTATATTTAGGGTTGCGATCTTCATAATTACATGTTATTTCATAGCCGATGATGATCTAGGGTTCATCAACCCGAGGATGATCTAGGAACTACTTCTAAACCCTAATCTTTAGGTAATTCCCCCCTCATTATGCATGATCCCGATTCTTCTGCCTATTCTAATTCTCTGCGAACTACGCTGACCTGAGCTTCTCACTTTGAGAGGAACGTAGGCAATCTTCGGATCCGGTCTAAATCACTAACACACTACTAACACATTCATCATGATAGAAAGACCGATCAATTCGGGCAATAGGAGTGATAACGTTCAATATTCTTCTCTTGTTGTAATTTGACCCCCGAACCCACTAAAAATGCTTTTTTCAATGTTTTGGCTTTAATTAAAACGGCGTGGCGACTCTCATAATTTTAATGTCGTTAAGAATATTCCTTTTATAAATAAAAATAATCACAAGATACTTCCCATGCGTCGCTTCATCGGAAAGCGGTATTCACAATGGCGACTCTGCTGGGGACTGCTTTGAAACTTTTTCAAACTTTGTAGGTCTAACTTTCGTCACATCATGATGCTTGCCATGTTTACACATGCACACACCTGCCATGTTTACACATGCACACACCTGCCATGTTTGCACGTGCCTCCCTTCAGTTAAGCCATGTTTACACATGCACCCGCGCACTCCGTCATGTTAATACTTGTACCTTGTACCTTGTACCATATACCCTTGTTATCTTCGCTTTAGTATTAGGGTCAAACAAAACTCTGCTATGCTCCCTTGTACATTATTCTCTCTCTCTCTCTCTCATGCATTGCATCGCATCATCCTAACATTAAAAACTTCTCTCTTTTCTCCCTAAAAAGAATTAGTTTCTTGCCTCACACTACCACTAGTCCGTGTCAGCACTGCACAGGTCCCCATTACCCGGAGTATTCGATGTGCAGGAATTTGTGCGCTACTGTCGCACTCTTTTCGAGTCACTCGTCTATTCCACTCACCGTATACGGTGGGAACCTTTTACCTAACCCGTGTCAACCCACACTAGTATAGGTAACACACCTAGGTTTTGACCGGTTGGTTTGGCTAGCTTTTTCTTAATAGTCAATTAACGTGCTGTCTATGTCGAGTTATCCCCAAGTCAACGATGAATCGAGATCTTTGAGAGAAAGTGCACAAAAAAGTGATTTCCCTAGAAGGGACGTGCCATGGTGAGATGAGTGTTTGTTGTCAAGATCTCCGCTCATCGTTAACTTGCGTGGTATGCAACATAGACATCACGTTAAATGCCTTTAAGGAAGGGTTAGTCGTAGGATCTGATGGTTGGTGGAAGCCGCTTGCCCTATAGGACCCTCGCCCAAATTGTCGGTTTGGGGGTGTGCAATGCAGGTGAAAAACGAGGGGTCTATAGATGTAGTGATGGCCTCCACTGATCGTAGTCTTCTAACAAGTTGCGAAAAAGGGGTATCCCTTCCAACCATTTAGGATGTAAATAATGTATGTTTTTGTAAATTAAAATATACTTTGCTTGAGCCTTCCCCCTCTCCTAAAGCTTCATTGCCCTTCAACCTTTCAGCAAAGCAAGTTTGGATCCGTTCGGGTGGTCGACTACAACGTGAAGCTTCTACTCCGTCCACGTTCTCAGTCTCGTCATCAGCAATGTCAACTCCCGTTTCAGCTTCAGCCTCTGCTCCTCCTACTAGTGCTGGCGAACTCAACATCGAGACCACTCTCAATGGTATTCCCCCAAGTCTCCAGAATTTCCTCGCCGGTCTCGAAGCCAAGATCAAGAATCTTGAAGAAAGCAACAAGATGTTGGAAGACCAGAACCAACAGTTGAAGGGTCACATTCAACAAAAGGGAACTAAACTGGTGCCCGATGGTGAGAATTTCATTTATGTCGAGGATGAAGAGGTCAATACCAACTGTCCCCCCAACGCCAATGCCACTGCCTTCCCATTCCCAAGCTACCGCAATGTTCCACCTCCTTCTCTCTACACCCAACAAGGTTTCACTACCTTGAGAAAGAACAAGGCTGTCTATGAACCTTCCCCCGAACTGCTTGGTGGCTACCTCTCTGCTAGCAAACTACCCGCACTCTCGTTGCCTCTGAGTATTGGGATGGCCGCTGCTACTACTTCCACTACTCCTCCCGT
The DNA here is from genome assembly GCA_026119855.1 of Campanula takesimana. Classification (NCBI taxonomy): domain Eukaryota; kingdom Viridiplantae; phylum Streptophyta; class Magnoliopsida; order Asterales; family Campanulaceae; genus Campanula; species Campanula takesimana. The sequence goes on along the minus strand of JAOWBW010000108.1, from coordinate 387,093 downwards.
CATTCTGTCAGAATCTATACCCGACATCTCCAATCACCCTGTGGTCACGGCCATGCAAGAGCAAATACGCAAGTTGATCGAGACCGTGGATAAGCAAAGTGCACCGACTACCAAGACAATCAACCCTAGCCAAGTGGGGGCTCTCCACAAGGATTTCAAGATGCCTAAAGTGGCAATGTTTCATGGTGACTCGTGTCCTAAGACTCATTTGGATAGTTATGTGTTGGCCATGAGGGCTCGTGACTGCACCAACGAACAAATGGCTCGCGTATTCCATAGCACTTTGGATGGTATAGCTCTGCGTTGGTTCTTGGGGCTAGAACCAAGCGAAAGGCAAACGTGGGATCAAATCAGTGCCATTTTCTGTGAGAAGTATCAAGCTAACTTGGATTGGCATGTGAATCGAACGGATCTTGAGAACACTATGCAAAAGCCCGGCGAGGCTATTTATGATTTTTACAAGAGGTGGAATCATCGGTTGTGCGAGGTCCAATACCCACCAAAAGCGAAGGAACAAAAACAGATATTCTACAAATGTTTATTGCATGAGATGAAAGCAGCCATCGGCAATGGTTATTTCCCTGACTTGCGGGAAATGGTTGACGCCGGAGTAAGGTACGAAGCAGGGTTAACTGGGATTGTGCCGCCAAAGGAAAGTCCAAAGACCAACAACAACAACTTTACAAGGCTCCTACGCCTCCTATGGGTGGAAAGGAGGCCGTCGGCCAAGTGAATATGGTCCATAAAGAGGTCCCGCTAGATGTCCAAGCCGTAACAAGGAATGGGGCTCCACAACAGAGGGAGCATTTTGACGATTTTGGTATGCCCATGGGGAAAGTCTTTGACGTGTTAGTCAAGAGAGGTCTTATCAAACCTTTAGAGAATTACCAACCCGCCTACCCAAGAACTGATTTGGACGCCTCCAAGTTCTGCAAGTATCACAAGCACATCGGGCACACAACGGATAGTTGTATCCAACTGAAACGCGTAGTTCAAGGGTTGATCAATGACAAGAAGATTGAGAAGCCGAAGGGTCCTAACGTGGTGAATAACCCTCTTCCTAACAATGGGGGTGGGGTGAATATGGTGCAAACATGCGAGATCAGTAGCCTAGATCTCATGGATGCCTTTGACAAGATATGGCTCACTATGGTGGATATCTTAATGGCATTAGTGACGTTAAAAATTCTCGAACCATTAGAAGGACACCTCCCCCGTCTTGGTTGCGATTTATTAAAGTTTTGCCACTACCACAAGTGCACCGGTCACACTACCGAATAATGCTTTGAACTCAAGAAAGCCGTGCAAGAGCTCATCCACAAGGGAGTTGTCGAAGAGCCTAGAGATTATGTAGCTAGCAATGTACTCATGGTAGAACTTAGTGAGATCACTGATCCGGCCGAGCCTGTTGTGGCGGACTGTGATGAGATGGGTTGTATTTCAATGACTAATAATAAAGAACCTTCTTGCTACTTGTTGTCTTTAGAAGAACTAATGAGTGAAGTCGAGTCTCTAGAGGAAAAGAGTCCCAAAACCTCTCAACCTCTTTCTTGGGCCGAAATCTTCGAGGAGGCCGAAAAGACTGAAGTTTCGCCCCCTTGTCCTGACACGCCATTGTCTTTGGAGGAGCTACGTGCAGAAGTTTGTCTCCTTACGAGATCCGGTCAAGTGTACCAATCCGACCCAAAGGGTGCAAAGAAAGTCTTTGGGAAGGAACCCGAACAAGCCGACCTAGACAAAGAAGACCCTATCCTCACTCAACTCAAACAAACCCAAGCCCACATCTCGCTCTGGTCCCTACTCACCTCCTCCCTAGCCCATCGCCTCATGCTCGAGCAAAACCTCGCCGCCACTATGGTACCATCCACTATTACCCCGGAAGACGTCACCCACATGATCGGTAATATCCACTATGGAAACATCATCACTTTCTCGGAGCTAGACAAGCCAGTGTTCGGAGTTGATCATAATGAGCCTTTATACATCACTGTCGAGGTAAATGGCAAGAAAATTCCCCGTATATTCATTGATAATGGTTCTGCTATTAATATCCTGCCTTCAAGGATGATTGATGTGGTTGGCGTTCATGGTGTTGATTTACGCCCATCCAAGCAAACCATCAAAGCTTATGACTCTACATGCCGCACAGTGATAGGTGAAGCCACCTTGCCCATTACCATCGGAACAAAGATCCTACCAACCGACTTCCACGTCATAGACATCCCCGCAACCTTCTCACTCCTCGTTGGCCGGCCATGGTTACATCAGTCGGGCGCTGTCCCATCTTCCCTGCACCAGTGTGTGAAGTTTCAATCTGGTAATGAAGTGACAATCATCTACAGTGATCTCATAATTGCCCAAGGGACGGACACCAAAGGCGTTCCTGTCTTACAGATTCAGCATGGGGAAGAGAGCAGACTCTTCAACGGCTTTGAAATAGTGGCCCAAGCACAGATCTGCGCTATTGACCTTACCAGGACTTCAGATAGGGTGTCACCTATTGTGAGGATGCTACGAAACATGAGCTTCATACCGGGGATGGGGCTAGGTAAGAACTTGCAAGGCCCAAACAGAATTGGTTGAAGAGGTTGATCATCGAGGGTTGTTCGGTCTAGGATACACCCTTACTCCTGAGGACAAGATGGAGAAACAAAGGATGGATTTGCTTAAAAAGATGAAGCTTCCCTACAAAAAGCCTGGAATGCGGCCATACCGCCTGTCCCTGAATAGCTACTTTGTTAGGGAAGGCGAGGAGTTTTAGTGTTTTGAGTTCGCAGAGCCATGGATTGACCACACCGGTAAGTTGCAGAAAGGGTTCGAGATTTTCAGAGATGTGGAATTCGATCGGTCCAACATGAAGCTGACTTACATGGAATATGACAAAGCCACGGGTAGAGTTAGAACCATCAGGCATGAGTACTCTGCCAAGGTTGCAGATGACTTGGCAGATCAACTTGAAGCCGCAACCCTTGACAAGCCGACAGCAAAAACTGCAGAAGCTCCGAGTTTGACTGAGACGTGGGACGGCCAATATGGGTAATCTGGGGCTGGACGACGACATGGTGGCCGCTATTGGGGATGAATCAGAGAAGGACGTGGATCCAAGGACATTGGTGGTACCCATGGGGGACAAGCTCAAGAATTGGTGCATCATTGGGGGACCTATAGCTACTCCGGAATTTATGGTGAGGACATTGGGGCTTACTCCTTCTCCTGTCGCCACTTTTGCAGCATCTCCTGTCACTCACCCAAAATCCCCATCCCCAGAGTCTGGTGTTTTACATTTTGAATTTGAGTCTTCCTCTAAGTCTGACGACCTTACGTCCGAAGACTATGATCTTGTTGCAAACGCTATCTTTCCTTTTGCCATGAATGAAACCCTCGACCTTTCCGAGTATCCCTCCATAGTCACTCTTTTAACTGATAAATTGGCTAACAATCAAACTAATGATATACACTTAGTTAATAATGATTCATTAGAAGAGGCAGACACAGACACATTAAATGATGAATACATTAAAGAAATTTCAGAACATGTTATTAATCAAAAGGAATCTCGAGCCCAAGCTGCCGATGAAGTGTTAACATGCGTGAATTTGGGAACCGAAGCCGAGCCTAAGGAAACGCAGATTGGAAGCTTCTTCAGCGGAGCCGAAAGGGAAGCACTGATTGAGCTACTCAAAGAATATGTGGATGTGTTCGCATGGTCTTATAAGGACATGCCGGGGCTCGACAACTCGATCATAGAGCACAGAATCCCGACGGCACCAGACGCTAAGCCGGTCAAACAGAAGTTGCGCCGCATTAAGCCGGAATGGTCTTTACAAGTGAAGGAAGAGATTGAGAAGCTACTCCGTGTGGGTTTCATCAGGGTGATCGAGTATCCAACTTGGTTATCAAATCTTGTGACTGTCAAGAAATCCAACGGTAAAGTCAGAGTATGTGTGGATTTTCGGGATCTCAACAAAGCTACGCTGAAGGATGACTTCCCCTTGCCAAATATCGACATGTTGGTGGACGCGACCGTCCATTATGAGGTCAAGTCGTTCGCTGATGGGTTTGCCAGCTACAACCAGATCAAGATGGCCGAGGAGGACCAAGAGAAAACAGCTTTCACCACCCCATGGGGAACTTTTTGTTATACTGTCATGCCGTTTGGGCTAAGGAACGCTGGGGCTACCTACCAACGGGCAGTTACGACTTTATTACACGATATGATCCACAAGGAGATTGAGGTGTACGTGGATGACATGATTATACATTCAAAAGGGTCTGATGGCCAACACTTGATAGATCTCAGAAAATTCTTCAACAGGTTGAGAGAGCACGTCATGCGTTTGAACCCGGCGAAATGCACCTTTGGAGTTCGCAGAGGTAAAGTATTGGGTTACATGGTCACCGAGAATGGGATCGAAGCCGACCCAAGAAAAATTCAAGCCATCCTGGAGATAAAGCCGCCCCGTACCGAGACGGAGATAAAAGGATTCATGGGACGCCTGCAATATATCAGTCGGTTTATAAATCAGTTGACCACCATCTGCGAACCAATTTTCAAACTGATGAAGAAAACAGCCAGTGTGGAGTGGGATTATGACTGCCAGATAGCCTTCGAGAGGATCAAACAGTATTTGGTGAATACCCCAATCCTGCGTCCGCCGCATAAGGAGAAGCCGTTGCTACTATACTTAACTGTGACAGACACCGCCGTCGGAGCCATGTTAGCGCAAGAAGCCAAAGATTCCCGGATTACGAATGTAGTATACTTTGTCAGTCGAAAGTTACAAGGTAGCGAGCTCAATTACTCCACGCTCGAGAAGACCTGCGTAGGCCTAGTATGGGTGGTGACAAAGCTCAAGCACTACATGGTATCCCATCCGATCTTACTAGTCTCGAAAATGGATCCTATCAAGTACCTGTTTGATAAACCATCCCTTTCTATGAGACTCGCTAAATGGTCAGTGTTCTTGGGAGAGTTCGACATTACTTATGTACCGAGGAAGGCGATTAAGGGGAGGACAATGGCCGATCAGCTCGCAGACTCTCCAAGCACCGAGACAAGAGGACCCGACCCCGAGTTCCCGGACGACGACATTTTCGCAATTGAGGTCGCAGAGAGGTGGCAATTATTCTTTGACGGAGCTGCAAACAAACGAGGGAATGGAGTCGGACTCCTACTTATTGATCCCAAAGATGAACACACTCCCATAGCCATCAAGCTGAACTTTTCGACAACCAACAACACCGCCGAGTATGAGGCATGTATAGCCGGATTGGAAGCCGTCCTAGAACGCAACGTAAAAGAGTTAGAAGTGTACGGAGACTCTGCTTTGATTATTAACCAAACGGTGAAGAAGTGGAAAACTATTGATCCTTGCCTGCAGCAGTACCAAGGTTACATTGACGAGTTGATAGCACAGTTCAAAGAGGTTACCTTCTATTTCCTGCCGCGAGACAGAAATAGGTTCGCGGATGCTCTAGCTACGTTGGCCTCCTTAGTTGAAATTCCAGAAGGAAGGTCCGGGAAACCATTCAAGGTTGGACGAAGAGAGAACCCCGCCTATTGCTTAAGCATGGAGAGATGTCCTTTGACGGAGATATGAAGGCCAAGAGTCTGTAAGCACTCAAAAGGTTGGCGGGGCAGTTTGTGCTGTTATACGATACTTTGTACAAGAGGCATTACGACGGTTTGTTGCTCTTATGTGTCGACAACAAGAGAGCTGAAGCAATAATGGAAGAAGTACACAACGGGTTGTGCGGACCCCACATGAATGCAAGGATGCTTAGATAGAAGATTACTCGCCTGGGCTATTATTGGATTACCATGGAGACGGACTGTATTCAATGGGTTCGACGGTGTCACAAGTGCCAAGTATGCTCCAACCTCAACCACATCCCCCCACACGAGTTGTATAGTTCCACCACGCCTTGGCCATTCGCCACGTGGGGTATAGACATCATTGGGAAGATCTCTCCGGCTGGTAGTAACGGTCATGAATTCGTCCTCATCGCGGTCGACTACTTCACAAAGTGGGTCGAAGCTCAGTCTTACAAGGTGCTGAATTCCAAGAAGGTGGCGCAGTTTATCAAAGAGAACATTATGTGTCAGTATGGAGTCCCTAACCTCATTATATCAGATAATGGCAGTCATTTCGAAGCCGAGTGTGCTCGCTTGCTCGCAGAATTCAAGGTCGAACGAAAGAAATCTTCCCCGTACTATCCACAGACTAACGGCGCGGTTGAGGCGGCCAACAAGACGATAGAGCAGATAATTCGCAAGATGGATTTGCAGGGATGGGATTGGCCCGAGAAGTTACCATTAGCACTTTGGGGGTACAGAACGTCAGTCCGCACCGCTACTGGAGAAACCCCTTACGCTTTGACATACGGCATAGAGGCAGTACTCCCTATTGAGTTGTAGGTGCCATCTTTGAGGATCTTACTCGAGAACTAAGTGAATGAGGTAGAATGGCTTCGTAGTCGCTATGATCAGTTGGCAACGCTCGATGAACGCAGATTGAAGGCCATGGAACACATCCGGGCCTACCAAAGGAGAACGACGAAAGCCTTCAATAAAAAGGTCAAGCCTGTTGACATAAAGGAAAGAGACTTGGTGTTCAAAGCACGCCTGCCCAACAAGTTCAACCCCCTCGGAAAGTGGGCCCCCACTTGGGTAGGTCCGTTTGTAGTGCAGAAGATCTTCTCCGGAGGAGCGGTCAGAATGGCAGATTTGGATGGCAACCCGTTCAAGGAACCAGTCAACCTCAGCAAGCTCAGACGCTACTATGACTAGACTACCCTTCTAAAAAAAATGTTTACTACGAAAAAAGAAGCCCGATAGACTGAAAACCCGCAAAGGGCAGTCTATGCAAAATAAGGGTGCGTACAGAGCTCGCTAGATCGAAAACCCGCAAGGGCGGTCTAGGCAAAAGTTAGAGCATTCCCCCTTCTATCTTCCCTTTCTCTAAAATTATTCTAGTCCGACTGGAGTGAACTACGGTGACCTGAGCCCCTTAGTCCTATTTGTAAAAGGGGAACGTAGGCACCCTTTCAAAAGGTGCGGTCTAAAAAAACAAATAAACTGTCGCGACCCCGAACCCGCGGGTCCGGAATATGCGAGCTGGACGTCGACTTAAAACCAAAACTCTAAAATATAGAAGTTAAAAATTCCATTTTGAACCAAAAGATGATAACACAAGGTTTTACAAATCCAAGTTTAAATCAACAAAGTACATCTAACATAAGCTCCACAGCTTATACCCAAAAGAATAAAATATACAATTCTTAATGACGTCAATAATGGTAAAACTATCCCCAAAAGGATACACATTTAAATAATGTAAACCGATCCATAACAACCTGCCCCAAAATCTCAATCCTCTCGACGTCCTCCTCGATCCGCGAATCCTAATCCTTTTCCTCCTTGGGGGGTTAAGGAAAAACAAAGATGAAAATAAACGGGGTGAGATAAAATCTCAGTAAGTTACTAATGCAACTACATGACATGCTATAATGCAATAAGCAATAAACAATGATAAATATCACATAGCATGTAACAAATAACAGTCAACAGATAGCAGCGGAAAGTAAACACATAACAAAGGATATTAGCCAAGGTTTCCCAACTGATAGAACCAATAAAAGGATTGCTGCGCAGCTTCAACAATCAACCAATCCATATCTTCACAGTAGCATAAAAGCCGAAGAGAAAACCCCGGTCAGAAGCGACCAATCAACCCATCAATCAAACAAACCATCTTCATAGTAGCATAAAAGCTGAAGACGATAACCCCGGTCAGAACCGACCAATCAACCACTCAAACCCTCTCCATAGTAGCATAAAAGCTGAAGAGAAACCCGGTACCGGAACCAATAACAATGTAAAGTGCCACAAGGGGCGGGAGTCATGCCACAAATTCATGCTCCAAAACGATTAGCTAGAATACCCAAAACGGAGATAGCTCATCCCAACCAAGGCCAATCTGGATGAGGACAGAAGGACCAATGGGCGATGCTATACTGGACTTGGCTCGTGCCATTATAGCATTATCCATTGCCTGACTCAATACACAATTTAACCAGCTGGACTTTCATTAATGCTAAGTAATGAATACTAGCTTTATAAACATCAAAAGGGTTCCAAAGTAGGGAACCATAACACAAATCACCATAAAGATACAACGATTACTCATTAAGAGTTTAACAACATTGATAGCAAGAAGTTCCTCATAAAAGAGTTCAATAACAGGAATGGAATTGCTCATAAAAGCCCAACAATACAAATCATTAAAACGAAATGATTCTAGGACAAGGATCCATATCAAACGCATCCTAACATGATACACGCGAGTTACCCATAGAGAGTACTACCCATATGGTCATTCCCCAAATAGCACAATGACTATCATTAAAACTATCCCAAACGTCCGCTCATTATGAAAGTGTTCCCACATTTTCCAATAATCCATAACTAAATTCTATAACCCATTTATTCACAAAGGAACGAAGGCGAAACCACACGAACCGATATTCCCAACTTGATTACAACGGACCGATTCTAAACACTTTGTTATAAGACACTAAATGAAATGTCAACACAATATAAACCTGAAACTCAGCTAAATAAACCACCTCATCTCGAAGTAATCTAGAAGAGCTTTAAAATGATAGTTTACTCGTCCAAAACGGAGTTCGGACGAAGAAATTATAGCCTTCGAAAGATTGGACAAGAAGCGAATAAATTTCACAGAAAGGAAGGGGTGCGCGCGCCTCCCACCAAAAGGGTGCGCGCGCCTCCCTTAATCAGAAAGAAAGGCTCCAACAGGGATACAAAGGGTGCGCGCGCCTCTCACACATAGGGTGCGCGTGCCTCCTATAAACAGAAGAAAAACGCACAAGGTGAGATGGAGGGGTGCGCCCGCCTCACCCCAATAGGATGCGCGCGCCTCCAACCAAAATCAGCAAACCCAGAATTCTTCCTGGGTTCTTCTACCCGAATTTCAACCCCAAAATTCACCACTTCAATCCCAATCAACACCAACACTCCCAACTAGTTTACCCAAGTGCCAAAACAACTTCTAAGCCTAAAATAACTCATCTAGAAACATTTGGACAACCCTAACCAAGGAATGATTCTAACACCCAAATTTCACAATAATATGAAAAATTTACAAATAGGTTCCAAATCAACCAAAGAAGCCATATATAACAACTAGATCATCAATGGAGTTAAAGATGAGCATTTTTATAACATAAATGGGGGAAAAGCAACTTACCCGGATTTTCTCAAAGGTGACGGAACTCGAATATTTTTAGTTCCCCACGATCCTATCGACGATCTAAACACATTTAATTCAATGAGATTTAAGAAAAGATGAGAGGAAGATAGATAAAATGAAGAGAGAAGGAAGAGGAAAACTTACCTCTTTTTCTTTTGAGGAGAGAGAGAGAGATGAGCTGGGAAAATTAGAAAGTGAGGGAGGAGGAGGAAGAAGAAGGAGGATATTAAAATAAATGTTACACTTCAGCCCCTTCGCTTCTAACTAACGCAAATAAACCCCAAATAACCCTCTGTTCATTTCATTCCCCTATTTCACACTTAACACAATATCGCCCAAATAATGCTAGACACAACTTAATATTATAAGATATAAAATGCGCACATAACTAAATAATCGAATAATTAAATATAATAATTAATTAATGCTAGAATTTAGAGACGGGTTTTCGGGTCGTGACATTCACTCCACCTTAAAAGAAAATTTGTCCCGAATTTTAAAGATACTTACCCAAATGATCAAGTAGCCATTAATACGATAGTTCCGTCATTTCCCAAATTCCTCAATCATCCATTCTAAACCACCACGTAGTAACTCTAAATAAGGTTCACAATACCACGACCTCTCGCACATAACTTCCTTCAATCATAACCTTCACTACTAATTAGAATCTATAATCAAAATTGGAGAATCCCAATTGCTCCCAAACATAACTCTCGAGATATCCCAAGCTCACCTTATTCATAACCTTAATTACACTGCAAAGGTGTTTCCTTTTGTAAATCGCATACTTAGTAGTATTCCCCAGAAATTCAAAACATCACCATCCCGAGCCTAATTATCTTTTAAAATATAAAAGGCTAAAGAAATTTCTATTTCCACAATATTCATCGAAATGGCTATATCTCTATGGATTACCATTATAGTGTCTTCACTTTGAGTTAACACCTTAAATAAATAGTACCATACAAACCCCAAAATTTCTCATCCAAAGTGTCCACTTAAATCTATGTTATACTCTCATCCCTTCATTAATCCGGTCTTGAAGCCTAAACAATTCAATATACTCAATAGTCCGCAGAACGATCCAAATTTCATCTTCAAAAGATTTTCTCTAACTCCCATTTAAGTTATAATCCGTGCTCATATACCCAAAGGAAATCAACGAACCCTAAATTCAATAGCTAACCCCAGTTAGTCTCTCACGCATACATTTATTAACTTAATGATACTTAAGCTCAATGGTGCTACCAAAATCATAAACCAATTAGCTAGCCTCATTCCAATAGATCCATTACCAAATCACAATATTCTTTAATTATGCCCAAATATTGATACTCAACTTTCTTCACATACCCTTGGTCCAAATCGCGAAACACCACCAAGGAGAGATTTAGGACCATAGGACCACTATCTAACCAAAATTCAAAATGCCTTTAACATAAATCGAGAAATTGTTACTCTCCCAAAATGTACTTATTAGTCCTTTCTAACTTAACACGCTTACCACCATTATCGATTATAAATTCCACTATACACTCATTACCCATAACAATTCACGCATCCCTCCATACTAATCAATCCCGATGTACTCACGGAGATGTACTAAAAGTAAACAAAATCTCTTAACAAGAAACCCTCGGTTGAATCCTCAACTTTTACAACTCAACCGTTACAATATAGATATTGATCTAATTATCAGTACTACAACCTTGTACCACAACAATGCAATTTAACCCCAAGCTTCTCCTCAAACACTAGGTACTATTCGGAAGAAAATGAAAATCTTACGAATGATAAATACACCCAACAAATTGACCGAAACTAAATACTCGGATTTTAATTAAGAAAAGATAGGTATAACTCTACCCAAAGGAACGGTCTCAAACAGTTTTAAGAAATTAGGAATGGAGAATATAACAATCCCCCTACAACAATTGACTAAAGCAATAGTAACATCAAAATCTTGTAATAGCAACATGGCTAATTTAGCAGGTGAGACATAACCATACTTAAGCACATCATAAGCACATAAGACTTCATCAGATACCCTAAACTCCTCCATAGGAGTAGACACCTACAACACATAAGTCAAAGACTCAGAAGAAATAAATGCAACTAAATGCACAGAAACACATAAATGCGATGATCCTAAAATGCACACACTCGCTCTCACGACGCAAAATAATACCTCCTGAAATTTATGCGTTACCTGGTGAGTGCTGATTGATCGCAATTACTCTGCCCTATACCTTAGGGTTCCCCGAAGCATCTCTCTTCTGACCCGGTGAAGTAATGGTTCCTGTTCCTGATGATTGAACCTTAAACCTCGGACAATCTTTTATGAAGTGACCCAGTTGACCACAATTGATACATTTTGCCTGCTTCTTCCAACACTTATCCTCCAAATGGCCTTCCCTCTGATAGTAAGTGCAAAGCCACCTACCTTGTTTCCCTTGTTTCCCCGGAGTAGTACCCGGATTCCCTAGCGCGGTTTGTTCCTTAAACTGAGATGGTGCTCCCAAATTACCTCGGTTATCTGAACGGTGTTGTGGTTGAGATTTAGCATGGCTTACTTGTTTACCCGTATTTGCAACCTCGGTCTTCCTCTTATGCTCCCCAATATCTTGCTCGATCAAGTATGCCCGGTCTTCCGCATCCTGGAAGGTCACAATCTTCTGGGCAATAAGCTGAGTACGGATGGATGTCTTTAAACCGCGGATGAATCTCATGGCTTTCTGTTCCTCAGTCTCACGAGATAGTCACAGTACCTGGCTAATTCTGTGAACTTAGCCGAGTACTGAGCTATAGACAACAAACCTTGCTCTAAGTTGAGTAGCTCGATCTCCTTTCGGTTTTGATCCACTACCGGAATGAAATGCTCCTTGAACTATCGCACAAACAATTCCCATGCATACACTGTGTGAGTATCATCCCAACTCGCTTTAACACCCTTCCACCAATGCTCGGCGGCACCCACAAGTTTATAAGCCGCAAACCAGACCTTGTCTTCATCGGTGCAACCAAAGACATCATAAATTTTCTCCATCGACTCAATCCATAGCTCGGCCTTCCTTACATCGGGTTCTCCATTGAACTCAACCGGTTTTAATTTCAGAAATTGTTCCAATCCGTAGCGGGGTGGTGGTGCTTGTTCTACCCTTGGACCTTGATCATGTATGGCCTTCATGGCCGCCTCAAACATGCCCTGAAACATTGCACGGGCTTCATCCCTTGTTTCATTCTGATTTGCATTACCGGTATTAATTTCACCACTTCTCCTTCGAGCCATTTCAAACAAGTACCTGCATAAAACAACAATTGTTACTCACTCCGAACACACTACCCTCCTAGGTCATACTAATCCACCTATACATATACTTAGAGCTAATACCATAGCTCTGATACCAACTGTCGAGACCCCGAACCCGCGGGTCCGGAATATGCGAGCTGGACGTCGACTTAAAACCAAAACTCTAAAATATAGAAGTTAAAAATTCCATTTTGAACCAAAAGATGATAACACAAGTTTTTACAAATCCAAGTTTAAATCAACAAAGTACATCTAACATAAGCCCCAAAATCTCAATCCTCTCGACGTCCTCCTCGATCCGCGAATCCTAATCCTTTTCTTCCTGGGGGGGGTTAAGGAAAAACAAAGATGAAAATAAACGGGGTGAGATAAAATCTCAGTAAGTTACTAATGCAACTACATGACATGCTATAATGCAATAAGAAATAAACAATGATAAATATCACATAGCATGTAACAAATAACAGTCAACAGATAGCAGCGGAAAGTAAACACATAACAAAGCATATTAGCCAAGGTTTCCCAACTGATAGAACCAATTAAAGGATCGCTGCGCAGCTTCAACAATCAACCAATCCATATCTTCACAGTAGCATAAAAGCCGAAGAGAAAACCCCGGTCAGAAGTGACCAATCAACCCATCAATCAAACAAACCATCTTCATAGTAGCATAAAAGCTGAAGACGATAACCCCGGTCAGAACCGACCAATCAACCACTCAAACCCTCTCCATAGTAGCATAAAAGCTGAAGAGAAACCCAGTACCGGAACCAATAACAATGTAAAGTGCCACAAGGGGCGGGAGTCATGCCACAAAGTCATGCTCCAAAACGATTAGCTAGAATACCCACAACGGAGCTAGCTCATCCCAACCAAGGCCAATCTGGATGAGGACAGAAGGACCAATGGGCGATGCTATACTGGACTTGGCTCGTGCCATTATAGCATTATCCATTGCCTGACTCGATACACAATTTAACCAGCTGGACTTTCAATAATGCTAAGTAATGAATACTAGCTTTATAAACATCAAAAGGGTTCCAAAGTAGGGAACCATAACACAAATCACCATAAAGATACAACGATTACTCATTAAGAGTTTAACAACATTGATAGAAAGAAGTTCCTCATAAAAGAGTTCAATAACAGGAATGGAATTGCTCATAAAAGCCCAACAATACAAATCATTAAAACGAAATGATTCTAGGACAAGGATCCATATCAAACGCATCCTAACATGATACACGCGAGTTACCCATAGAGAGTGCTACCCAAATGGTAATTCCCCAAATAGCACAATGACTATCATTAAAACTATCCCAAACGTCCGCTCATTATGAAAGTGTTCCCACATTTTCCAATAATCCATAACTAAATTCTATAACCCATTTATTCACAAAGGAATGAAGGCGAAACCACACGAGCCGATATTCCCAACTTGATTACAACGGACCGATTCTAAACACTTTGTCATAAGACACTAAATGAAATCTCAACACAATATAAACCTGAAACTCACCTAAATAAACCACCTCATCTCGAATTACTCTAGAAGAGCTTTAAAATTAGTTTACTCGTCCAAAACGGAGTTCGGACGAAGAAATTATAGCCTTCGAAAGATTGGCCAAGAAGCGAATAAATTTCACAGAAAGGAAGGGGGTGCGCGCGCCTCCCACCAACAAGGTGCGCGCGCCTCCCTTAATCAGAAAGAAAGGCACCAACAGGGATACAAAGGGTGCGCGCGCCACTCACACATAGGGTGCGCGCGCCTCCTATAAACAGAAGAAAAACGCACAAGGTGAGATGGAGCGGTGCGCGCGCCTCACCCTAATAGGATGCGCGCGCCTCCAACCAAAATCACCAAACCCAGAATTCTTCCAGGGTTCTTCTACCCGAATTTCAACCCCAAAATTCACCACTTCAATCCCAATCAACACCAACACTCCCAACTAGTTTACCCAAGTGCCTAAACAACTTCTAAGCCTAAAATAACTTATCTAAAAACATTTGGACAACCCTAACCAAGGAATGATTCTAACACCCAAATTTCACAATAATATGAAAAATTTACAAATAGGTTCCAAATCAACCAAAGAAGCCATATATAACAACTAGATCATCAATGGAGTTAAAGATGAGCATTTTTAACATAAATGGGGGAAAAGCAACTTACCCGGATTTTCTCAAAGGTGACGGAACTCGAATATTTTTAGTTCCCCACGATCCTATCGACGATCTAAACACATTTCATTCAATGAGATTTAAGAAAAGATGAGAGGAAGATAGATAAAATGAAGAGAGAAGGAAGAGGAAAACTTACCTCTTTTTCTTTTGAGGAGAGAGAGAGAGAGGGATGAGCTGGGAAAATTAGAAAGTGAGGAAGGAGAAGGAAGAAGAAGGAGGATATTAAAAGAAATGTTACACTTCAGCCCCTTCGCTTCTAACTAACGCAAATAAACCCCAAATAACCCTCTGTTCATTTCATTCCCCTATTTCACACTTAACACAATATCGCCCAAATAATGCTAGACACAACTTAATATTATAAGATATAAAATGCGCACATAACTAAATAATCCAATAATTAAATATAATAATTAATTAATGCTAGAATTTAGAGACGGGTTTTCGGGTCGTGACATAAACATCCAAATCCCGTCACAAAGCAATAAAGATAGAAGTTGTATTTTCTGAAAGCAAAAACTTTTATTTCCATAGTCATTGCATGTTAACACTTATTTGATGAGTCTAAGCTTCACATACTTTTTGAATAAATAACCTATTCTGAAATTGAAACTAAAACAAAAGTAAACTAAATTAAAACAATGTGTTTGCAATGACTATGGAAGGATCCTCGGAATTACTCTTTAGTGCCACTCGTGCCTTCGGTCTCTTTCTTCTTGCTTTGACCACGGCGAATCTTTTTCTTGTTAGGGTTCTCGAAAAACCTCCTCTCAAATTCACTAACCCCTTTAGCTTTGACACTAGGAGTCTCCCCATCCTTTCTCTTCCTTGAAGTCCCCGCTCCATCTCCATTAGCCATGCTCTTGCTCCTCTTCCTCTCATAAGCCATCGCCTCCTTCATCCTCAATGAACAACTAGGAGCACAGGATGCCAAAATAGTGCCCCTTAGGGTCTCTAGAGTCTGCTCCTCTTGTCCAAGTCTCTCCATAAACCAATCCAAATACTCTCGTGATAGGTAGGTGTTGTTGGAGCGTGTGATGAGAGTCCTATGGCTAAAACCGGCCTCGCCCCACATTTGAGAAAGGAGAACCGAAGCGCTATCATCCAAATGAAGTATGCCAAAAGGAGAACGGGTCCTATCCTCATCCCAACCCTCGGGGATGGTTTGCACTAGACCATATTGACGGAGTACTCTAGCGGGGTAGTAAAAAGTGGTCCCAGAAAATGACGGAACTTTAATCATGTGCAGTCCTACTTGCTTCTCCCTCACAGAATTAATGTGCCAATGGGGCACCACCCACTTGATGTCATCGGTCACCATCTCCGCCAAGTACCTTTCCCAACCCTTGAGAGTCATGCCCTCGAACCTCTCCTCCATACCTCTAATACGGTGCATCCATGGGGCCACCGCCGAAGAAACCGCTGGCTTGTTCACTCGGAGCCTTTCTTGCAACCACATCGTCAAAAGTCTATCACTGCCGCACGGCATCCCGCCATAAACCGCAAGATGAGGAATCCCACAAATGATCTCCCCAAGGATGGTCGGTACAATGTCATGTCCCGAACGAGCCGCATTCACCATGGTCAAACATCCCCCACTAGCACATTCGACTTCGGAAGGGAAAAGAATAGAAGCAAATAAACACGAGGCAAGATGGTCCAAAGAACGGTCTGAGGTCACATCCGCGTGCATGAAGTGCCTTGGCATCCAAGAAAGGTCGACGTAGCCACCTCTAGCATACTTACCAATGTCATCTGCAGGCACACCAAAGGTTATCAACTTGTCATGCAAAGAAATAAAATCAAAGGGCAATGCAAGTGTACCCTTCCCTTCACAACCGCAAAGCGCCTTGATGTCTTCATAAGTGGGTACCATCTCATTAAAAGAAAAGTTGCAAACATGAAGAGTGTTGTTCCAAAACTTCCCACAAGCTTGCAAGAGGTTAGTGTTGGAGTTCATGTGCAAGAATGACCAAAGACACTTGATCCCATAGCGCTTCTCAAACTTCCTACGACAAGGACTGGATATCTTGGCAACCCACTTCTCCAAAGAGGTTATGAAAGCTCCTTTTTCAAGTCTAGAAAGCCTTGCATTGTGATCCATGGAAAAAGAAGAGCAATTTGATGATTGGAACTCAAAATTGACCAAAAGAGCTGCTGTTACGAAGTTGAATAGGACACAAACTCCCATTAAATAATACACAACCTCCGATTCTTGCCAGGAAATAAAGATGGAAAGATAGGCCCCGCCTAATCAGAATCCTCCTCCGTTGTGTCTCCACGCCGCGCTAAAGCTCGAGAGCTACCGGCACCCGAACTCCGTCCCCGGACCGCTCGACCACCAGTGTGAGAAGAGCCTGCACCATTCGGAGACCGTTCCCGACGCTGGGGTGACGCAACGTCATCCCTCTGACAAGTACATGAATGGTATGCCTCCCTCAATAAGCGCATCAACACGTTCTCCCGCCGGGCTGAACGGATATATGCCTTCCGAGTCACGTGAAAGGGAAACCAAGGCAATGATTAATGTGCAGAAAGAAATAAGTGTGTGCAAACATGACTAATATAAAGCACAAAGCCGTACCCCAGCGTCGGGCGGAGGAATGAATCTCTCCTCAACAAAATCTGCATCAGTCGGCTCCAAGCTCAGCTCCACCTCCCGGCCGCCCCTCATCACTCTCACGCTACTCAAGTGAAGGGTCATGTCAACCAAAGGCCGACTCCGACCAACATACCGGGCCGAGCTCGATCCCTCTCCCGATAGCATCTTAGCCCGAACCTGAGGGCTGATCAACCGAGTCCGCACATAGCCGGCGTAGTCGTCACTCCCTCTGTAATGCTCTGCCGGAGTGGGAGCCGAGAAAGTCGCCAACCTCGCGGGACAGAGCATATCCCGAGGAGGGTCATAAGGAGCCCACGGTAACGCACCAGCCCTGTGCTGACGAACCACCCTCTCTCCAAGATACATGGCCTCCCCGGTGAGACCCACAAGCAGAACCCTAGAAGCGGTCAACTCCACTACATAGGGACCCACCGAAGCCTCATTGGCCGGACTCCGTGGGTAAAATCTAACCCCGACAGGCTCAGACATCGCGAACACCCTCCTCAGATCAGCAGCATCCACCGTCTTCCTATCCCGGTTTCTGCGGGGAGGAGCCCTGTTGCCCTTGCACCAGTACGACATGATGGGAACAACCTTGTTGGCACTCATCACCAACTGAAAAGGGGCGACACCGAAGATCTCGTACACCCAAGCCTGTGCATACAATGAAAGAGACATTTCAGACCAAAAGATAGAGCAGAAATCTCGACAATGTGAAAAAGAAGGGTAGTCAAGAGCATACCTCAAAGGCGAACTGAAACCCGTCAAAGGTCGACGAGCTAGCCCTCGAGCAATGGTACAATGCCCGGTAAATCTCAGCCAAACCGGCTCTACCCCTAGAAATCTCGCCGACTTGGTCCAAATCCACCAAAGCCCCTAGCAGTGAGTACCTACAGACAGTAGCCCCACTGGGAAACAAGATCTCTGAAAAGCTGTACCATAAGAACAGCCGGACCAAACAATCCAAATCATACTCCCCCCTACCAAAGGCCTCAATAGCCATCTCCACCAAACGGTTCACCTTCCCGGCCTCCACTCCATAACCCTTGACACCTCCTCCCAGATCAGTGTCAACTCCCAGCAAAGCCTGCCTATATTCCCGTCGCTCCGCCAAACTCTCATCAAAAGACAAAGGGGTAGCAGTAAACCTCAACCCCGTAATAGCCGCGAAATCCGTCGGCGTGATGGTAATCTCTCCCCAACTGAAGTGGAAGGTATGGGTGGTGTCCCACCAGAACTCCCTGCACACCTCTATCACCGCCGCCACCTTCAGGGTGCCCCCAACCATGCGGACACTGTCAAAGAATGGGCCAAATCCCATAGCCTCGATCCGAGCACGCAAACCGCCCGGTCCCTCCGGCAGAGACGCCCACAGTTTGCCCATAGTCACTGTGGACCCACGAGCCTTGATCCTCTGCAGGTAAACACATCACAGGTATGTTACACTCCTAGCAATTTACATTTCTAGCAATCTACATTTCTAGCAAATTATGATTCTAGCAATATATATTTTGTACAAAAGTGCGAAAAATGTGAAAACGAGAGGAGCGAAAATTTGAAATTTACCTCTCGTGTCTCCGGAAGACCCATCGACCAGTGACGCTCCGAGTCGATGTAGAAATCGTAGTCTTGATCAAATGTTGACCGAAGAAGGCCGTCGCGAAAGTTTCGAGTCACCGCTCGTGGTCTCAAACCGCCCCGTGGAATCAAGGGCGCCGCTTCAAAACCCGCTCCTGGGTCAACCCCTACATTTCCCTCGCCCTGAGCATCACCGTGCCCCTCTCCTTGTTGCTATTGTTGTGGAAGCATATACCCACCTTGGCCCGGAAAATCCCTGAATAACGCCTCATTGATCCAATCTGCCATAGCTTCGAGAAATATGTGAAAATGAAGTCTTCAAAATTATCAAAATCTGAGCTTTCTCTCTCTAAAAACTCAATTTTCTCTCTCTAACTCATCAACAATGGAGGAAGGAAGAAGAAGAAAGAAGAAAAGAAGGAGAAGAGGGAGGGTTTCTGGTGATGTGACCAAGGAGTCAGCCCGACGGCGACCTTGGCCACGCGGCCACTTATGCCCTCGCTATCCCAGCCGTCGGATCAGCGATCCGCGTGAAGGAGATCTGACCACTCAGCGTTCTTGGCCACGCGGCCACTATTGCCATTCAGTAATTTTGGCCACGCGGCCAACCTTGTCCCTTCAGATAAAATTCCATTTTTTGCCCTTAATCTTTTCCCTTTAATTCATTTTAAATGCCCTTAGCACTACTTTGACTGATATTCGTTACCTCTGGGTACGGAAAGTCCCTTAAAATTTCCATTCTTCACCGAATATTTGCTTAGGATTCGTATGGTTGTAGAGACTTCGGCGCCTCTATGACATACGCATTCTAGATCGATAGTGATTGGCAGAAGCCTCGGCGTTTCTGTTTGCGAGAGATCCAGCATCTATTATTAGGATTCGTATGGTTATAGAGACTTCGGCGCCTCTATGACATACGCATTCTAGATCGATCGTGATTGGCAGGAGCCTCGGCGTTTCTGTTTGCGAGAGATCCAGCATCTATTATTAGCATTCGTATGGTTGTAGAGACTTCGGCGCCTCTATGACATACGCATTCTAGATCGATCGCGATTGGCAGAAGCCTCGGTGTTTCTGTTCGCGAGAGATCCAGCATCTATTACTTTAGCGTAATCGGCAGGAACCCTGGCGATCCTGATTGCGTTTACCATTCCATCTTGGGATTATTTAGACAACGTAGTCTTTATTTTTCCCAAATAACTTCATTGCTTACGAATGTTCGTTCTTCATACAAGATAGTATCCGTAGGTTTATTATCCGCAGCAGAAGTTCGATGTCTCGTCTTTCCCCAATATCTCTGAACTACGACCGGCTTGATTCCTCTGAGGATACGTAGGAAACCTGAAAAGGTTCAGCCACCCGACCGACGCGGTCATCTATCATCCCCAGCAGGTACATTTTCCCCAGCAGAAGACGTTGCTCCCCATCAGAGGACAGTCATTCCCAATTTCCCATCAGATTTGAACTACGTTTGGCTTGATTCCCCCGCGGATACGTAGGTCGTCTGTCAAGGTTCAGCCTTTCCCTTACCTTTCATCTGTTTTGAAACTCATGTTTCAGACGGATCCTTCTTTTATCGTCGAGCCCACATTGCCTTGCAAGAAGCGTCGCCGAGGGGCTACTGTTAGTACCCGACCTGAAAATGAGTTTATTAGGACTTTCCCAAAAATACAAGGACTTTATAGGAATTAGAAACCTTGCAAAGACTTGTCCCGGATTCCCAAAAATACCTCATTTATTACAAAATCTATCAAAATAGGTAATAAATGGTTTCCTTAAAACCATGCAGAAACCCTAGCTTGAAAATCACGTCAGCCTGCATCCTTGGCCACGCGGCCAACCTTGTTGTGCGTCGATCTTGGCCACGCGGCCATTCTTGTCACCGTCTTCGATCATGGCCACGCGGCCAACCTTGCTCTGGATGATCTTAGCCGTCAGATCTTCCCCTCAGTTTACTATATAAACCAATCCCATGCTATTGGTTTAAAGGTCCGATTTTGAGAGCTCTAAGTCCGAATTTTGGAGTTTTTAAACACCATTTTCTCCCTAATTAAAGATTCAAACACTCAAGGAGATCAAAGGTTTATTTCTTGCCAACATAGGTAAGTTTTCTAACTTTTTCTTCATGTTCTTGCATCATTTTTAATGTAGATCTTTAATATTCATGTTCTTGCATGTTTATTCATAGTTTCTTCATATACTTTGCATGTTCATTCATATGTTCACAATATGTTCTTCGCATGTTCTTCATGTTCTTAGATTAAAACCTTATTTATGCTATATTTAGGGTTGCGATCTTCATAGTTACATGTTATTTCATAGCCGATGATGATCTAGGGTTCATCAACCCGAGGATGATCTAGGAACTACTTCTAAACCCTAATCTTTAGGTAATTCCCCCCTCATTATGCATGATCCCGATTCTTCTGCCTATTCTAATTCTCTGTGAACTATGCTTACCTGAGCTTCTCACTTTGAGAGGAACGTAGGCAATCTTAGGATCCGGTCTAAATCACTAACACACTACTAACACATTCATCATGATAGAAAGACCGATCAATTCGGGCAATAGGAGTGATAACGTTCAATATTCTTCTCTTGTTGTAATTTGACCCCCGAACCCACTAAAAATGCCTTTTTCAATGTTTTGGCTTTAATTAAAACGGCGTGGCGACTCTCATACTTTTAATGTCGTTAAGAATATTCCTTTTGTAAATAAAAATAATCACAAGATACTTCCCATGCGTCGCTTCATCGGAAAGGGGTATTCACACATACATTCTTGAAAAATCGGAGTGAAAAGCCCCACTAAGATGAGTGCGGTAGTCCATTTCCAAACACTTCAAGAAGATGTCCATTTGTTCCTTCTTGGAAGGCCTATCAACCATCTCGGCAAGCTTGTCATTCCAACGGCGATAGAAGTCCCCAAATGATTCATCACCCATTTTCACGGTGCTCTCCAATTCCTTCTTGGTGGGGCGGAATATGGAGTTGCCTTGATATTGTGACTTGAAGGCAAGCATAGCGGCATCCCAATTGAGGCGGTGGAAACTGGAAGACCCATATACCAATCTTTTGCGACCCCCTCGAGAGTAAGCGGGAAGCATTGTGCCATTATTTGAGGAGACACTTTCTTTAGTAGCATGGCCCAAATGTAGGAGTCGACATGAGCATCGGGGCAAGAGTTGCCGTTGAACTTGCCAATATCGGGCATCTTGAACTTTTCGGGAAGAGTCTCCATTGTGTTCATGAGGAGAGAAGCTTGATGAAGATTGGTGCTTGGGCCCTTGTGCAAATTTAGCCCACTAAGCCTTTGGTCAATGTAGGACATGAGAGTGTTGACCAAACCGGTATCAATGCTTTGGACCTTTCTTTCATTCGTGAGCCCTTTCAATTGGTTCTTGAGTTGGGAAACTTCTTTCTTGTGGGCCGTTTTCACATGTTCGTAACGGGCTCGCCAAAAATCATCCTTGCGGCGGACATTCTCGGCTAGTGTATCGACTTTCCCTTTTAATGCTTTCACCATGCGGAATAACCCTTCGTTGGACACGGGAATGCCGTTGTCGTTGCCGTTTGAAGCCATTGGACCTATGGAGAGAACACGGTTGATCTTAGGATGGCCTCACAAACACCTTTTGGATAAAATAAATTCACCCACAAACAAAAGTAAAGACCCAAACCACATAAAGAAAAGACTCTTTTTTTTATTTATTTACAAAAGTCGGAAGAATGTGGTCCTTTTTGGGGTTTCTAGAAAAATAGTGGAATCGTCACACTAGTATATAGACCTTCTCGCGGTCCCATATACTCATCGGATTCCACCACGCTTGTGAATCTTACATGTGTCGGGATTAAACTAAATTAATGTAGTAAAGCATACATGCGGGGACGGATTTTTTTTATTTGCGCCCATTATGACCACTTGGGGACGGATTTTTATTTCGTCCATAACAACGAGTGGCATGTATGATTTGAAGGCATTAGTTTAGGGAAATCTCGGCACATGGAAACCGACTTGAGTCACGGAGTGTTAGACCCTAACTAGAGTTGTGTGGTTGGTGCTCGGCTAAAGAGAGGTTTAAAGGTCACCCCCGGCATGTAGTCATGAACTACGCAACGGGCTGAGGTTTACCGCTTCGAAAGAGTCAAGGTCGAGTGGAGCTTGAAACTTTCTAGGGCGGGCCTCTATGGGTTTGGGGTTAGACTTTGTGTGACTCGATAGTGAGCAGTTAATAGGAATTGTGCGCGTAGTGTGAGGTCTAACTAGTGACAAAATTATATATATATTTTTTTTAAGAAATAATAAAAAAACAAATAAGCACGTATTTACAGCTTTCGAATCACCCGTGTGACCGATAAAAATAAAACAGAGAATTAAAAGATGGTTTTGTGCAGGCCCAGTGCCCACACACTGTCAAAACTGCTCTGTTTTATGCACTGTTCTGTTCTGGAAAGTTGCCCAGACGCGCGCGCTTTATGCTGTGAGGATGGGAGGTGCGCGCCTTAGGCACTAGAGGGCAGAGGCGCCCGCTTCTGGGCAGTACCTGCAAATTCATGGGTTCAATGGACTGCCTTGACCCTAGATAAAAACACTTTTCCCCTGCAGAAACTGTTAGCACAATAACATGAAATTTGAAGGACAAGATGAGAGGCGGGCGATTCTTGTGGTGAAGGTGGGATGCGCGCGCCTTAGGCCAAGAAGGCCAGAGGCGCACGCGTCTCACCTTTTTCCACCAGAATGCCCAGAAAACTTTAAAAAGAACACCAAAAATGAAAAATGCAAGTTTAACCCTCTATACCCCCAGCAGAGTCGCCAATGTAGATACCTCGGGAAACCACGGCTTGGCTAGAGCGGTGAATCGCCACCCACGTTTTAGAGGAACGCGAGAAAACCTAAGAAAATAGCCTTTTTTATTGATTACGAAACCAAAGATTCTTGAGATGAGAGGTTCGGGGGTTAGGTGACGGAGTGGGAAGTACTTAAACACCCACTCCGCCCCTCTTACGCGGGTCTTGCTACTTTTGGTTTTCTAATACTAAAAAGAAAAGTCCTTCAATTATTAATGTAAGAAGTACTAACAATTACAATGGAAAGAAAGGGGAAAATTAAAAGGAAATAAAATAGAATTGTTTTTATTTATTAATTTATGCTAAAAGATTACATGTAACAATTATGCCAAACAATTACATGAAGAAATGAAATGAAAACTAAAGTGGAATTTGGAATGTTGGGATGTAACCTTGGCCAAACTTCAATAGTGAAGTGGCCTTTTGGTTGTATCCCTTCTATGGAGATTGCATACACATTAAAGATGAAAAGTGCAATAAAAAGATTTTAACAAGGAGAGAAAATAAAGATAAGATTAAAAGTTTATGGAGAATGAACATTGTACCTTGTGCTTGAATGGGGAAGAACCAAATTGTCTATAGTGACCACTCTTTGAAAATGGGTTTTATGTGTTTTAAAGTGTTTTTCATTCAAGAATTCTTCCTCTCTTTCCATGGTGGAATGAAGAGGTATTTATAGGTGTTAGGGAAGTGTTCTTGGTCACAAAGATGGCCCTTCCCCGGATCAAGCCAAGGCATAATTGCCTTGGGGGTTACAAATCAGAAAATGAGGGAAATTTGGCCAAATCTGAGATTCTGGAAGCGGGAAGCGCGCGCTTCCCACCCCCCTATGGGAGGAGCACGCCGAGGGCAAAGGCGTGCGCATCCCAGCTTCAGAAAATTCATATTTTAGCCCAAATGTTAACCTCGTTATGCAGTTAAGCCCCAAAACTAACAGAATTAGTCCAAAAACTTAACGAACATCACGAAAGTCAACGAAAATAAATGAAACAAAGACTCAAGGTTGACTTTGCCACTTAGTCAAATCCAAGACTAACGGAGTAAGTCAGGAACTTAACGGAAAGTAATGAAAGTTAACGAAAAGTAACAAAACTTAACAGAAAAGAGGAAGACAAAGAATGTGTATGCAATCGGGACATGAGAGGTCCAAGGCGGGGTGTCTACAGTTGCACAGGTACAAACCAAAAGAAAGAAAAAATTGTCTCCGCCTACATCAAGGAAACAACTACATCAACAAAACAAAAGAGGGGACGGGGAATCCTATCTATTCCGACATCAAGGGAAAGGAAGACGTCGCCACCGCCGCGTCATCACTCGTCCGTCTGAGGCCTCTTCCCGCAAGAAACCGACTCTGCTGTCTGGTGAGCCAACCGGCCTAAGAGCCCCACAGTGTCACTCTTCACTCTCTTGGCGTAAGCCATAAACTGGGCAATCCGTCCCGCGACCTCTCTATATTCTGCAATAGGCACCTGTTGAGAAGAAACAGGGAGAAATGTCAAAATCCTCAAATAAATGAAAAACAGAGATCTGAAATGGTAAAATGATGCAAATGACAAAAAAAAAAGGTCACGAGTCATACCATAGTCGCATCAGCAGGAGGTACTGTTAGTACCCGATCTGAAGATCAAGGACTTCCAAGATGTTTAGGAGCCTCCGAGGACCTTTTAGACAATAAAAACCTGACAGGGACCTATCCGATAGATTTCCAGACTTCCTGATAGACGAAATCAGTTATAGATCGAATTCCATCAGGATAATGAACAAATCCCGAGAACAAACTGATAAGGATTTGATGAGATCGTTCTAATCACGAAATCTGGAGGATGTAGCCGTGCGGCCACTTTGAAGCCGTGCGGCCACTTTCGGGCCGTACGGCCAGTGTGTCTTTTTCCTAAATTTTCCCTATAAATAGGCCCATCCTCTCAGCCATTTGATCACACATCAACCTATGGTAAAAACCTCAGAGAAGCTATTCCCAGCCTCTCTCTCTCCCTCTCAAAACCCTCTCAAAGCCTCTCTTTGATACCTCTTTGATCATCAAAGAGATTCAACAACGCCATCAACCAAAGGAGTGAAGATTCAACCTTCGAAGCCTCTTTAATTGGTTTGGTAACGCGTTCTTACTACTTAACTACTTAGATCTACTATATCCATTCATATATTGTTAGATCTAGGGTTTTGTTCATCGTTCGTGTTCTTGACCGATAATGATCTAAGGTTTCCACGAAACCCGCACTAGATCTAGGTCACATATTACTTACATAATGATATATTTAAGGTAGAGATCTTTATGTTTATGTGTTCATTCATATGTATTCATGAGGTTCTTGTCATTATGCTAGATCTAAGACTTATCCATGCATGACATATCAGATCTAATGTTTTAATCCCTATTTATGTGCACATGTAGCCAATGATGATCCTAGGGTTTCATCAAACCCTAATATGATCTAGGAACTACTTCTAACTCTAGTCTTCCCCTTCTATATGCATGATCCCGCTTCATCTCTCCCCATTCTAATTATCAATGAACTACACCGACCTGAGCTTCTCGTGATGAGAAGAATGTAGGCAATCTTTGGATCCGTCTCAAACTGTAACACACACATACACATTGATCATGATAGAAAGACCGATTCGTCGGCCAATAAGAGTGATCACTAGAATATTCTTCTCTTATTGTAATTTGACCCCCGAACCCTATTATTCTCATAAATGGTTTTCTCAGTGTTTTAACTACAAATAAAAGAACGTGGCGACTCTAAATTTTCAATCGGGCGTATTAACAGTGGCGACTATGCAAGGGACTTGTTTTTGAAAACCTTTTTCAAAACTTAAGAGGGTCTGACTTTTATTACTTCATGATTTTGTGTGTGTTCTAACTGCCCCGCGCACTCCTCAAAAAACTGCACTTATGCAATTCTGGCGTTTCTATAATGAAGATCCGTACGCCTCCCTTCCCCCGTACGCCAGATGCCAAGTCGTACGGCTCCCTTCTTCTGCAAATCTAATTCTAACAACTTCCTGAAGGTTCTTGGTATTCATAGCATGTTTAAATATTATAGATCTACTCTGTTTGTGTTTATTTCATGCTTAAATAATGTTACTATGAATTGTCGTGCTAGTAAACTTCTCTCGTGCATTGCATATCATCATAAAATACGTAATCAAACGGCACACTACCACTAGTCCGTGTCACACTGCACACCCTACTCCGGATACTCCACTGAGTGCACTGATTTTGGTGATCCTGTCGCCTCTATCTTCGTGGCACCTGGGCTATCTAACTCACCGTGTCGCTTGTGATTGGTTGAGGTTAAACCTTGTCCGTGTCTAAACCATTCACCTTGATCGAGTTTAAGAACACTTATCAAAACAAGTAATCTTAACCTTACTAAAATCATTCATCATGCTGCGTGAGTCTACCTTAGATCAACTCTAGTCAACCTTTCGAAATGTCTAGGTCAAGCCTGTCACCTTGACCAAGGACCGAGTCATCTCACATTCTTTTAGACCTCTACGGTCATCTTCTAATACTTATGGTTTTCAAAATAACTAACTTCTTACGGTTACTCTCTCACTTGTTTTACTTAACCCGAACTATGGTGACCTGAGCCTCTCATTGTGTGGGACCTCTCCTGCATAGTAAGGGGAACATAGGCAGCTACCGGCCCGGTCAAACTTTTAGTCTTTTCATTTAAAGTACATTTCAAAAAATACGGATATCGAGCCTTTTCATAAAAAAAATGATTTTATAATGATGCCTTGTCATTAATTATAAGTCTAATTTAATTCAAATACTTAACTTCTCCACCAACTGTTGGGTTTCGATCAAACATGCGCAGCGGAAATTAGCATTTAAAATTTTGAAACCCAAAGCCCATAGATCCGTTCATATGATTAAACCAAATACGACATGAGAATAAAGGAATAAACTAACCCTTGATGGCTATCAAATTCTCTTGGTCTTTGGTGGAGGTTTGAAGACTTGATCACGATCACAAAGCTTGAACACGAACTTTGAAGATGATGATTTTCACCCTCTAGCGGTATCCACACTTCGAACGAATATCAAAGGAGCTTCTTTGATCTTGGTTGCTAGACCAAATTGTGAAACACTTTTTCACAATCAAAAGAACTATATGGAATTTATTTTGTGTATTATTTTGTTCCTCAACCAAGAATGTCTTGGAACAAAATAAACCCTCTCTCAAACTCTTTGAGACTCACAAAATCATTCGTCTTGATTGCTGGCCGAATTTGGTCTTTTATACACAAGTATGACCTATTCCAAATAGGAAACTTGTGTTAAAATCTGTCCAAAATTCGTTTCCTAATCAAATTAGGAATCTGCCACCCGACAGTACTGTGCGGCCGCCCAAAAGCCTTTGTGCGGTCGCACAACTATCTGAAGCAAAACTGGTACAAAACTGAGATAAGTGTGCGGCCGCCCAGTCCACACTGTGCGGTCGCCCACTTCTCAGAAAGTCCAGAATTTCCAAAATTCCAATGTAGTCCTTTTAAAGATTCGTTCTATTGTGTGTGACCCTCTAGGATTATACTAAGTTGGCAATGGGTTCAAACATGAAACCATAAGATATGATTAGGTTCTAGCAAACCGTCATACCTACCCAAATAGTATAACTAGATACAAGTTCGCATTCCTCTTAGAATATGTCATAATCCCTTTGTCCACGATGTCATTGAACACAAGTCATGGTCAAACAGTCAACTTGTTTTGTTCAATACTTTCTCGATTCCGAATATGTTGATAATTCAAATGCTATTGATCCAATCAATCCATTTGAGTCCGGCCGAACATTTCATCAACATCATTCCTACGAGTGGCCCAAGCTTGACATCTCTCCGAGGAGGAACAAATCCATTTAGCTTATTATTCTTCCCTACGTGAATCCGATTATGCCAATCATACCCTTTATAACTACTCTGTTAAAAGTAGCGTTTGAATATGTCAAACATAATGTTCATCAAGTGGAAGACTATAATAACTTCATGTCTAAGGATTCAAATGACATAACTAATATGAGATATATGTATGACATAGACCATGACATAAATCTCATAAAGCGGGTCATGTCCAGTACCTCGTTCCAAACAAGTACCCATAAATCTAACATGATCATCCCATGATCATTTAGCTTTTATACTAGTGCTTAACAAGTACTAGGGACGGAGATTATTATAAGTAAACATGAACAACAATAATAATCAAAACATCTCTTTATTGATATGAAATAAATGATAACAATTGCAACGTTTATTAAACGTGCCTAGGGCACCACTACTAACACCAACAACTACAGAGTCGCGCATCATGTCTCCCGAAAGGAACATCACAGTCACAACCGAAGCTGTCATCCATAGTCTCGAGACAACTCTCCACCCCAACTCCGTTCTCAATGAGCAAGCAGCCCACTTCACCGCCATTCTCAATGAGCAAACAGTCCATCTTAACACCGCTCTCAATAAGAAAGAGGTCCTCTATGAGACTATCCTCAACAAGCAAGCGGCCCACTATGAGACTATCTTCAAGGAACAAGCAACCCTCTCCCGAACTCTCCTCGATGAACAAGAAGCCTTCTTTGAGACTGTTCTCCTCAAACGAACAGACTGCTTCCAGAAAGTATTGTACAAGGCGCTAAAGGACACCAAAGAACGTCTCCGGTTTGATATTCATGGCATCTACGAGTACCTCAACCGCACTCCTCCTCCTGCTCAGTTTCCACATCCATACGCTCCACAAATATATGGGCCACCACCACAGACTCTCCCCTTTGGGATTCCTCCTTAACTACTCATCAGCAAGGAATTGTTCGTGACAAGAAGGATGAGCGTGAGTTCAATGATTTGGGTATGCCATTAGACGAATGCTTCGAAAGTCTAGTTCAAGCCGGAAAGTTGTCTCCCCTACTCAACTACAAACCGCAAGTTGCGAAAAATGACTTGGACCCCTCCAAATATTGCAAATATCATAAATACATTGGACATGATACTAAA
Organism: Campanula takesimana; assembly: GCA_026119855.1. NCBI lineage: Eukaryota > Viridiplantae > Streptophyta > Magnoliopsida > Asterales > Campanulaceae > Campanula > Campanula takesimana. The sequence goes on along the minus strand of JAOWBW010000108.1, from coordinate 357,275 downwards.
AGTTGAACTCAATTGAAGAGTAAAATCCAGAGCCTCATCAATAATGGGATCATCACCCGCCAGAGGGATGTATGGGCGTGAGCAAAAGCAAGCGGGACGCTACACCGGGGCTACCTCCTTCAAAATAATATATATATATATATATATATATATATATATATATATTAAAAAATAAAAAAAATCTTTCAGTCTTCGTAAGTTCTAGAGAGTCTTTTAGTCAAAGTCCACCTCGGACGTTAGTCTTTTATTTTTACTAGAAATTAGTCCACTAGTTAGATTGTTAAAGTCCACCTCGGACTAGTCAATTTGTGTATTTAATAAAAGAGCCTTTATTTCTTTTCTTTTAGACTTGAGACATAATCTTGCATACATACATCAATTCCATGAAAATTGTATTAATCTTAATTGACAATAGATTGCTATATCTTTATATGACGAATTAATCACAAATATATTCATTAATGAAGACTCAGTAAAAGGTAAATGGACCCACAAACCATTATACATAATTAAATATACAATTAATCTCAAAATAAAAAACGCTTTGATCAATCGAATTGTTTTCTCTTTTCTATATGTGCTCTTTATACCTACCCTTATACGTGTACACCCACTGTGTATACTCTATATATACACCCCTTTGTGTACACCCACTGTGTGCACCCCCCATATATACCCCTCGTGTACACCCATTGTGTGCGCCTCCCATATATATTCTCCTCGTGTACACCCACTATGTGCACCCTCCATATATCCTCCTCATGTACACCCACTGTGTGCACCCACTAAATACCCATCATATACACTTCCAGCTTCCCATGAAGAAGACGATGACCGCAAGCGTCTGCGCAATCACAAAGGTTGTCTGTTCCCGTCGCAACTACAACATGACTATGCACTGGGCCTGTCTGTCCTCCTGGAAGATGTCAACAAAATGCAAGGAGCTATTCAAACCTCCTCCACGAGTTCTACTTCCCAAAGATGAAAGCAAACTAGGGGCTAATCTTGCCCCACGTTTCAATATAAATATAAATATATATATATATATATATATATATATATATATATATATATATATATATATAAAAGGCTCATTAGGTCGAAACCCACAACGGGCGGCTTAGGCAAAAATTAGAGAAAATGTACAAAAAAGAAGCCCGCTAGGTTGAAGACCCGCAAGGGCGGCCTAGGCAAAAATAATGGTGTGCACAAATAAAAAAAATCAAAGCAAAGAAAAATAGAAGGGGCTATCATCATAGGAAAAGTAAGAGTCCCACTTTCTTTTCACTTCTTATTTTCTATTTTTCTTTCTTTCCAAAGGAGTTCAACTCAATTTGACGGCAGCGGTCCAGAGCAACAACTATAAACGAAGCAATCCAAAGCAACAAGCAGCAATGGAGAGACCACCACTCAAACCCGGTATCATCATCAACCGGATCATCCTCGAACTATGCGGACCTGAGCCTCTTACATCGAGAGGAACGTAGGCAACCTCCTTGTCCAGTCCACAAAATATACACAACGCACCTCGAGCCAACTTTCATTCTTTTCTCTCTTCCCCATACACCATAATTTCTATTCTCTTTCTCAATTAATCAAAGCATTTATTATTTCGAGACTACTTGTCTAAAACATAACCATAAGATACATAACTAATCAACGAGGTCCATTCTCAAGCAATCAATAGACAATTCTGAATAAAACAATTTTCAAATGTCGCGACAAGTCTTCTGCTCTACAATCTAGGAAAGAGCTAAACACTTACTTTCTGTCAAGCATGGGATTCCTTCCTTTGGTACATATATTACACTCAGTTATCAAAGAGTCAAAATGTGAGAACTCCCTCTCTCGTTCTCTCTCTCTCTCTCTTCTGTCACCATAACGAAAAGGCTCCTGTAAGTCATCCATACAATTCTGTCTTTTTATTTATTTTGAGTCGACTGAAAAAAAAATGGCGCTAAAAGAATATACCCACCTAAATTGAAAACCCGCAAGGGCGGTCTAGAGAAAAAATAGGGTGCGTCTAAAAGGAGGTAGAGTCCCCCATCTTATGCCCTCACCAAACTAGGGCTACCCTAGCGGAATTAGGCCGAGTACTGATGCTCCAACAAGATCATTCCCCGCAGAAAGTCATCTCCCTCCATCGAAGCTCAACCTGGATGACATCTTTCTGATACCCTCACCAAACTGGGGCTGTCCCAATGGAATTGGACCGACTACCGACGCGCCAACAGGATCACTCTCCATGAAAGGTTATCTTTCCACCAAAGTTCAACATGGTTGACTTCCTCCAAGAGCCCCCATCAAAATGGGGCTTCCCCAAAAGAAATTAGGTCAACTGCCTGGCTACTCAAAAATCACCGGCAACCCGATGAAATCTAACTCACCCGAAGGGCTACCCTAATCAACAAACCTAACAGAGGACAAGTACTTGAATTAATTAGACTGTAATTAATTATAAGGAATCTTTATAAAGTCATTACATTTTCAAAAAGTGTTTTCTATCACGACATATTATTTATAAACCCGCACGCTCGGTCTCCACTAAATTTACAAAATGTCTTTCGTCTCATCTACGTGATGTCCTAACTGACTCGGTCCTTCACCATTTACCCTAAAACTTAGGACACCCTTGGGTCCCGCATCTCGTTTCCTATAGGTCAAAAGCCCTAAATCTCCTTTAGGCAGCAGTTTCTGAACCCAACTAGGGTACTCTCCATATCCTTAGGTCTCGCGCTCTAAGACTACATACATACTATCTACGTGCTACTTGCTACTGTACATAATACATAGTACATAATATAAATGTTTATACAGTTATCCATAAATATATGCTATGCTACTGTCTGTGCTCTACGCTAACAAAATGCAGAAACTAAGAAGCCGATCCACTAGCATCGCCTCGAGTCCTCTTCCAAGGATGTCCGCCCGGAGCACCATCGTCATCACTGAAAGGAGGAGAACCACCGCATTCTGCCACCTTGCGAATACTCTTCGCCAATCTTTGGTGCAGCCTCCGAATCACCTTAAGTAGGCCGGCCTCACGGCATGTCATAGTCTCATAAGTTCGAGGGGTCACCTAAACAAAAGGTAGCACTAGCATGTCAAAACAAGTTCAAACGAGAGGATGACTAAAGACAGAAGTGGGATGAATAAAAGAAAGGGTAAACATACACTGACATGACTCGCCGGGATCTGAAACTCCAGAGCTATCTCACTCTCCTCATGCTGCACCCACTGAGGGTTATCATCACCATCTCCGCAGTTTCTCCTCTATCACAGCGCGTGAGCCCCAAAGGCGCGTCCCAACAAAGTCATCATACGAGGCTCCCTCTACAAAAAACTGTCTAGCATCAAGGCCCTCGGTCAACCTAACCCTGTCATGCAGAGACACTAGATCAGTCATGAACCACGGAGGATTCACCACACTAAGAAGACACTTCCTGCCCCACACTAGGGACATACCCTCTCACTCAAGTAAAGGGCATCTCTGCCATATCCAATCAACAACCTCCGATGGCCTATCGCCTCAAGCACAACTGCGATCTACAACTCTGATCTAGGGAACGGTACAACTCTGCCAAGCCTGTAGCTCCCACACGCAAGTCGGTCTACTGCATCAAAGTCCACCAGACATCCAAGCAGTGGAATCATCGCCGTCGTGCCGGCATTAGCAAGAATGGTCTGTGACAACTCATACCAATTAAATGCTTGAGCAGTCACCTCTACATCACCGCCTCCGGTCTCCAGATCAGCCAACATCGCCTCGTACCGCCTCTTAAGGCCACCTAGATGTACGCCCGCTCCTGATATCAGCACAATTGAATCCGATTAAACTCTGAAGTCTATATGCACTCCTAACGGTAAGGAGGATATCATCGCTCCACGCTAAACAACCCATGGACCACAACCCGGTAAGAGCCGTGAAGTCTAATGGAGTCACCTTACCAGCTCCCCAACTAAAGTAGAAGGTATGGAAGGTATCCCACCAATGCTCCCGCAGTGCCATGACCAAATCTGTACTCTTGGTCAAATCTCCCTGGCTAGACAAACTCTCGAAGAATAAACCCAAGCCAGTGGCCCGCACCCTGCTCTGAACAGTCTCTGACATCTCCTCTCCCACAAACTATGCACAACGCTACACGAGCCCCTCGACTTCAAAGAGGGCAATACAACCTGCAATCGCAAACAGGTATACACAACAAAGGTATGTGATTAACCTAGCAGTTTATTTCATGCACATATATGAATTGTTGCAACATTACTTTAGGAGATCCCAAAATTCCCAACGAATACTATAAATATCTCACAATCAAAACCCTAGTCTAACAAGTTAACTCCGAACAAGTCCAAAACATTTCAATAATTAACGGACAAAAATATAACATCATCCAAAATAAGCTTTCTCAATGAAACACTAATGTGTATTGACTACCCATGTTCTAAACAAGGTCAAACAACACAAAAAAAGCACTTTTAACAAAGTCAACTGAGTCAAAGATCGGTCAAAGATTACAACATTTTCGGACAAAAAAATTACTTAACACGAAAATTGTGTTTTTTTTAACAAAACCACGAAAATCAATACATTATACATACTACAAATAAATCAATTAACTTTTGTCGAAATCTACAAGTTTCATGAAAACCCCAATTTAATGTCATTAAACCCTAAGTACAAAATTAATCAACCAAACCCCGTAACTTTGGGTAAATTACAATTAAACCCCTCATTCAAAACAACTTACAACTAAGTCCCTTGTATTCTACATTTAATTCACTCAAACCCCAAACTTCGGGTAATTAACAATCAAACCTTCTCCTTCGAAGTAATTAACAATCAAACCTTTCATTCAAGGTAAATTACATTCAAGTCCTTCATCTAATAACAATTTACAATCAAAACCCTCCAAGGTTAATATCATCCAAATCCAAACCCCATACCTTGGGTAATTTACAATCAAGTCTCTCACTTAAAATAACTTACAATCAAGTCTCTCACTTAAAATAACTTACAATCAAACCTTCTCATTAAAAGTAAGTTACAACCAAAACCCCATATCTTGGGTAATTTGCAAACAAAGCACCTCAACTTAACATCATCCAAGTCCAAACCCCATACCTTGGGTAATTTACAACCAAATCCTCCTTGAACCCCAAAATATGGGTATATCACAACTAAGTCTCTGCATTCAAATACTAATTCACTTAAAACCCCAAACTTTGGGTAATTTACAATCAAAATGATCAACATAAAAGTCACTCAAACCCTGAACTTTGAGTAATTAACAATCAAACCCTTCATTCAAAGCAATTTACAATCAAATCCTCCTTAAAACCCAAACTTTAGGTAATTACCAACTAAACCCCTTACATTCAATACTAATCATTCAAACCCCAAACTTTGGGTAATTCACAATCAAAATCTTTACGTTCAACATTAGGAAATTCACATCCAAAACATCTTTAAACTCAAAAAATCAAAACTCAAAACCCTAGACTATAGGTAATTACACTCAAACTCCTCTAACAACAATACTCAATGCTTAAAACCTAAACAAAAGGTATCTTACATCAACAAATTCCAATTGGGTCTGGAAAACCTCAAGAAATTACCAAATCAATCTATAATTGAAGGCCAGGAACGTCCATAAACCCTAAATTATAATTAAAGGTGGGGAACATCCATAAACCCTAAGGCGAATTAAGGAAACCTTCGTAAATCCCTTATTAATAACAAAATCAATCTATAATTGGAGGTCGGGAATGTCCATAAAACCTAAATTATAATAGGAGGTTGGGAACATCCATAAACCCCCTTCCTATTGAGAAGGTTATTGGTGTAACCCGTGCGAGCTCTAGCCAATCGGTGTTACCGTTTACCAAATTCTGCGATCCTGATGACTATACCTCTCTAAGCACCGTAGTTTATCAAGAAATTTACTTGATTCATACGTGACATAAGATGGCTTCTTCAAACCGTGTGTCTCATGTTATTGGCGTAACCCGTGCGAGCTCAAGACAATCGACGTTACTGTTTACCGAATTCTACGATCCTAAGGACTATACCTATTTAAGCACCGTAGTTTATCGAGAAAGTTACTTGATTCATACGCGACGTAAGATGGCTTCTTCAAACCATGTGTTTCATGTTTTTAGCATAACCCGTGCGAGCTCTAGATAATCGGCATTACCATTTACTGAATTCTGAGATCCTGAGGACTATAACTCCCTAGGTACTGTAGTTTGTCGAGAAATTATTCGATTACGCGCGCTCTATAGGAAGTTAGAATCCATCCCTAATTCTGTTCTCGATTCTTCAAACTTCTTGTCGTACTGTGCGTATGGCCTCACTTCCTTTCCCCAATAGATTCCTCACTACGACTTTATTGCTTACGAATGTTCGATCTTCATACATGATAGTATCCGTAGGATCGTTATCCCCAGCCAGAGTCTGATGTCTCATTTCTTCTAACGAATGTTCGGTCTTCATACAGGATAGTGCCCATAGGATTGTTACCCCCAGCCGGAGTCTGATGTCTCATTTTGTTTTTTCCTTTTTCCCCAGTAAGGTCCACGTGACTTTATTGCTTTACAAATGTTTGTCTATCTATAGCAAAAGACAATGTCTTGTTTCTTTCTCCCCTAGTTCTCGAACTACGATTGGCTTGATTCCCTTTGGATACGTAGGTAGCCTGACATAGGTTCAGCCGCTTGACCAACTTGATCACCCTTTTACTTTCTCTTACCTCGATTTGTAATACTTATTTCAGATCGGTTCCTTTTCTTAATCGACGACCCTCCATGCCTTGCAAGAAGTGTCGCCGAGGGGCGACTGTTAGTACTCGATCTGAAGATCAAGGACTTCCTAGATGTTTAGGAGCCTCCGAGGACCTTTTAGACAATAAAAACCTGACAGGGACCTATCCGACAGATTCCCAGACTTCTTGATAGACGAAATCAGTTATAGATCAAATTCCATTAGGATAATGAACAAGTCCCGAGAACAAACTGATAAGGATTTGATGATATTGTTCTAATCATGAAATCTAGAGGATGTAGCCGTGCGGCCACTTTGGATCCGTGCGGCCACTTTCGGGCCATACGGCCAGTGTGTCTTTTCCCTAAATTTTCCCTATAAATAGGCCCATCCTCTCAGCCATTTGATCACACAATCAACCTACGGTAAAAACCTCACAGAAGCTATTACCAGCCTCTCTCTCTCCCTCTTAAAACCCTCTCAAAGCCTCTCTTTGATACCTCTTTGATCATCAAAGAGATTCAACACTGCCATCAGCCAAAGGAGTAAAGATTCAACCTTCTAAGCCTTTTTAATCGGTTTGGTAACGCGTTCTTACTACTTAACTACTTAGATCTATTATATTCATTCATATATTGTTAGATCTGGGGTTTTGTTCATCGTTCGTGTTCTTGACCGATGATGATCTAGGGTTTCCACGAAACCCGCACTTGATCTAGGTCACATATTACTTACATAATGATATATTTAAGGTAGCGGTCTTCATGTTTATGTGTTCATTCATATGTATTCATGAGGTTCTTGTTATTATGCTAGATCTAAGACTTATCCATGCATGACATATCAGATCTAATGTTTTAATCCCTATTTATGTGCACATGTCATTACCAATGATGATACTAGGGTTTCATCAAACCCTAATATGATCTAGGAACTACTTCTAACTCTAGTCTTCCCCTTCTATATGCATGATCCCACTTCATCTCTCCCCATTATAATTATCAATGAACTACACCGACCTGAGCTTCTCGTGATGAGAAGAATGTAGGCAGTCTTCGGATCCGGTCTCAAACAGTAACACACACATACACATTGATCATAATGGAAAGACCGATTCGTCGGGCAATAAGATTGATCACTAGAATATTCTTCTCTTATTGTAATTTAACCCCCGAACCCTATTATTCTCATAACTGGTTTTCTCAATGTTTTAACTATAAATAAAACAGCATGGAGACTCTCAATTTCAATCGAGCGTATTTACAGGTATGATTCCCTCTGGCATATCATACTCAGTGGGAAGATCCTCGACACTCTCCACACCCTCAGCCATGCTGTAGGTAAAAGATGCTTGTCCAAGCTATGGGTGAAATGGGATATGAACGGCCGCCTGAGCATGAGCCGGGTCACCCTCCATGATCAACCGAGGCATAAGATGAGTCAGAAAGTCCTGATAATCTGTGTCAAGATGCATAAGGTCGAAAGAGACCTGACCAATCATGAGGTCCTCTCTATCCTCATCCCCAATTGCATAAGAATTAAACATGTGAGTCGGTGGATCCAGTGGGACGACAAGGTCTAGCCTGCCACCATTCTGCTGACGAAAAACTCTCTCTCCCAAATAAAAGCATCCCCCATTAAGGCCGTTCATCAGTAATCTTAGTCCAGCATGCCCATAATCATGATTGATCCCCAAGCTCCTCCAAGGAAAAAGAGCAGTGTCAACATCAGGGATTACTACCCACTCATCAAGGTACCGTCGCATATGCTCCACTGGAAATCTGCCCTCTCGGCCTGCTCATCACGGGTATCTATATTATCTCTACACTACCTCAATGTATCCGGGAACATGATAGTATTATCCCGGAGGTCAAAGTTGTGGAGACCGAAAAGGGCGTAACCCCAAGCCTGCAAATGGGAGAGACATGGAAAATGTCAACGAACAATGACTAAATTAAAACGCTGTCAAGAAAAGATAAACTGGGGATGAAATAAGCAGGGATACAACAAAGAGTACCCACCATGTCCCTCAATGCCCACCACAAGAAGCCACAGACAGCTAAAATAAGGGTGTTGATAAACCGCATCTGACTCTCATTGGTGGCGATGTAAGTACCCACCTTGTCCCTCAAGGCCTTGAGAGGGAAACCCTTGCCTAGGGTACGTATAGTAAAACCCAGAAGCTGTCTCATATCATCACCACTGGGAAAGAACTTCGTGTCAACCTCAATTGGATCACCAGTAATGGGAAGCCCAGTAATGGCATGGAAATCGGTAGGAGTCATCATGACCTCACCCCACCTTATGTGCATCGTATGGGTACTATCCCACCAACGCTTTCGAATAACCTGAAGCACGTGGGTGTTCCTCCACTCACCCACCAGACCATCAAAGAAGGGTTTGAGCCCCATGTTCTCGATCTCCTCTTTCAACTTACCATTGAGAGTTACCCAATTCTCAATGACCGCTCTTACTCTTCCCCTGCATTTGTTGACTACCTTGTATGGCTGCAAGAACAAAGACAAAAGAGGCGAATGTCAAAAAATCTGTAAAATCCTCATTTAAGCATTTTACCCAAAATTGTATAATTGCCTAGAACGACAATCAAAATCATGTACTACTATACTACATTAATTATCAACATCAACAAAGATGAAATTCCATCAAAAGATCATCCATGCATGATAAACCCTAGCAACGACAATTCTAGGCAAAAATCTGACAAAAGTTGACAAAATCAACTGCGAAAGCACCAAATTGAGGCATGCAACAATGAAATTGACATGGAAACTCAACAAGAGGAAGAGATCCTTACCCTCCTTGTCCGAATGGCGTGAGAAATACGTTCCTCGGGGAACGGGCGTAGCTCATCCGTCCTCTACACTCTACCCTTCATGTGCCTACCAAAGAGGTGCTCTTTATATGATCGATTTGCACCGGCCATTAGAAAGGGTTGAGGATCACTTAAAATTGATGAAAATGGAGATATTTTGGAAGAAAATCACCTAGGGTCGGAGAGCTCTTGAAAACAAAACACAAAAGTGATTTTGAAATCACAAATCAGTGCCTGATATAACTGGTCTACGCAAAAACAAGGATGCCTCGTACAATACATCTATACCTCGTACGAGGTATCTCTCATAAATTCCAGCAGAAAACCCTGTTTTCTTGGAAAAAAAATTCAGAAAAGCCCAGCTTTTAACAGATATGTCATAAAAAGCCATGCTTTTAACAGAAATGTCATAAAAAGCCCTGCTTTGACTAAGAGGTCAAATCTGAACCCGGTTCAAGATGGAACATTGAGTTGTCAACAAAGAAATATTTTCAGAATTGGAACAAGTGAAGTTGTTTCTCAGTACGAATCTATTCTCACCGCGCATCCAAGATCATGGGTGAGCAACAAAAATCTACATCAATAAAGTCTAATCCTGCAACTGTCATCAAGACGTAAGTTAGTAAAATAGGATTTACATCACTGGAAATCCCACAACTGTTATCAAGACATAAGTTAATAACACATGATTCACACCCCTTGGAGTCCCATAATTGCCATCAAGGTGTAAGCTAATGGCATAGGATTCATATTTTTCAATGGAAAGGAAGTCTTGTTGGAAGGAGAAGAAAGGTCCGAGTAATTGGCGTCTCTAAATCTAGAATCCCATAATTGTTATCAAGGCGTAAGCTAACAACATAGGATTCACACCATTTTCAGCAGAAAGGAAGTCTCGTTGGAAGGAGAAGAAAGTTCCGAGTAATTGGCGTCTCCACAGATTCGATGAAGGGCATTCAAAGACACCTTGTAGTCATTGAAGCACAAAGATAAGCACCTCTATGGTTACTCGGGCACCGCGATAACTTCATCTAAAAGCACCCTATGGTCACTGAGACATAATGTAATCACCTCTATGGTCATCCCGGCACCGAAAGCACCCTATGGTCACTGAGGCATAATATAAGCACCTCTACGGTCATTCTGGCACCGAAAGCACCCTATGGTCATCGAGGCATAAAAATAAGCACCTCCATGGTCATTCTGGCATCATAAAAATTGAAGACGATTCGTCATCGACAACAGGATATATTCAGAATTGGTTCAAGGACATTGATTCCTCAGTATGGGTTACTCTCTCAACTCTAAACTTTACTTACCGCGGTACTGTTTTCAAAATGCATTTCAAAATACCTCAAGCGACCGTTTTTGTGTGTTTTGGAGTCAAACTACGTTTGGTCTGATTTCCTTCCAAGGAATACGTAGACAGCTATCAACCATGACCATACCCAAAGTTCTAAATGGTGTCTTTTCTATCGACGGTGTTACTTCTTTCAAAAGTATCGTCACCGAGGGGCTCTGTAGATACCCCATTTTGAACGTTCATTCATAATTACACTACTTCTGTGTCTCGCCTTTGATTTGGGTCAAAACTCATTAAGTTTGACATGTCTCATTAAGTTTCTGACTGACTTCGTTAGTTAGGGGCCGAAATGAACATTAAAACTTAGGCAGAGGGCAAATTTGTGATTCAAACACAAGATGCCTCGTACGAGACATCTATTGTCTCGTAAAAGACATCCCCCTCGACAGATGGGCTTTCAGCAGTTTCCTTATCGAACACAACCTCGTTTCTTGGAAAACACTCCACCATTAGTACCCAACTTGAAAATGAGTTATTAGACATTCTAGAACTCACAAGGACCTCCCATGTCGCGGCCCCGAACCCTACGGGCCCGAGATCGCGAGCTGGACGTCGACTTAAACAATAAACTCTAAAATAATGGAGATAAAAAATTTCCTTTTATACCCAAAAGATGATAACACAAGGTTTTGTAAATCAACTTGAACAACCAAGTAAAACTAGTATAAACTCCATAAGCTCTTACACCAAAGTTACAAAATACACAAATCCTAGTGACATCAATGTTTGGTACAAATATCCCCAAAAGGTTACACATTGATATAATGTAAACCAACCTATAACAACTTTCCCCAAAAGAATGTATCCACACTCGACGTCCTCTTTCTCGTGATCAGCGAGACTAATCCTTAGCACCTGGGGGGGGGGGTTAAGGAAAAACAAAGATAAAAGGAAGGGGGTGAGATAAATCTCAATAAGTTACTAATGCAACTACATGACATGCTAAGATGTAATATACAATAATAAATCATAGCTAGCACATAGCATTTATCACATAACAGATAGCAGCGGAAATAAACACATAACAAAGGATATTAGCCAAGGTTTCCAAACCGATACATCCAAATAAAGGATCGCTGCGCAGCTTCAATAATCAACAAATCATCATCTTCATAATAGCATGAAAGCTGAAGAGAAATCCCCGGTACCGGAACAATAACCATAAAAGTGTCACAAGGGACAAGAGCCATGCCACAAAGTCATGCTCGGTAGCTAGATACATTCACAAAGGAAGCTAACTTATCTCTTCCAAGGCCAATCTGGAAAAGGGGTATAGTATGGGCAAAACAATGGTCAACATTATAATGGACTTGGCTTTGCCATTATAATCTTTCCCATCGCCGGATGCAACAAATATGCCAGCTGGGCTTCCAAATAAATGCTAAGTAATAAATACTAGCTTAATTAAACAACTTAGGGTTCCAAAGTAGGGAACCATTCCAATTAGTGACCAAGAAGATGAGTTAAATAAACGCGCATCATAAAAGTGCTTCATATTTCCAAATAATAATTCAATCAAATCCCATATCACATACGTTCACAAAGGAACCAGTTAACTCAAGAACACAACCGAAAATACTCGCTCATCATGAAGAGCTCAAGGAGAGCTTTAAAGCGATAGCTTAAACACCTAAAACGGAGTCCGGATGAACAAAATATGGCCCTCGAAAGATTGGACAAAAAAGGGGAAATAAATTTCACAACAGGGGAGGGGTGCGCGCGCCTCCTATGGGAGGATGCGCACGCCTCCTGGAGTCAGAAGGAAAATTACGCCAAAAGGTATATGAGGGTGCGCGCGCTTCATAAAAAAGGGTGCGCGCGCCTCCCTTCGACTGAGAGAAAATCAACATAGGAGGAGGAGAGGGTGCGCGCGCCTCCAATGGACAGAAGGTTTTTGTTCAAGAAGGGCCATAAGGGTCCGCGCGCCTCCTATTGGAGGGTGCGCGCGCCTCCTTGCCCGGAAAGGCAAATTCCGGCCAAAATTCTGGGTTTCTACCAATTTCAATCCAAAACTTAAACCAACCCAAATCTTTCACCATTTCACAAATACTTGGAACCAAGGCTTACAATATACACAACTATGAACCAAAACAACTTATAGACTTGCAAAGGGGATAAATAACAACATCTAGATACCCAACACAAGCTTCAAATTTCACAAAAATGAATAAAAATGCAAATCACTCCCAAATCAACCCAAGATGCAATAGATAGCATTCATAGCATCAAATAAACATGGAGTACCATTTCTAGTATAAAATAGGGGAAAAGCAACTTACTTGAATTTTCTCAAAGTTGATGGATTTCAAATATTTTTGGCTTCCAACGATCCTATCGACGATCTAAACATGTTTCAAGTTTTAAGAAATGAGAGATTATGAGAGGAAGAGGAAGATAATGAAGAGAGAAGGAAGAAGATGAGAAAGCTTACCCAATGTAGAGAGAGAGAGAGAGAGATTGAGCTGGGAGATGATGGTGAAGATTGAGGGAGAAGTGAGGGAGGAGAGGGGGGTAGGGAGGGAGTAGTTAAAATAATTTGAAAACTTACACCTAGGCCCCCTCCTTACTAAGCTAGCACAATTAAACCCCTATCACCCTTCTACCCAATTAACACAATTAAAATGCTAGGCATAAATTAATATAACGCATAAAATGCACACATAATTATTTAAATAAAAAATAACTTAAATAAATAAATAAGCAAATAAATAAATAATAATTATTTACTACCAATAAAATAGAGCCTAGTTTTCGGGTCGTGACATTCACTCCCCCTTAAAGAAAATTCGAAGCATAGAAACGTGAAAAACATTATGTAACCGGTCCAAAGATGGCGGTAACGCAAGTCGATACGCAAGAAGTCCAACCTTTCCCAAAATCTCGAACGGACCAATAAACCTCGGAGCCAATTTGCCTTTCTTCCCAAACCTACGAATACCCACCTTCGGAGATACTTTCAAGAATACGAAGTCACCGGTCTGAAAACTAAGATCTCGCCTTCGGTTATCTGCATAGCTCTTATGTCGACTCTGAACTGTTCTCAATCGATCCCGGATAACTCTAACCTTTTCAACTGAATCCTGAAGCAAATCAATACCCACGATCTTCGCTTCACCAACCTCATCCCAACAAATAGGCGATCTACATTTTCTTCCATACAAGGCCTCATACGGTGCCATCTCGATACTAGCCTGATAACTGTTGTTGAAAGAGAACTCCACTAACGGTAATTGTCTATCCCAAGAATCGGAAAAGTCTATCGAACAAGCTCGCAACATATCCTCCAAAATCTGAATAGTCCTCTCGGATTGACCATCGGTCTGAGGATGAAAAGCCGTACTGAATCGCAAATCTGTACCCAAAGCTTCCTGAAACACCTTCCAAAATCTAGAAGTAAACCTCGGGTCTCGATCTGACACAATACTAACCGGAACCCCATGCAATCTCACAATCTCATCGATATAAAGGGTCGCGAGCTTCTCCATCGAATATCTAATGTCAATAGGCAAGAAATGGGTACTCTTGGTCAATCTATCCACTATTACCCAAACACTGTCATACTTCCTACGGGTACGAGGTAGTCCCGTAACGAAATCCATAGTCACATGCTCCCATTTCCACTCGGGAATCTCTAACGGCTGAAGTAGACATGCGGGTCTCTGATGCTCGGCTTTGACCTGCTGACAAGTTAAACATTTCGAAATATACTCGGCTATTTCCCTCTTCATGTTATTCCACCAAAAATGTTGCTTCAGATTCTGATACATCTTCGTACTACCCGGATGAATAGTGTATCTCGATTTGTGACCCTCATCTAAAACTTGCCTCTTTATTCCACCAACATCGGGTACACACAAACGACCGCGGAAAGTCAAAACTCCACTCGAGCTAACAGAAAAATCCTCGAAGTTCTTCTCTTTCAATTGACCAATTATCTTCACTAACTCGGGATCTTCTTTTTGAACTTCCTTTATCCTCTGAATTAGCGTCGGAGACACCCTAATATTCGCAAAAATAGCCCCATGTCTCGATTCACGAGGAGACCAATCTCGAACATCCTCAAGCATTTTCCACTCTCGAACCATCATCGAAGCCACATAAGACTTCCTACTAATCGCATCGGCTACCACATTCGCCTTTCCCGGATGATAGGAAATCGTACAATCATAATCCTTCAATAATTCTATCCATCGGCGTTGCCTATTATTCAACTCTTTCTGGGAGAAAAGGTATTTCAAACTCTTGTGATCCGTAAAAATCTCAAACTTCGCTCCATAAAGGTAATGCTTCCATTTGTGCAACGCAAATACTATCGCAGCCAACTCCATATCATGAGTCGGGTAATCCTGTTCACTAGGGGTCAACTTCCTCGAAGCATAGGCAATCACCTTCCTGTTCTGCATCAAAACACAACCCAAAGCCTCTTTCGAAGCATCACTATAAATAACTAGGCCATTGCTCCCATTAGGCAAAGTCAAGATCGGTGCGGTAGTCAACCTCTTCTTCAATTCCTCGAAACTCTTGTCACATTTCTCGGTCCACACAAACGGGACATTCTTCCGGGTCAACTGAGTCATCGGAGTAGCGATCCTCAAAAACCCCTCAATAAATCTTCTGTAATACCCGGCTAAACCCAGAAAGCTTCTAATCTCTGTCACTGATTCGGGTCTCTTCCAATCCACTATGGCTTCAATCTTTGACGGGTCCACAGAAATCCCATCCCTTGAAATAACATGACCCAGAAATGACACCTTCTCGAGCCAAAATTCGCATTTACTAAACTTCGCAAACAACTGCTCCCTCGCAAGAACGGATAACACTGTTCTCAAATGTTGCTCGTGCTCCTCTCGAGATTTAGAGTAGACGAGTATATCATCAATAAAGACCACCACGAATGAGTCAAGATAAGGATGGAAAACACGGTTCATTAAATCCATAAACACGGCCGGCGCGTTAGTCAACCCAAACGGCATAACCAAGAATTCATAATGACCATACCGAGTGCGAAAGGCAGTCTTCGGAATATCCTCAGATCGAATCTTCAACTGATGGTACCCACTCCTCAAGTCAAGTTTAGAAAACACAACTAAGCCTTGAAGCTGATCAAATAAATCATCAATGTGAGGTAGAGGATACTTGTTCTTCACTGTAACCTGATTCAACTTCCGGTAATCTATACACAATCTCAACGAGCCATCTTTCTTCCGCACGAACAAAACCAGTGCTCCCCACGGGGAAACACTAGGGCGGATAAACCCTCGATCAAGCAACTCTTGCAACTGAACCTTTAACTCCTTCAACTCTGCGGGAGCCAACCTATACGGTGCTTTCGAAATTGGAGCCGTACCCGGCAAAAGATCTATACAAAATTCTATCTCACGATCGGGAGGCATATCATACTCGGTAGAGAAAACATCGGGAAATTCCCGAACTACCCGAACACTATCCAAACTAGGGGATTCCTTCCTAGTATCAAGAACACTAGCCAAATACCCCTCACAACCACTATGCAATAATTTTCTCGCTTTCATAAAAGAAATTAAGCGAACCTTTCTACTCAGAGGACTAGCCTCAAACACAAATTTAGGCACATCGGGAATAGAAAAAGTAACAGTTTTCTTACGGCAATCAACGGAAGCATGAAACTTGCTCAACCAATACATACCCAAAATGACATCAAAGTCTTAGATAGGAAGAACAACCAAATCCGCACAAAGGACACGACCACAAATAACCACATCACAAGCACGAAAGACTCGATCAGAAATCAAGCATTCTCCTATAGGGGTCGACACCTCTAGGATGTACGGTAAAGACTCGAATGCAGCATTTAACATGGAAGCAAATTGCACAGAAATGTATGAATGAGATGATCCTGGATCTACTAACGCTCGTGCGCTCACATTAGACACAGAAACAATACCTCCAATAACCAAAGGATCATCGGTCGCCTGTTGTTGATTCATGGAATATATCTTTCCTTGAACTTTGGGCTTCCCAGCGGCATCCCTTTTCTGACCCTGATTAGTACCAACCCCTGACCCGGATGATTGACCTCGGTACTTCGTGCAATCTCTCGCAAAGTGCCCCATTTCACCACAATTGGTACATTTGCCTTGATTTTTCCAACACCTATCCTCCGTATGGCCTACCCTCTAACAAAAGGTACAAGGCTTCCTATTCTGAATCCCCGGAGTAGTACTCGGATTCCTCGGTGTGGTTCGCCCCTTAAACTGAAATGATGCTCCCGGGTTACCTCGGTTGTCGGAACGGTGTTGAGGTTGAGATTTAGCATGGCTTCCCGGTTTACCCGTACCCACAACCTCGGTTTTCCTTTTGTGCTCCCCAATATCTTGCTCTATCAAGTAGGCTCGGTCTACTGCATCTTGGAAGGTCACAATCCGTTGTGCAATAAGTTGAGTACGGATGAAGGTCTTCAATCCCCGAATGAATCTCATAGCTTTTTGTTCCTCGGTGTAGACACCCCGCCTTGGACCGCTCACCCCGATTGCACATTTGATCTTGTGTTTCTCCCCATTTTAAGTGTTTCTCGTTAGTTTCTGTCACTTCCGTTAAGTTCCTGACTGACTTCGTTAAGTCCAGGGACTAAACTGAATGACAGGGCTGACTTTCTAGTCCATTCTGTCAAAATTGCCTTATCTGAGTCGCGCGCCTCCTACACTAGGAGCCAGGCGCGCGCGCCTCCCGCCCCCAAATCAGGAAGCGCGCGCCTCTGGGCGTCAGTTACAGATTTCTGGCCAGGATTCCCTCCCTTGCTCAATTTACAGGATTTTGCCCGGGAAGGATTTCTTGGTGACTGAGTTTTGGCACCAAAAACACCCCTCTTTCACCTATAAAAACCTCTCTTTACCTCCATTTTTAAGGATCGGAAAATCATCGAAAAATCATCGAAAAAGGTCGAAAAATCAACAAAAGATTGAACTTACAAAACTATACCAAAATCGCTTTCTAAAAGTTCTCCGAGGATTTCTTCAAGCAACATTTGAAGGTCTTCGAATTGTAGGTAAAAGTCCATCTTTTCCTTTCTTTTCTACTTCATCTCATCTCTCTCTTTTACTTTAATCAAATGTGCAATCACCCAAATCATTTTGGGACATGACTCTAATGATCACCTCACCTCATTGAGGTTGGTTAAGGAGTTATCTCCTACATTCCAAATCCTATTTTAAACCCCCTTTTTATGACTTAAAGAAGAAGAAGAAGAACATTTCCATTCATGTAGATTTTGATTAAGCAAGACCAACTTAAGTTGGGCGAGATGGGTGTTTCGATACTTCCCATCTCGTAATCTAACCCCCGGACCTCAAAACAAAGAATCTCTGTTTTCGTAATCAAACTTAGGCTACAATCAATAGGTTTTTCTTATGTTCCTCAAAACATAGGTGGCGACTCTAAAAACAAGTTAGACATCCTAGGATACATCACCGCTCTAGCCAAGCCGTGGTCCCCCCGGGGTATCTACAGTGGCGACTCCGCTGGGGACTTTATTTGAGGGTTAAACTTGCATTCTGATCAAAATCTACATCTTTTCTGGGCATTCTGTTTCCTGATGGGGGAGGCGCGCGCGTCTGGCCTTTTAAGCCTGAGGCGCGCGCATCCTGCATCAAGAACCAGAATCGCCCACTTCTTCATGTTCTTCATCTTCTTCTTCTGTTATTCTGCACTAATCACTTCTGCAGGGGTTACAATATGAACATGGGACCAGGGCAATCCCCTGAGTCCAAAGTCTGACATTCTGACAGGTGTGCCCCAGAAGCGCGCGCCTCCCATAAGCATTGCGCCATGCGCGCGCGGCCCACATCAGCACTCAGAGGCGCACGCTTCTGGGTTGGTTTCCAGAACAGAAACAGGTTTCAGTGACTGAGCAGAACAGTGGGGTGTGGGCACAGTTGCCTGCATCAGAACAGAATTGAACCCTCGGACTGTTTTAATTTTGTGTTTTATTTACCGGTCACACGGGTGATTCAGGAGTTGTAATTTTATGTGCTTATGTGTTTTGTGTGTTTTTCTTTCTTTTCAAAAAAAAAAAATTTTTGTCACTTGTTAGACCTCACACTACATGCACATATTCCTATGAACTGCTCACCATCGAGTCGCACAAGTCCAACCCCAAACCCGTCGAGGCCCGTCCTAGAAAGTTTCAAGCTCCACCAGACCTTGGCTCTTTCGAAGCGGTAAACCTCAGCCCGTGGCGTAGTTCAAGACTACATGCCGGGGGTGACCTTTGAGCCTCATATTCAAGCCGAGCACAAACCACACAATTCTAGTTAGGGTCTAACACTCCGTGACTCAAGTCGGTTTCCATGTACCGAGATTTCCCTAAACTAATGTCTTCAAATCATACATGCCAACTTGTTGAAAGGGACGCAATAAAAATCCATCCCCAAAAGTGGTTATTTTGGACGAAAATAAAAATCCGTCCCCGCATGTATGCTTTACTACATTAATTTAGTTTAATCCCGATACATGTAGGATTCACAAGCGCGATGGAATCCGATGAGTATATGGGACCGCGAGATGGTCTATATACTAGTGTGACGATTCCATTATTTTCTTAGAAACCCCAAAAGAGATTCATTCCCTCCGACTTATAAAAAAAAAAAAAAAAAAGAGTCTTTTCTTATGTGGTTCGAGTCGTGTGCCCAACTGTGTGTTCTAAGCCTCTTCATGGACCGCAAGTGTTACTCAAGACTGACAAGGGCCTCTTCTGTAATATAGGTTCAATTGGTACTTACAAAGTCTACCGGGATTCAGCAAATCGGTTAGTCCGTGAAGAGATCACTCCAACAGCTCCAACATCAACCATGACCGAGAGCAGCAACACCATGTCTCTCGAACAGCTCTCAACTATGGTCCAACTCCTCCAAGAGCAAGTCTCCACCCTTAACAAAGAGGCACAAAGCAAAGACGACATTTGGCAATCCCACCTCGACAGCCAAAGGGAGGCCCACGAGGCCGAAATGGAGCTAATGAAAGAAAAGCTCACCAACCTTGCCAAGGGAAAGAACAAGAACAATGATGATGAATCCGAATGGACCGAGGGTTTGTTCAAGAGTCCTTATGTCAACACCCGCACCAAGAAAATGGGGGAACCAAATTCCGAGAACAATGAGCCCAAAATGGTGGATTCTATCATGGCCTACATCGACCAAAAATTCAATGGGCTCAACATGGGGAAAGGCTCCGACACAAGCCTTTATCAATCATCCATCCTCATGAGTACTATGGCCGCTCTTCCCGATAAGTTCAAGATGCCCGAAATAAGCAAATTCAAGGGCAACTCTTGTCCTATGGCTCACATTGAGACTTATATTTGGGCAATGGTTCCAAAGAAGGTCTCCCCAAAGGTAATGGCTCAATGCTTTCCTCTCACTCTCGAGGGGGCGGCAAAAGATTGGTATGCTACTCTCCCGCTCACTGTCCGTCTTGATTGGGACTCCGCCATGCTTGCCTTCAAGAACCAATACCAAGGCAACACCACTCACCGGCCCACAAGGAAAGAGCTAGAGAACACTACTCAACGAGACAATGAGTCCTTCATCGACTTCACAAGGAGATGGAATGACAAACTCTCTGAAATTGTTGAGAGGCCAAACACAAAGGAGCAAATGGACATATTTCTCAAGTGTCTCAAAATTGATCTCCGCACTCACCTAAGTGGGGCTTGCTACTCCGACTTCTCCCAAATGTATGAGGCGGGGGTACGCATGGATGACTTGCTCAAGGAGATTAAGAAGACCACTCCTACTTACCGCTACAAGGCCGCTTCCAGCTCCACAAAAGAGGCCTCGGTCAACGCCGTCACTATTGACAAGGGGAATTACAAAAAGGTTCCTCCACCTCAAGGGAAGAAGTCCCGAAGTGACCGTGTCTACACGCCTCTCCAAGGCATGACTCAAACCGAAGTTTTCGAGGTCCTCAAGGCAAAGGGTCAAGTCACACCCGTGCAAGGGTACCAACCCAAGACGATCAACTCCAATCATGCTCACCACAAATATTGTGGCTACCACCAATATAGTGGCCACACCACCGAGGATTGCTTCATTCTCCGCAATGTCATTCAAGATCTCATAGATAAGAAAGAATTTGTAGTGACTAATGACGAGCATGTCAATGTAATAGAGATATGAGAACTTGAGGGGACCACCCATTCAATCCCAATTGTGAATGGGGGCCCCAATGTTATGAATAAACTTGACAATTCTTGTTATGTAGTGACTTATGATGAAGTAATGAGGGAAGTACTAGAGAATAGGAAAAAGAAGCAAGATGGGAACGTCAACATGCTAACTCGATCCGGTCGAGTCATAGCAAGCAACCCTTCCACTTCCGCACCGAGCTCCTCTTCTCAAAAGCCGCAAGATCACAACGCTCCCGAAGATCCTCTACTTGTCCAACTCAAGAAGACTCAAGCCAACATCTCTATTTGGGACCTCATTGCATCCTCGAAGAAACACCGAGATCTTGTCATCCGCAATCTCGATGATACATCAGTTTCTCCCGATACTACTCCCGAGGACCTCACGGCAATGATTGGTCACATTCATTTTGGCAACGTCATCACCTTCGCCGATATGGACCTTCCACCGTTTGGTTCCGACCACAACGAAGCTATTTACCTCAAAGTACGAGCAAGGGGGAGGCCCGTCTCAAGAGTCTTAGTGGACGGTGGTTCCGCACTCAATCTCATGCCTGGTAGGATCATGGGCATACTGGGGCTTAAGGATTCTGATTTGAAGCCTTCTACTCAAGTAATCCGAGGTTATGACAGCACCGCCCGTACAGTCATGGGTATGATCGAAATTGACATTGAGTTTGGGAGCATGGTCATGTCCGTTCCATTACAAGTGCTTGATATCCCGGCCTCGTTCAACTTACTGTTGGGCCGACCATGGATTCATAGTGCTAATGCCGTACCGTCAACTCTCCACCAATGTGTCAAGATCCGAAATGGTGATGAAATAGTGACCGTAATGGCTGAAAACATCACTATCCACAGAAAAGGTGAGCCCATCCACCAAGTCCAGCATGGTCTACCAGACTCCACTCTCTCCGGCGTCTCAATCAACGCCATTGACAAAGAAGGGGGAAACGGATCATGGACCCCCAGCAATCACAAAGTCCTCCGCATGATGAGGAATATGGACTACTTCCCTGGTTTAGGCTTAGGGAAATATCAACAAGGAATCCTACATCCCGTGCAAGTCCCATTTGTCAAGAACACCTTCGGTTTGGGGTATGAGCCTTCCAAAGAAGACTTGAAACAAGAGCAAGCGATCAAGAACGAAAAGGCCCGAGCTCGTAAAGAAGGCCGTCGTTATGAAGTCCCTAATCTAAGACCTTACCGCAAGACGTTGAATGGTTATTTTGTCCGCCAAGGGGAAGACATTCCATACATGATCTTTCCTGAGCCGTGGGTTAACAATAAAGGTGTCAAAAAGCCCGGCCTCGAAATCTTCTCAGATTGTGAGATCCAGAAATCCGAAAGGGAACCAACTCCCATGTCGCCCCGTGAATGGGGGGAGGAAGATGACTATAGAGTCCGAGACAGAAATCACCGTGGGGGAAGAACTGACAGATTTATCCTCCATGTTTGAAGAGCTTGCCATGATGAATGAATGCCAAGTTAACGCCATCCATGACACCGTCATCATGAACGAGACTATCAGTGAGATCCCGCCAAGCTCCGAGCCGATCAACAATCGGTATTCAACAAAAGGGCCCGTGGTATCCGAGGAATTCTTAGTCCAAGAAATGGGTTGCATACCCCGCACAGCAACAAAGGAAGAGCAACTCACACTTACTTTCGAGTCCGAGAGTGTCTCTAATACCCTCACCCAAGAGGATTTGGAGGCCATAGCCGAGCGTGTGTTTCCTTTCTTTGCTAATGAAAAATTTGATATTTCTGAGTACCCTGATATTGCAAACATCATAAATGATGAATTAACTAATAATGAACTTAACGAACAAGTTAATAACGATTCAAATTATGATGAAATAGACCACGAAAACACAACATACTTAAATGAACTTGCTCAACAAGTCCGTAGTCGTGGTGAGAATGGTCCAAAGGCTGACGAAGAATTGCATGTTGTTAATCTGGGTACCGAAGAAGAGCCAAAAGAAACCAAGATTGGGAGCTTCTTCAAGGGAGACGCAGAGACAGATTGACTGCATTACTACGGGAGTTCGTGGATGTGTTCGCATGGTCATACAAAGACATGCCGGGTTTAGATAGAAAGGTAGCGGAGCACAGGATTCCGATCAGAGAAGATGCCAGGCCAGTAAAGCAGAAGCTCAGAAAGATCAAGCCGGAATGGTCTCTGCAGGTCAAAGAAGAGATTGAGAAGCTCCTCAGTGTGGGTTTCATCAAGGTTATCGAGTATCCGACATGGTTAGCCAACATTGTGACAGTCAGGAAGGCGAACGGCAAGGTTCGAGTTTATGTAGACGTCCGGGATTTAAACAAAGCTTCCCCAAAGGATGATTTTCCACTCCCTAATATCGACATGCTAGTCGACTCCACTGCTGCCTACGAGGTTCGCTCATTCGTGGATGGGTTCGCTGGGTACAATCAGATTCTCATGGCCGAGGAAGATCAATATAAGACAGCCTTCACAACACCGTGGGGTACCTTTTGCTACACAGTCATGCCATTCGGGTTAAGAAACGCTGGGGCTTCCTACCAAAGAGCCGTGACAGACTTGTTCCACGATATGATTCACAAAGAAATCGAGGTCTATGTAGACGACATGATCATTCACTCCAAAGGGACCGATGGTCAACATTTAATCGATCTCCGCAAGTTCTTCGAAAGGCTTCGTCAACAGAAGATGAGGCTCAACCCCGCAAAGTGCACATTCGGGGTTATCCGAGGCAAAGTTCTTGGTTATATGGTCACTGAAAGGGGAATCGAAGTAGACCCCTCCAAAATCAAGGCAATCATTGACATGCCTCTTCCAAAGACGCAGAAAGAGATTAAAGGTTTCATGGGCAGACTACAATACATCAGTCGGTTTGTTCACCAACTCACTTCCATGTGCGAGCCAATCTTCAAGTTACTCAAGAAGAATGTGGCTCTAGAATGGACCAACGCGTGCCAAGAAGCCTTCGATCAAGTGAAGCATTACTTGATGTGCCCTCCTGTTCTAGTTCCGCCGCACAAGGAGAAACCTCTGTTACTCTATCTCACTGTCAATGATGAAGCCCTAGGGGCTATGTTAGCACAAGAGCAACGAGAGTCCACAAAGGAGAACGCCATTTATTTTGTCAGTCGCCGATTCCAAGGAGGCGAAAAGAACTACTCTGTCTTAGAGAAGTCATGTGCAGCATTGGTTTGGGTCACTCAAAAGCTCAAACACTATATGGAAGCTTTCCCGATCAAGCTAGTAGCAAAGGTGGACCCTCTCCGCTACATCTTCGAAAGCCTTTCATGTCAACAAGAATAGCCAAATGGTACTTCATGCTCGCCGGCTATGATATCACTTACGTCACACTAAAATCCGTCAGGGGGAAAGTGTTCAGTGACCAGCTTGCCGAATTCCCGTGTGACGAAGTGAAGGGGAAAGATGTACAGTTCCCCGACGAGCATTTAATTTGTACCACAACCGAGGAAGACAAGTGGCAACTTTTTTTCGATGGCGCTGCCAATAAACACGGTTTTGGTATAGGGGTATTGCTTGTCGATCCAAAAGACATCTACACTCCCATTGCCATACGCCTAGAATTCGAAGCTACCAACAACATTTCCGAGTATGAAGCATGCATAGCAGGGCTCGAAGCAGCTCTCGAAAGAAACGTCACGGAACTAGAAGTGTTCGGCGACTCTTTGCTCCTTATCAATCAGCAATCGGGTAAATGGCGAACCCAAGACCCGACTCTCCAACAGTATGGTCAGCACCTTGAATAACTGGTTGAACAATTTCAAGAGATCACTTTCAACTACCTGCCAAGGGATAAGAATCGCTTCGCCGATGCACTGGCCACTATAGCTTCATTAGTTGAAATGCCCAAAGGGAAAATGGTGAAGCCTTTCAAAATTGCTCGAAGGAACAGTCCGGCATATTGCATGAGTATCGAGATCAACAAGGTTCAAACAAACTCTCCGTGGTATTCGGATATCATGAACTTCCTCAAAGACGGCACTTATCCCGAGAACATCAATAAGAAGTCTCAAGCAGCTCTGCAAAGGTTAGCCTCTCGGTACGTACTGATTGGGGACCGAGTCTATAAAAGGCACCAGGACGGGATCAATCTCCTATACGCCAATGAGACCGAAGCTCAAGAGATAATGTGTGCAGTGCACGAAGGAGAATGTGGACCCCACATGAATGGGTTTATGCTAGTCAAGAAGATACTTCGCATTGGTTACTATTGGAGCACTATGGAACGAGACTGTATCGAGAAAGTCAAAAGGTGTGCCAAGTGCCAATTCCACGCTAATCTGCAACATGCTCCACCCTCACAACTTTACAACATGGTCACACCTTGGCCTTTCTCTTGTTGGGGGATAGACATCATCGGTAAAGTTCATCCTGTCGGAAGCAATGGGCAGTCATTCGTCCTAGTGGCAGTCGACTACTTCACAAAGTGGGTCGAAGCACAAGCCTATCGAACCCTCAACGCCAAGAAAGTGGCCGAATTTGTAAAGATCAATATCATGTGCCGATACGGCGTGCCTCATGAAATCATTTCCGACAACGGCTCTCATTTTGAGAAGGAAATGGATGCACTTTTGGTAGAATACAAGATCACCAAGCACAAGTCATCTCCTTACCGGCCCCAAGCAAATGGCGCAGTCGAAGCAGCAAATAAGACCATCGAGACCATCGTCAAGAAAATGGCCTCAACAGTAAGGGATTGGCCCGAGAAGCTACCATTAGCATTGTGGGGCTACCGCACATCAATACGATCCGCAACAGGAGAAACTCCTTATGCATTGGTCTATGGTTCTGAAGCCTTACTCCCTATCGAACTTGAAGTCCCATCTCTACGGGTCCTCCTCGAGAATCAAGTCAACGAGGTCAACTGGATGCAAAGTCGATACGAACAGCTAGCCTTACTCGACGAGAAAAGGTTAAGAGCACTCGAACGCACAAGGGCGTATCAGCAAAGGATGGCAAGAGCTTTCAACAAAAAGGTGAAGCCTCGAAACATCAATGTGGGAGATTTGGTCTTAAGACAACATCCTCCTAATGCCATGAATCCCCTGGGGAAATGGGAACCCCGATGGATCGGTCCGTACGTGGTCAAAAAGATATTAAGCGGTGGTGCAGTCCGGCTCATGGATTTAGATGGTGACCAGCTGCCAAAGGAGGTCAACCTCGACAAGCTCAAGAGGTTCTACACTTAATAAACAAAGACCATTAAAAAAAAAAAAAAAAAAAATCGCTCGCTAGGTTGAAAACCCGCAAGGGCGGCCTAGGCAAAAATTAGAGCACGTGCAAAAAAGAAGCCCGCTAGATTGAAAACCCGCAAGGGCGGTCTAGGCAAAAAACAGGGTGCACAACAAAAAAAAAAAAAATGGTCTTTGTTTGTTTGAACTACGAAGACCTGAGCCTCCCAACTGGAGGAACGTAGGCAACCTTCGGGTGCGGTCTAAAACATACCCAATTCACTTCAAATAACAAAATGCAATTTTTATTCATTCAATGAATTGTTCAAACCATTACAACGGATTTATTGAGCAACAAAAGACATCAAAATATTAAATCCTAAAACAAAGTGGTCTAATTGCAATCTCTTGGGGTACAAAGAAAAATCTAATCTTTCTTAGGTTTGGGAACCCATTGCTTCTTGTTATGTCCTTTAGTCTTCTTGGATGGGGACGGAACATTCTTGGGACCGCCAAGACGGGAGAAAACGCTAGGACGGGACGGAGCTTCATCAACGGCTTTCCCTTTACCCTTATCAAGCGGAGCCTTAGCGGGGACAACCATGGGACGCTTCCACACATGGGAGGAATTTCCTTTACCTTTCTTCTTCTTGGGAAAATGACGGGGTCTATAGTCCCGCACATGAACCACCGGCCTCACGGAGTCGATAACATCGTCATTGGGCCTTCCCAAACGATCAAAAATGCTCGGACGCTTCTCCACCATCGAGACGGACCCCACAGCTGGAACGGCATTCACCATTGGAACGGACTTCTCACCCTCGGGGACGGAAACCTTAACTTCAAAGGAGAAAGTCATTGGGGCCATTATGACAAGAATTTTGTGGTTTAGGGGGAGAAAGTGTTTGCAAAAGAATGATGTGTGGCCATTCTGGTCGAAAAATGGTTCAAATTTATAGCTGTTGGAACATTCTGATCAGAAAAGAAAGGGGCTGTAATTCAGCAGGCCAGAAGCGCGCGCCTCCAACCAGGGCTTCACAACACGCGCGCCTCCCACAAGCAAGGCCCGACGCGCGCGCCTTTGATAGCAGTTCAGACAGAAACAACCCTTGTCAGTTCAGAACAGAACCCAAGCACTCCAACATATCCAACCTGCAGCAAAATCAAATCCCAGCAACAAAAAGGAGTTCAAGCATCGACAACAAGCATCCTTTGGGCACACATTTGTTTGTAAAGAGTCGACATCTAAGATCGAGTCGCTAATAGAACATGAAATGAGTAGTAAGATAACTAGGATTGTAAATACATGTTAAATGTTATTACAGGCAAAAGTAAAAGTGTTTCAATCCCTCATCCTCTCAGCCACAACAGCTCGGGTACGTCATCACCAACACTGTGCTCACCCCCTGCTACCGCTCTCGGTCTCCTCATCGTCATCATCATCCTCATCATCATCATCGTCATCATCGTCCTCAGACTCAGATGTCTCAATCACAACATCAGGACGGGTTCTCTTGACAGCTCTCCCTGATGAACTGGCGCCGCCCCGGCTCTGGCTACCCTCTCGGCTCAGACTCCTACTATGGCTCAGACTCCTGCTCAGCGACTGCCTCGCTGAAGAGACAGCCTCATCAATGTCCAGTGCAGCATCCCTGCAGCCTCGTCCCATGCCCCGAGCACCTCGGGCAGCTCCTCTCGCAGCACCAGACACAGCACCGGCAGCACCTCTAGTCATGGCAGCAATATCCCTGCACAGCTCCAGCACCCTCTCCTCCAGCTGGCGGAGCCTCCGCCTCATTCCTTTGTTCTGCCTACCCAAGTGCCTATAAGCAGCTACGGGCACCTGTTGCAACAAAGGACAGGGAAAAGAAATTACAAAGGGACAGAAAAACAAGACTGGAACTGAGAAAATGCAAAGATAGTCAGGAAAACATACCACAGCAACCTGAGCGGGAGGCTCTCTCTCCGGTGACATATCCTCGGGAACAATCTCCCTCTGCTCCTCAAAGACCCCGAAGTTTGAATAAGTGTAATAAGGAGGAGGCAAAGGAGGATCAAAACAATACCCGGCACCGGTAGTATAAAACCGAGCAGAGGTCGAAGGAGCAGCCTGTGATCTCCTCGGATCAGCGAACATAAAGCCCTGCATCAAATTGTTCTCCCTGAAGAGGCCATAATCCTGATCCAAGTGAATATAAGGGACGGCATCAACCCCTACCATATATGCCGCACGATCAGCCTCTGAAAGTGATCTCCAGTTACGAGGGCAGAAAGGAGGGACGTCTGGAACTGCAGGACGAGGAGGGGTGTAAAAGTCTGTCACCTGGGTACCATGCTGCCAAAATACTCTATCTCCCAAGTACAGAGCCATGCACTCGCCCGAACTCATCAAAAGCCGAGAACGGGTAGGAATAAGAGTGTGCTCAAACCAGTGCTGAACTGATCTCCACGGATACAAAGAAAAGGCAACAGACTCAGGCCTCAGGGTATCCAAGTGCCGTCGGGCCGAAGTAAGACTAATGGTATTCGTGCCAGTCTTCACATTCCTCTCCTTATACGCCCACCGTGCGCAGTCCGGATACTGGGGCTGGCCTTCCTTGGCAATCTTGAAATCCCTCAGATTCAGGATAGCAAAAGCCCAAAGCTGTAGACAAGAGGCAGAAACAAAGTTAATGACAGTCAACGAAAAAGGCGGTTATGACTAAGGCAAGGAGAATATAAAAGGGACAGTAAGTGGTATACCTCCCACAGCAAGCTGAAGCCCGTAACAGAGCTGGTAGTCGAGCGGCTGGTCAAATCTATGCCGTGGTAACAAGCAGCCAAGCCCGCTGCGCCCCAGTTATACTGGCCAATCTGGTCCAAGTCCACTAACAAGTCAAGCAGAGCCAAAGAGGCCGAAGATCCCCCGTTGGCAAACAGAGTGTGGGATAACAAGTACCAAATGAAGCAAAGGGCCACAGCGTCAACCCGATCAGCAGTAACACCTCGAGCCTCAGCCATCAAGATGCTGAAATAAGCCCGGATTCTCCCCCATGTCACTCGAGAATTCTTAACCTCGAACCGGCAGTCAACCAAGGCCAGTAACTCGTCCGGAGTCCGAACAGCCCCTCTCAAACCAAAAGGGACAGGCACCCCCATGAACGGCAAGCCCGTCAAAGCTGTGAAATCAGTAGGCGTCATTGTCACCTCGCCCATGGGTAAATGAAAGGTATGGGTGGTATCCCACCATCTCTCCCTCAATGCCTGAACCACATCAGGGTCATTCTTCAAAGCTGGGAGGCTAGTGACAAAAAGACCAAAATGAGTCCCTGTGACTCGGGCCCGAACATTCTCGGGCAACCTCTTCCATATAGAGATGGGCCCATGAGCCCCACCGCGAATCTCTGTCAAACGGGTCCACTCCTGAAAGGAAAAAGAGGAACAACAAAAATTTCATCAGCACGACTGCTAGAAAACGGATGAACTCAACACAGAGATTTCAATGGCAGAACAATGTACAAGCAAGTGTGTGAACGTGAAAATGGACATCCCAACATGTTCCTTACAACAAATCAGCAACAACAAACAACATGCAAAGAATGATCAATAAAGCTGCTGCAGCAATATTTCGGGTAAAGAAAACAGAACTTCATGAAACCCGAAATCGACAAGAAAGGTGAGGAATTCTTACCAAACCCGAAGTCACGAAGTGAGAAATATGGGTATGAGGCTGGAAAGTAAGCAAGCTCGGGTCCATAGCTTCAACCCCAATTTCGGGCTCCTCGCCCTGTGGCATCTCAAACGGAGGTGATTGCTGACGATCCGACATCGTTTCTTTGACGGAATTGATCCTAGAGCAGCAAGAAAGTGTTTTGGGGTGATTTCTCTACGAAAATTGGGCTTGGAATTTGGAGGGTTCTTCAAATCTTTGAAAAATGGCCGAAAACAGCAAACAGCCTGTTTAAATATGCTGAACTTATGCGACAGGCGCGCGCCTCCCGACATATTCATCTGAGGCGCACGCGTCCCACAACGAGGCCCGGACGCGCGCTCTTCCCATCATCAGGCAGGATCAGTCTCCCATGCAAAAATCCATGCATCGTATCAAGGTTTCCCCACGGATTCCAAACTCCCTAAGTTCTGTCACGGGTGCCACACCCCCTCAAGAGTCAATCTAAACATTTCATCCCCAGCAGGAACATTTTTCTGGTCGCGGTCAACTGTGCCCGTACCCCACAATTCAAAAAGTCATGTGTGACTCCAAATGGCACGAGGCTTCAAAGCAATATTTCATCGAACGGATTCGTCAACAAGGGTTCGCTAACGACCTCATTCAAAACATTCAACCGTGCCCACACCCCACAAAGTCAACAACTCGGTCCATATCGAGACAAGCTCCCATGAGCTCCAAGTCGGCAACTCGGTCCATATCGAGACAAGCTCCCATGAGCTCCAAGTCGGCAACTCGGTCCATATCGAGACAAGCCCCCATGAGCTCCAAGTCGACAAATTGGTCCATATCGAGACAAGCTCCCATGAGCTCCAGGTCGGCAACTCGGTCCATATCGAGACAAGCTCCCATGAGCTCCAAGTCGGCAACTCTGTCCATATCGAGACAAGCTCCCATGAGCTCCAAGTCGGCAACTCGGTCCATATCGAGACAAGCTCCCATGAGCTCCAAGTCGGCAACTCGGTCCATATCGAGACAAGCTCCCATGAGCTCCAAGTCGACAACTCGGTCCATATCGAGACAAGCTCCCATGAGCTCCAAGTCGGCAACTCGGTCCATATCGAGACAAGCTCCCATGAGCCCCAATACAACACTCCAGCAAAAGCCGCTCACACAGGGACCGCACCACTATCTCTCGCAATTTCAAATTCCTGCTTTCATCGAGTCTTTGCTTTTTCTTGGTGATGTCCTCGGCGGGTGTTTTTAACTTTCGTCGACGCGTTCTGCTTTGCAGTCCACGTCGCCGAGGGGCTCTGTAGACACCCCGCCTTGGACCGCTCACCCCGATTGCACATTTGATCTTGTGTTTCTCCCCATTTTAAGTGTTTCTCGTTAGTTTCTGTCACTTCCGTTAAGTTCCTGACTGACTTCGTTAAGTCCAGGGACTAAACTGAATGACAGGGCTGACTTTCTAGTCCATTCTGTCAAAATTGCCTTATCTGAGTCGCGCGCCTCCTACACTAGGAGCCAGGTGCGCGCGCCTCCCGCCCCCAAATCAGGAAGCGCGCGCCTCTGGGCGTCAGTTACAGATTTCTGGCCAGGATTCCCTCCCTTGCTCAATTTACAGGATTTTGCCCGGGAAGGATTTCTTGGTGACTGAGTTTTGGCACCAAAAACACCCCTCTTTCACCTATAAAAACCTCTCTTTACCTCCATTTTTAAGGATCGGAAAATCATCGAAAAATCATCGAAAAAGGTCGAAAAATCAACAAAAGATTGAACTTACAAAACTATACCAAAATCGCTTTCTAAAAGTTCTCCGAGGATTTCTTCAAGCAACATTTGAAGGTCTTCGAATTGTAGGTAAAAGTCCATCTTTTCCTTTCTTTTCTACTTCATCTCATCTCTCTCTTTTACTTTAATCAAATGTGCAATCACCCAAATCATTTTGGGACATGACTCTAATGATCACCTCACCTCATTGAGGTTGGTTAAGGAGTTATCTCCTACATTCCAAATCCTATTTTAAACCCCCTTTTTATGACTTAAAGAAGAAGAAGAAGAACATTTCCATTCATGTAGATTTTGATTAAGCAAGACCAACTTAAGTTGGGCGAGATGGGTGTTTCGATACTTCCCATCTCATAATCTAACCCCCGGACCTCAAAACAAAGAATCTCTGTTTTCGTAATCAAACTTAGGCTACAATCAATAGGTTTTTCTTATGTTCCTCAAAACATAGGTGGCGACTCTAAAAACAAGTTAGACATCCTAGGATACATCACCGCTCTATCCAAGCCGTGGTCCCCCCGGGGTATCTACACTCGGTCCTCACCAAATAGTCACAATACCGGGCTAATTCTATGAACTTAGCCGAGTATTGTGCTATAGACAACAAACCAGGTTGAGCAGCTCGATCTCCTTTCGGTTTTGATCAACAACCGGAATGAAATGTTCCTTGAATTTGCGCACAAACAACTCCCACGCATACACCGTGTGAGTATCATCCCAACTAGCTTTAACACCCTTCCACCAATGCTCGACGGCTCCCACAAGTTTGTAAGCCGCGAACCGGACCTTGTCCTCATCCGTGCAACCAAATACCTCATAAATCTTCTCCATCGACTCAATCCACAACTCAGCTTTCCGAACATCGGGTTCCCCATTGAATTCAACCGGTTTCAGTTTGAGAAATTGCTCCAATCCATAGCGGGGTGGTGCTTGTTCTACCCTCGGACCTTGATCTTGTATGGCCTTCATGGCCGCCTCGAACATGCCTTGAAACATGGCACGTGCTTGTTCCCTTGTGTCATTCTGATTCTGTGCTCCACTAGAGCCTTCACCTGCTCTCCTTCTAGCCATTTCAAACAATTACCTGCATAAGACATCAACCGTTACTCACTCCGAACACAACTACCCACCTAGGTCATACTAGTCCACCTAGACTTATACTTCGAGCCAAACTAAGGCTCTGATACGAACTGTCGCGGCCCCGAACCCCGCGAGCCCGAGATCGCGAGCTGGACGTCGACTTAAACAATAAACTCTAAAATAATGGAGATAAAAAATTTCCTTTTATACCCAAAAGATGATAACACAAGGTTTTATAAATCAACTTGAACAACCAAGTAAAACTAGTATAAACTCCATAAGCTTATACACCAAAGTTACAAAATACACAAATCCTAGTGACGTCAATGTTTGGTACAAATATCCCCAAAAGGTTACACATTGATATAATGTAAACCAACCTATAACAACTTTCCCCAAAAGAATGTATCCACACTCGACGTCCTCTTTCTCGTGATCAGCGAGACTAATCCTTAGCACCTGGGGGGGGTTAAGGAAAAACAAAGATAAAAGGAAGGGGATGAGATAAATCTCAATAAGTTACTAATGCAACTACATGACATGCTAAGATGAAATATACAATAATAAATCATAGCTAGCACATAGCATTTATCACATAACAGATAGCAGCGGAAATAAACACATAACAAAGGATATTAGCCAAGGTTTCCAAACTGATACATCCAAATAAAGGATCGCTGCGCAGCTTCAATAATCAACAAACCATCATCTTCATAATAGCATGAAAGCTGAAGAGAAATCCCCGGTACCGGAACAATAACCATAAAAGTGTCACAAGGGACAAGAGCCATGCCACAAAGTCATGCTCGGTATCTAGATACATTCACAAAGGAAGCTAACTTATCTCTTCCAAGGCCAATCTGGAAAAGGGGTATAGTATGGGCAAAACAATGGTCAACATTATAATGGACTTGGCTTTGCCATTATAATCTTTCCCATCGCCGGATGCAACAAATATGCCAGCTGGGCTTCCAAATAAATGCTAAGTAATAAATACTAGCTTAATTAAACAACTTAGGGTTCCAAAGTAGGGAACCATTCCAATTAGTGACCAAGAAGATGAATTAAATAAACACGCATCATAAAAGTGCTTCATATTTCCAAATAATAATTCAATCAAATCCCATATCACATACGTTCACAAAGGAACCAGTTAACTCAAGAACACAACCGAAAATACTCGCTCATCATGAAGAGCTCAAGGAGAGCTTTAAAGCGATAGCTTAAACACCTAAAACGGAGTCCGGATGAACAAAATATGGCCCTCGAAAGATTGGACAAAAAAGGGGAAATAAATTTCACAACAGGGGAGGGGGTGCGCGCGCCTCCTATGGGAGGATGCGCACGCCTCCTGGAGTCAGAAGGAAAATTACGCCAAAAGGTATATGAGGGTGCGCGCGCTTCATAAAAAAGGGTGCGCGCGCCTCCCTTCGACAGAGAGAAAATCAACATAGGAGGAGGAGAGGGTGCGCGTGCCTCCTATGGGAGGGTGCGCGCGCCTCCAATGGACAGAAGGTTTTTGTTCAAGAAGGGCCATAAGGGTCCGCGCGTCTCCTATTGGAGGGTGCGCGCGCCTCCTTGGCCGGAAAGGCAAATTCCGGCCAAAATTCTGGGTTTCTACCAATTTCAATCCAAAACTTAAACCAACCCAAATCTTTCACCATTTCACAAATACTTGGAACCAAGGCTTACAATATACACAACTATGAACCAAAACAACTTATAGACTTGCAAAGGGGATAAATAACAACATCTAGATACCCAACACAAGCTTCAAATTTCACAAAAATGAATAAAAATGCAAATCACTCCCAAATCAACCCAAGATGCAATAGATAGCATTCATAGCATCAAATAAACATGGAGTAGCATTTCTAGTATAAAATAGGGGAAAAGCAACTTACTTGAATTTTCTCAAAGTTGATGGATTTCAAATATTTTTGGCTTCCAACGATCCTATCGACGATCTAAACATGTTTCAAGTTTTAAGAAATGAGAGATTATGAGAGGAAGAGGAATATAATGAAGAGAGAAGGAAGAAGATGAGAAAGCTTACCCAATGTAGAGAGAGAGAGAGAGATTGAGCTGGGAGATGATGGTGAGGATTGAGGGAGAAGTGAGGGAGGAGAGGGGGGTAGGGAGGGAGTAGTTAAAATAATTTGAAAACTTACACCTAGGCCCCCTCCTCACTAAGCTAGCACAATTAAACCCCTATCACCCTTCTACCCAATTAACACAATTAAAATGCTAGGCATAAATTGATATAACGCATAAAATGCACACATAATTATTTAAATAAAAAATAACTTAAATAAATAAATAAGCAAATAAATAAATAATAATTATTTACTACCAATAAAATAGAGCCTAGTTTTCGGGTCGTGACATCCCAGGTATTTACAAACTGCGCAGGACTTATCCGGGATTTCCCAAAAAGCCCAGATAAGAAGATGTTAATGACCTGATCGGATGAGGCTACAAAGATAGGCGTTATCTCATCATCCTCCAGAGTCCAGATTGATCAGAGCCTCGTTATTTATGTCAATCTCTTGGACCGGCCGGGCGGCCACATCGCCGGCCGGCGGCCACATCGCCGGCCGGCGGCCACTTCCTCCGGGTCAATATTTCTTATAAATAGGTGACCTCAGTTCATTATTTCGATACACAATTCTCTCCCCCGAGTTCTACAAGCCAAACCGATGGAAGAACTCTCTCTCTAAGACTTTCTAACAATCCCGAAGGTCCGGCAAATCCGCGCAAGAGATTCGACTTCGTTCTTGTCAAGATTGGTGAGAATTTGTCATGTTTTCTTAGTTTAGATCTGATTTATGCTAGTTTCATCATGTTTATACATCTATATTCATATGATTCATAACGTGTTCTTCATGTTCTTGCTAGAATTCATAATATGCTCTATGACTAGGGTAGCGATCTTCATGATTATGTGTTATTTCATACATGTATCATGATATTCTTATTATTATGCTAGATCTACGGCTTATATCATGCATAACGAGCTAGATCTAATGTTTTAATCCCTGTTCATATTGTATAGCCGATGATCATCCCCGATATCTAGGAACTACTTCTAAACCCTAGACTTTAGGTAAATATTCTCATGATCAATAACTCTCCAAGGATGAATATGAGGACTACCCATTGATCTTATCAATGGTATAATCATTATTCTAGGATGTGATCATCTTGTATGATTCTTTCTCCTCCCCCTTCATTATGCATGATCCCGCTTCTTCTCTCGATTCCGATTATGTGCGAACTACGCTGACCTGAGCTTCTCATCATGAGAAGAACATAGGCAATCTTCGGATCCGGTCTCAATCACTAACACACTACTAACACATTCATCATGATAGAAAGTCCGACTTATCGGGCGTTAGAAGTGATAACTTGATATTCTTCTCTTGTCGTAACTTGACCCCCGAACCCTCTTTGTTAGTTGTTTCTCAATGTTTTAGCTCGATAAAAACAACGTGGTGACTCTTAATAAGTTAAATGCCAACTTGAATATCCTAATCCCATAGATAAGATAAATAAAGATAAATAAAAAGAAAGACTTCCCGTGCGTCGCCCGTATGATGAAAAGGGGTATTCACAGTGGCGACTCTGCTGGGGACTAGCTTTGAACATCTTCAAACATAGAGGGTCAAACTTTCGTCAATATCATGATTGTACTTACTTGTTTCTTTCCCTCTTGTACTTTATCTCTTGTACATATTTGCTTCCCTTGTACTTTAGTGCGTTAATATCTTAACTATTTCCTATTGAACCCTTTCTAACTGTTTTGCATTGCATACATGTAAATACAAAAAACTCTCTGTTTTCTCCCTCAAAAATAACTAGTTTTTTGTCCGCACACTACCACTAGATCCGTGTAACACTGCACACCCTACTGGATACTCCGCTGAGTGCACAGATTTTGGTGATCCTGTCGCCTCTATCTTCGTGGCACCCGGGCTATCTAACTCACTGTTTTCACTTGTGAAGCAGTCGAGGTTAATCCCTTGTTCATTTCAAAACCATGCACTCACAGAGTCTAGGACACTCCAAAGTTGACCGGTTGGTTTGACTAGCTTTTCTTTATAGACAATTAACATGTCGTTCATGCCGTTATCCGTTAAGTCTTTAATAAGTCGAGATCCTTCGAGAGAAAAAAAAGAGCACAAAAAATGAAATTCCCTACAAGGGTGTGCATATAGTAAGCCGAGTGATACTTTTTAGAAGGATCTCAACTCGTTAAAAACTTAACGGAAGTAACATAAACGTTACGTTAAATGCCTTTAAACAAGGGTTAGTCGCTAGGATCCATTAGGTCGGTGGAATCGCTTGCCCTATAGGACCTTCGCCCAAATTGTCCATTTGGGAGGTGCAATACAGGTGAAAAATGAGGGGTCTATAGACATAGTGATGACCTCCACTGATCCAGGTTTTGTAGATAGTAACCCAAAAAGGGGTACCCCTTCCAACCATTAGGACTAATAATACGTTGTTTTTGTAAATAACAAAATACATTTCATGAGCCTTGTCCCATCCTAAACCTCTCACCACTACCTCTACAGAGAAGCAAGTTTGGGTCCGTTCCGTTGGTCGTTGTTGGGTATGCCCACTTATATCTCTGTTCATTGTAATAGGATTGATTAGATTTGATTGATCCATCACCTAAGTTTTATTTCATGGAATTTAGACCCACATGTAAGGAGTATTTATACTTCATTTTTTAGGTTGTCCATTGTAATAGAAGGCTTAGAAATAGGGGAAGAATATCAAGATTCAAGAAAATCACGAGTTTGAGCTAAGTCATGCGCCATGCGCCCAAGCGCCTCACTCACGCGCCGCGCCGCGCTACGCGCCTCACAGTGCGCCTGCGCCTCTTATGCGCCCGCAAAGTGTAACGCGCCTCTCTTAGCTCACGCGCCTTATAGTGATTTATTCATTCAGTGATTTAATGAAAGATTCAAAGACTTGAAGAGATTCAAACTACGCCAATGATCCAACGGTGGTTAAATAACACGTATGCACCCGCATCTAAGGACACCTGTCCATAACGGTCATATTTGTGTTATGTGTCTAACGGCTATAAAAGGACACGTGCTCCACTCAATGAGCGACAGCACATCCGTCCTTTCTCTGACTCACCAAGGATTTCCAACGGCTAGTTTTTGGGGTTCTACTATAAATACCCCATAACTTCAACCATTTGAAGTTGCTAAGAATTTCAAGAATTTCTCTCTCAAGCATTTGTTGAAGATTCGAAGATTGCCTTTGTTATTTCCAGAATTCTCAAGGACATCTTCATAACTTCATCCTTAGCCCAGATCCTCAAGTGAAAACACTTTAGTTTTCTTGTGCTCTCAATCTCAAAGATTTAAAGAGCCTTGAATCTAAAATCACACACACACCTCTTTAAGTTTGATCACTTAGATCTTTCTTTTAGAGATACACCGGTTATTGTCTAGGATTTGTTCTTTCATAGAAATAGATCTTGAGTTAGTGTATAAGCTCAAAACGATTGTAATTTGTAACACTCTCTCATTATATAAGATCTTCATTAGAAATCCAAGACTAACCATCTTGGTAGAGGACGTAGATAATTTTCCCGATCGAACCTCTCCAAATAGCGCGTACTTACTATCTTGCTATTTCCTTTCAAGTTCATATCATATGTAACTATTTGATTGTTTATTCATTGTAGATTGATTGATTGAACTGTGTTGTGTTTGTTATATCATTTGCCTTAGTTTCTTATTTCACCCACTTTGAGCCAAAATACTTAGAGTGTGTGTGCGCCCCCTTTATCATACTTTACGCATATTTACATTACTAAATTCCGCTGTGCATTTCACTCACTCACTTAGGCGCATATCATAACGCTTATTTGATAAAGTGCGCATTTGCAATTGAGTTTATCAAGGGTACGAAAAGAATTTTAAAACAGCTATTCACCCCCCCCCTCTAGCTATTTTTCATACCCTTGTTGCCCTTTGGGACCAACAAGTGGTATCAGAGCAAACACCTTTATAAAACACTTTTGTTTTTCA
Source organism: Campanula takesimana (assembly GCA_026119855.1). NCBI lineage: Eukaryota > Viridiplantae > Streptophyta > Magnoliopsida > Asterales > Campanulaceae > Campanula > Campanula takesimana. Next base: position 318,391 of record JAOWBW010000108.1, on the reverse strand, counting down.
AGCTTAATAGCTTGGGTGCCGATTCTAAATGGAAAACTCAAAACCTATGGCAACTGCAAACTACACTCACGTTCCGGTCTTTGATGAAGATCATTTTGACGTGTGGAAATTTAGCATATTGACCCATCTCAACTCTATCGACGAAAGACTTCATGACACCGTGGATTATGGACCTTACATTCCTGTGAAAGCGAATCCAAATCCGCGCACCAATGCTGTTCAACCAACCATCAAGAAACCAAGGGAAGAATGGACTGAGGAAGAAACAAGAAGAGTTGCAAATGATGGCAAAGCAAGAAATATTCTCCTAAGCACTCTAAGCACGGCTATGAAACAACAAGTCATGCATTGTACTACTGCTAATGAGCTATGTGATGGTATTGAAGAGCATATAAAAGGAGATACTGTTTGTAAGGAGAAAAAGAAATATGAAGTGCAAAAGAGATTCAACAATTTCTCTCAACTCCCCGGTGAAACCTTAAGACAAACTTATGAACGCTACTGTGAAATTATAAATCTATGTATTTCACTTGGCATGAAGTTTTCAAACAAAATTTCCTCCAAGCTTTTGGCTCAAGATACCTACATAAATCCAGCACTCTTGAAGACGCCGGAACTTTAGATGTATGGACTTTAAGGAACCTTTATGAAAATCTCAAAGTTTATGAGCTCAAACTCCAACGAATCAGTGAAACTGAAGGAAAGTAAAAATCCATAGCAATGGTGGCGCATAGAGAAGAAGTGCATGTGCCTGTGCCGGTTCAAGAAGAGAAAAGTTCCGATCCCAAAATTTCTACCTCTGAGCTACTAGACATGGATGATGAAGACTTCGCTTTATTTGTGAAGAAATTTCAATAGTTCAGAAAATTCTCAAGACCTTGCTCAACCAGCAAATTTTAAGGATCTACCAGCAGAGCTCCTCCAAATTCACAAGGAGTAGTGACTCAAAAAGAAAAGAAGACCTTGTTTGTTTTAATTGCAGGAAACCAGGACACTTTGCTTCAAGCTGCCCAACTCAAAAATTTGAATATATACAGAAGAAGAGCAGCCATACTCCCAAGTTCACTCCCAAATTCACTCGTCATAAGGGAATGGTTGCTGAAGAAGAATCACCAGCAAATGAGCAGAACACTTGGATTGAAACAGACTCAGATGAGAGAGATGAAGATTCCGATGATGGACTCGTTTGTTTGGTGGCAAATGATGATGAAGTTGAAACTTATGATTCAGATGATGACTTCTCCAAGGAAGTTTCTGATATGAATGTCTTGAATAAACCTATCAAGAAATCTGCAGGTTTTCAAGAAGTAAAAAGGAAGAAAGGACCAACCATCAGCGAGCTCATTGAACAAGGATTTCTCACTCCGGCTCAAAGCGATGGTGGATTTATTCTCACGATGTGATCTAAGTGCAAGGAACAAGTTGAGAAAAGGAGCTTACATCAGACCTCAAGTTGAACCAACTGCTCCAATCTCCAAAATCAATGATGATGAAGTGATTGCTGAATAAGAAAAAATGTTAAAAAAGGCTGAAAAGGTAATCACTAGATTTGATAATATGAAGGAAGCTTTAGCACTATCATGTGATGAAATTTCCCAGCTTAAGAGCGAGAAATCTCTACTGAAATCTGAACTCACCCTCCTTAAGGAGCAGATAAAGAGCATGACTCCTCTTACTATTAAAAACACTTTTCTAACAGAATAGAACACACTTCTTAAAGTTCAAAACGATGAATTAGTCGCTCAAATTACTGATCTTAAAGAGATTACAAATGAGTGGTCCAATTCTCGTGTCACTATGGGGAATATATTTGAGTCCCAAAAAGTCAGTGGTGATAAAAGTGGCTTGGGATTCTCATCAACTAGTGACAACTTTAAATGTGATATTTGTGCTGAAAGAGATAGTGAATTTACAAATCAGCAAACTTTTGAAATTCCCAAGGAAAAACATTCTAATTCAATGGGAAAAGGACAAGAAAAAGTCAAGAGACAAACATTCCATTATATCTACCCAACGAAGAAATTTGGGAAAGCTAATGGGAAAGATATAGCTACAGATGAATCATCCTCTAGCAAAATCCCTCTTGAAACAAAGCGCGCTCCTTCCCCGAGTGCTCATTATACGCCTAGGAGCCACGCGCCTCATCGCCGTGCGCCTCCTAGCCCTATGCGCCCTCCTAGATCAAGCGCTCCAAAATTTCAAAAGAAGGATTTTGTTAAGGCTAGTCCATCTGACCCAAAGAAGAATGCTATCCCAAAGAAAAGTAAAGAGTTTGTGAAAACTCATGTGATTGGTGGCTTTCATCATTGTTCCATTTGTGATTGTTCTGGACACAAGGCCGTGGAATGCCTTTTGCGATTCACTCCCAATGCCAAAGGACGTAAAAACCCTAAGGTCAAGCAAGAGTGGATTGTCAAAAGTTGCTAACCCTAGGACCCAAAAGGAATAAAGGGGACCTGCTTAAATGTCTATATTTCAGGTTCTTTGTTTCATGCCTGGATCTTCAAAAGCTAGAAATTATGAATGGATTCTCGATAGTGGGTGTTCAAGACACATGACTGGAGATGAATCCTTATTAGAAGATGTCCATGAAGAAGGAGGTCCCTCAGTAATATTTGGTGATAATAACAAAGGTCAAGTTGTTGCATATGGAAAGCTCAAGAAAGACAAAGTATGCATTGAAAGAGTCTCTCTCGTCGAAGGGCTCAAGCACAATTTATTATCCATATCTCAATTTTGCGACAAAGGATTAGAATGCCATTTCACCTCAACTCAATGTCTTATCAAGAATGGCCAAACTGGAGCTACATTACTCACGGGATATCGTAAGACAAATATTTACATTATTGATTTCCATAGTATGAACTCTAGTACTAATCTTTGTTTTGTAGCTAAAAGTGTGAGCGAAAATAGTTGGCTGTGGCACAAGCGCTTAAGTCACTTGAACTTCAAATATCTATCTAAACTCAGCAGGAATAACCTTGTTAAAGGACTTCCCAAGGTTGCTAATCATCATGACAAGAAGTGCGCCGCGTGTCAACTTGGCAAACAACCGAAGAAATATTTCTCCAGCAAGACTAATCCCTCAACTTCTAGATGTTTGCAACTGCTTCACATTGATCTATTTGGACCAGTCACCACTGCAAGTATTCGAAAGAACAAGTATACTCTAGTTGTGGTGGATGATTATTCAAGATATACATGGGTGGAAATGATGATCTCAAAAGACGATTGTTACGACATTTTGACCACCTTATTTAGACTGCTCCAAACCCAAAAAGAAGATGACATTGTTAGTGTTCGATCCGACAATGGAACAGAATTCAAGAACAACGGTGTTGCTCGATATTGCGATGATCATGGGATAGATTACAACTTCTCAACCGCTGGAGTTCCTCAACAAAATGGTGTTGTGGAAAGAAAGAATAGGACGTTGATTGAAGCGGGAAAGACGATGATAGCTGAAGCAAAAATTGCCTAAGTACTTTTGGGAAGAAGCTATCAACACAGTATGTTTTACTCAAAATCGTTCCCTCATCAACAAACTTCATAACAAGACTCCGTATGAACTTTGGCGTGGTAGAACTCCAAACATTGCATTCTTCAAGATCTTTGGTTGCAAATGTTATATCCTCTACGACGGAAATGAACATAGAGGTAAATTCGATGCCAAAGCCGACGAAGGTATTTTTGTTGGGTATGCCAAACATTCTAAAGCTTTTCGCGTTTTAATAGATCTACATTAGTGATAGTTGAATCTGTACATGTTACATTTGATGAACATTCTCTCCTTGAGCCACATTTGGCTCCAAATGTTGCTGATGATTCTGTTGAGCTTAATGATACAGGTGCTCCTATTTATGTTGCGCCTACTCAAAATCAGAATCTATCAACTCAAGGAAATCCATCCACATCAGTTGCGCCTAACTCTTCATATGGCGCGCCAAATGGATCATCAGCTGCGCCTCACTCACATGTTGCGCCTCTTGATTCCTCTCATGCGCCTATATCTACAGCTGCATCTGGTGTAAACCAAAGTTTCAACTCTACACCAATTCAACCCCCAAATTTTGATGATTTAGAATCTGGTGAAGATGTACCAATTGAAGACCTTCAAGTTACTACGACTCAACCTAACTTACCTCCTGAAATTCATGAAGTTAGAGGTCACCCAATCAATAATATCATTGGTGATCTAAACGTTGGTGTTCGTACAAGGAGAGCTACAAACTTTGATGCTTACACTGCCTTCATCTCTCAAATTGAACCGAAGAAGGCTGATGAAGCGCTCCAAGATCCTAATTGGATTGTTGCAATGCAAGAAGAACTCAATCAATTTGAACGATGTAAGGTTTGGACTCTTGTTCCAAGACCAAATGATCAAGGAGTGATTGGTACGAAATGGGTGTTCAGAAACAAGATGGATGAGAATGGAACCATCACAAGAAACAAAGCAAGATTAGTTGCACAAGGCTATAGGAAAGAAGAAGGAATTGATTACGATGAAACCTTTGCGCCCTTAGCAAGACTTGAAGCTATCAGATTATTTCTAGCTTACGCAGCTCACAAGAGTGCGTTTCTTAATGGTGAACTCCAAGAACAAGTCTATGTTGCTCAACCACCTTGGTTTGAAGATTCTCAATTTCCTAATCATGTGTACAAACTCCAGAAAGCTTTGTATGGGCTCAAACAAGCTCCAAGAGCATGGTACGATACACTATCCAAGTTTCTCATCGAAAAAGGCTTCACTCGCAGTAAAATCGATACAACTCTTTTCATTGCCAAACATAATGGTCATAAATTACTTGTTCAAATTTATGTTGATGATATTATATTTGGTTCTACTAATGAATTGTTGTGCAAGCGCTTTGAGAAACTAATGAAGAGCAAGTTTGAAATGAGCATGATGGGAGAACTCACATTTTTCCTCGGGCTACAAATCAAGCAAATGAATGAAGGCATATTTATCAACAAAGCCAAATATATAAAGGATTTAATCAAGAAATTTGGACTTGAGAACGCCAAAGCATATGATACTCCAATGGCCACCGGCAACAAACTCGACAAAGATTTAAAAGGTAAACGTGTTGATAAAACGCTCTATCGAGGTATGATTGGCTCGCTCCTTTATCTTACTGCTAGTAGGCCCGATATTATGCTTAGTGTTTGCGCTCGTTATCAATTTGACCCTAGAAAAGCGCACTTAATTGCTGTGAAATGTATTATAAGATATCTATCCGGTACTGTTAACCTTGGACTTTGGTACACCAAATATTCAAACTTCAAACTTGTAGGTTATTCAGATGCGGATTATGCAGCGTGCACAATTGATAGGAAAAGCACTAGTGGCACTTGTCATTTCCTCAGATATCGACTTGTGTCATGGGCGAGTAAGAAACAAGCTTCAGTATCTGTCTCAACAACCGAAGCTGAATATATCGCTGCGGGAAGTTGTTGCTGTCAAATACTATGGATGAAGCAGCAATTGGTGGACTATGATATCATTGAAGAAAATTGTCCCATCTACTGCGACAACACTTCAACCATTGCCGTTTCTGAAAATCCTGTCATGTATTCAAAGACCAAGCACATCGACATCAAATATCACTTCCTCAAAGACCACGTGGAGAAAGGCAATATTCATTTGGAACACGTGGGAACCGACTATCAAATCGCCGACATTCTAACGAAAGCACTTGACGCGAAACGGTTCATCTTTTTTAGAGGTGAAATGGGTATGCTTGAACTCAACTAAAATTCAATACAGTTTTGTCAATACTAATGATTTTGTTTTAGTGAGTTATGAGTATACTAGGTTTTATATGTTAGATCGTTTTCAAAGTTTCAAGGAAACTCTCTACGCGCCAACTTAAATCCCTGCGCGCCCCATTCTTTGCGCGCTTAGCACTCTTGATTTCCCAAATCCTTATGCGCGCCTAGAAAATCTATGCGCCTCCATGCGCCTAATAAATGTTGCGGCTCAATCAATGCTCAAAATTTATTATTTCAATGATTGATCGCATTCAATTTTCACAAGTACCAGGTAAGTTATTCTGATCATTTATTATAGGAATTTTTGTCTTTTGACATTCTCATAATTGTTCAAGGGTACTTGTGCAATTAATTTTTCCCTCGTTTTACGTTTTTCGAAAATTTTATTTTCTGGGGATATATTTCTTGCACCCCAAACTTACACCAAAAAAGTTGTTTTTGGGGTTTGTGCAAAAATTTAGTCATAATTGTTCATACACTTATGAGGGAAGTGGGACAATTTCTCTTTACCCTAAATGTCCATCAAGTGTACTTTGGGTCATTCAGCATTAAATAGCCATCAAATCCTTAAAATCCCTCATTAATGCGCCGTCCTTCTTTGCCATGATGAGCCGAAATTTTGTTTTCCTCATTAATGCCCATCCCTTCAACTTCTCACCTTTTTAAATTTTAACCCTATTATTTCCATATTTGTGCAATTTTTTAAACTAAACCTTTATATAAATTCTTTCTCCCTCCTCTCACATCACCAACTCTAAACCGTTTCTCTCTCTCTCTACTCATCATCTCTCTTTCTCTCTCTTTCTCTATACTTTCTCTCAAACTTTTTCTCCATTTTCTCTCTATATATAACATTTATGGGTCCTAAGAAGGCTTCTAAATCAACCCAAGATGAAATGGTATGAATTCTCAACCCTTAAACTCTTTTTTTTCGCATTTTTTTCTGGATTCTGAGTTCACGCATTTTCGAAAACCGAATCTCATTTTCCTTTGATTAATTTTGCTTCGGTGATCCGTTTTCAAAATCGTTTGATAGGTTGTGTTCGTTTTGTGATTTTGAATCTTTTAAACTAAACTTTTCAACGATCAATGCACTATATTTTGCGAATCTGAAAATCTTAGATTTTTGACTTTTCAAATTTTCGGATCTTTGAATCCATTTTCTGGACTTGTTGTTAATTTTTACTTGTTTTGATTTACATATTTGTTATCCTCGTCTTCGTGTGGTCGTTTTGATATATTGTATGCTTGATTTGGTGAAGTTTCACGAATTATGTGTTCTTGGTGTTCTTGATGTTCTTCAAGCACTCAAGCATGTTCTTCGTGTTCTTCGTTATTTTTGCATGACTTGGGTTTCAAAATTTTTCAAAACTTGTTTTTCAAAATTTTCATGTTTTGATCCTTATTACTTGCATATACGTGTTTGATATGTGTTTGTGTGTGTTTGTGTGTTTTTATACTTAGTACAAATTTCACATAGATATGCGCCTAAGTGTTGATATATGCACCTAGTTGGTTATGCGCCCTATGACCTTATGCGCCTTCCTTGATTCATGCGCCTAATAATTGTATGCGCCCTATGCAAATACAAATGTTATGCGCCTCAATCAACTTATGCGCCTAAACATTTTATGCGCCTAAATTTTACTTAGTCAAATTTTTATGTTTAATTTTTCCTTTGTATGTTTCATAGAACCATGATATGCGCCTCGTATTTGTATGCGCCTACAACATATATGCGCCTAACAATAGTATGCACATGCTATTTTTATGCGCCTATATATTGTCCTGCGCCTACTCTATACTTAGCTCATTTTATGATTCTATGCGCCTGATACACTCCTAACTTAAATCATTGTTATGTTTTCAGGATCCAGCAAATTTCAGACCTGGTGAGACATTTAATCTCACTGAGCTATCTGCAGTCCAAACTGGCATTGATATTATGGAATTTATCAGACAAGCTGGTCTTCTACCCCTATTTACTTTGGAGCAACCCTTCTACTCACCGCTCCTCGTGGATGAATTCTTCTCAACTGCTGCTGCGCAGAATCGTATGGCGAGTACCCATCTCAACATTCCTACTCTTCAGAATAACATCAAATCTGTTGAAATAAGTGATGGTGGTGATTTATTGGCGCATATCGCGCATTTGGTGGGGACTTCCATTATTTTCAAGACAGGAAATGTGAACCGATTTACAATGGAGCAGTGGGAATATACTGCAGCTATTATGGGAAACACAATCCTCAACTGGCCTCAAATCTTATTTAAAACTTTGTCGGACTAGATTGATAAGTATAACAAGAACAAAGCTGATGGGAAGACGAAGTTCAAGACTCACTGTAGAATACTCACGAAGATATTTCTCACTTATCCTGCTCTTGCTAATTTCCTCGCTCAGAACCCAGCTTATCAAACCACTGACGTACCAATCTTTGGGAAAGATAGTTTGTTTATGAAAAGGCGTAGGAAGCACATGGCTAAGCGCACGCCACGAGTTAAAGGAGATCAGTTGGTTGATGAAGCCACTGAGTCTGATGAAGATGCAGATGGCGCAGAAGAAGGCGCAGATATTGAAGCAGCACCTCGCGCAGAACCAACAGTTGTTCCAGGCGCAGAAAAGGGCAAAGGCAAAAGGGTTGCAGAAGGAACAAGCAGACCTCCTAAGCGCCCAAGATCTGAAACAGAAGAAGAGAAAGAACTTAAACGCGCTAAAGAAGCCAGTAGACTAGAAGCACAGAAGAAAAGGGATGAAGAATACAAGTTGAAACAGGTTGCTGATTTATCCAAGTCTGAAAGGCGCAAAGGAGCAGGGTCTAGCGCTGATGTACGCGCACCTGCCACTAATGCGCCTCCTACTGTTCAAGCTCCTACCACCACTCCTGCTACTCTATCTTCAGAACGTCAAAGTCTTAGAGACCAAATATCAGCTGATTTATTTGGTGAACTTAGTGAAGATACAGCTCAGGGGGAGCTAGATCCTTCAAGGCGCAAATCACCTTCTACTGCGCCCCAATCAAATCCTGAAGAACCCTCTTCCAGCGCAGATTATCTACCTTCACCTCCTGCGCCTCCTCCTCCCACTCCTAACATGAGTGTAATTTACAGCAACTTCAGCAAGGCCAAGCTCACATTAATTCTCAGATGGAGCTTCATACTTCTTTGCTTACTCAGCAAGCTAATGAGATTTCTGCCATTAAGGGAGAGATGGCGCGCATAGATGCGAATATCAAGGAAAAACATTTCCTTACTCCTCAACAATGGAATGACGCTATAGATCAAATGAATGAACTTTTTAAAGGCACTCTTGCTTCCCTTCATGAGCGCATAGATGGTGGCATCAAACTCACTGATGGCCAAGATTTCATTAACGCCATAAGGGAGGTAGAGTTGAATATAGCAGGGGATATAAGGAAATTGTTTGAGATGGTGGCTGGAGATAGCCAAAAATTGTTGAGTGTTGTTGATAAACTCAAAGAAGTTAAGGATGAACTAGAAATCCTGGGCTTAACTGTTTATGGTGCTGCTCCTGGCGCAAAACCCAAAGCTCCTGAATCTCATGCGCCTTCAGCTCTTAAAACTCCTGCGCCCTCTTCCAGCTCTGCTCCTGGCGCGCATATAGACATTAATTCACTTCTCTCAAAGATTGATGTTTTGAAGGAATTAGTTGTCACTCACTTTAATGCCGCGCATTCCAGTGCAGACAGGTGCACAGATAGAGTTTCTGCTAACATTCTCACTGCCCAAGCTGCTGTTGAAGCTAACTTCCAAGCCTTCACTGAAAACTTTTCACAACAGAAATCCATCACTCAGCGCACCATTAATGAGTATCAAAACATAAACGTTGATTATTTGCGCTACATTAGAGATGGTGTCACTGATACTCACGGTGTTGTAAACCGTTGTCACCAACTCTCCAAACAGATTCAGTGCTCCGTTTCAGAAATAGAAGAACGATTGAAGGATGACGACGCGCCTCCTCCCAACCATTAGTTTATGTTTTGTTTGTAAGTTGTTAGAATTTTATTAGTGATTTAGTGCTTACATGTTTTAGCACCTTTTGTTTTTGTTCTGTTAAATACTTGTACTCTATAACTCTTACACTTTGAGTATTAATGAGAACAAAACATCACTTTTGTTTCAAAACTTGTTCACTCAAACTTCTTGTTTGTAGAACATTGAATGTTGTTTAAAATCATATGCATCATACTTGAACTGCTTCATATTTCATGCATTGAGTTTAAACTTTGTTTAAACACATTTCAAAACTAAAACTCATATATCATTTTGACTGTGTTATAAACTGTCATTTCTATCTTTCCATTTGTAATGTTTTATCCTTATTGGAATAGATTAGAAATCTATATCTTGGACTAGTGTGTGCATTAACTTGAGACATGATTTACCAATTTCATTTATTTGGACATGTTATTATCAAGTATAATGTTTGTCCCTGATATAGTAGGTAATGGCATCAATCAAATAGGGGGAGATTGTTGGGTATGCCCACTTATATCTCAGTTTCAATGTAATAGGATTGATTAGATTTGATTGATCCATCACCTAAGTTTTATTTCATGGACTTTAGACCCACATGTAAGAAGTATTTATACTTCATTTTTTTAGGTTGTCCATTGTAATAGAATAGGCTTAGGAATAGGGCAAGAATATCAAGATTCAAGAAAATCACGAGTTTGAGCCAAGTCATGCGCCATGCGCCCAAGCGCCTCACTCACGCGCCTCACAGTGCGCCTGCGCCTCTTATGCGCCCGCAAAGTGTAACGCACCTCTCTTAGCTCACGCGCCTTATAGTGATTTATTCACTCAGTGATTTAATGAAAGATTCAAAGACTTGAAGAGATTCAAACTACGCCAATGATCCAACGGTGGTTAAATAACACGTATGCACCCGCATCTAAGGACACCTGTCCATAACGGTCATATTTGTGTTATGTGTCTAAGGGCTATAAAAGGACACGTGCTCCACTCAATGAGCGACAACACATCCGTCCTTTCTCTGACTCACCAAGGATTTCCAACGGCTAGTTTTTGGGGCTCTACTATAAATACCCCATAACTTCAACCATTTGAAGTTGCTAAGAATTTCAAGAATTTCTCTCTAAAGCATTTGTTGAAGATTTGAAGATTGCCTTTGTTATTTCCAAAATTCTCAAGAACATCTTCATAACTTCATCCTTAGCCCAGATCCTCAAGCGAAAACACTTGAGTTGTCACGACCCGAAATCTAGGCTCTATTTTATTAGTATTAAATAATTATTATTTAATTATTTTCTTATTTATTTATTTAAATTATTATTTATTTAAATATTTATGTGTGCATTTTATGTTTCATAATAATTGCCTAGCATTTTATTTGGGTCATTTGGGTTAGTGTAGTATTGTTGGGTCTTAATTGTTAGCAGGGAGTGTAAGTATTTGTGTGTAGTATAGAGGAGGGGGCCTAAGTGTAAATTCTTTAAATCATTTCCCCTACTCCCTCCCTACTCCTTCTCTTCTCCCTCACCTTCTCCCTCACTCACTCCATCTCCCAGCAACTCTCTCCCTCTCTCATTAGCTTTGGGTAAGTTTTCTTTCTTCCCTTCTCTCTTCATTATCTTCCTCTTCCTCTTGTAATCTCTCATTTATTAAAACGTGAAATGTGTTTAGATCATCGATAGGATCGCGTAGAACCAAAAAGAATCGAATTCCGTCATCTTTGAGAATTTTCAAGTAAGTTACTTTCCCCCCATTTTTATGCTAAAATGTTCATATCATGTTTATATAATGCTTGATGTGTTATATTTGAAGTTTGGTTGAGTATAGAATTTATTTGGAATTTAATTGAGTTTTTGGGTAAAACTGGTGAAATCTTGAATGTGGGGTTTTGGTGTTGGTTTGGGTGATTAAAGGGTGTTATTTAGGTTCCCTTTAGGTTGGGTGTTGTTTAGGAGCTTTAGAAATGTTTTGGGAAGCTTTGATTTTGATACTTATGGAAGGATTGTGGTTTTGGGTCGAAATGTGAGAACCCAGCTCTGTTTTCCCGGTTGGAATCCAGACCAGGCACCCGCCCGCGTGGTGCCAGGCGCCCGCCTGCACCCCCTTTTCCAGCGGCCAAACCTTCTGCTGATTCAAGCGCGCGCTCGCCCCTACCCAGGCGCCCGCCCGCCTGCTTGGGATTTTGCCCTTTTTTGTTTGTTTAAACTAAATGGCTTAACTAGTTTAGGTTTCCTTCTTCTAATTAACTTAAGATAGCACCGTGGAACACTTATTTAAGTGGAATCGATTCTTTTGTGAATAAATATGTTATGGAATTTGATTGAGTATCATTTTGGGAATGTGGTTCATCCTTGATGTGTTGTTTGGATTGGTTTACCTTTGTGGTAATTTATTTGGAATGGTTCCCTACTTTGGAACCTTAAGTTGTTTATTCATGCTAAAATATTATTACTTAGTATTTATTTGGAAGCCCAGCTGGCATATTTGTTGCATCGGGCGATGGGAAAGATTATAATGGCAAAGCCAAGTCCATTATAATGTTGACCATTGTTTTGCTCCCTTCTATACCCCTTTTCCAGATTGGCCTTGGCAAAGACAAGTTAGCTTCCTTTGTGAATGGTTCTAGCTACCGAGCATGACTTTGTGGCATGGCTCTTGTCCCTTGTGACACTTTTATGGTTATTGGTTCCGGTACCGGGGAATTTCTCTTCAGCTTTCATGCTAATATGAAGATGTTGATTTGTTGATTATTGAAGCTGCGCAGCGATCCTTTATTTGGATGTATCGGTTTGAAAACCTTGGCTAATATCCTTTGTTATGTGTTTATTTCCGCTGCTATCTGATATATGATAATTGCTATGTGCTACGTGCTATGGGATATTTATTATTGTTTATTGCTTATTGCATCATAGCATGTCATGTAGTTGCATTAGTAACTTATTGAGATTTATCTCACCCCCTTTCTTTTATCTTTGTTTTTCCTTAACCCCCCCCCCCCAGGTGCTAAGGATTAGTCTCGCTGATCACGAGAAAGAGGACGTCGAGTGTGGATACATTCTTTTGGGGAAAGTTGTTATAGGTTGGTTTACATTATATAAATGTGTAACCTTTTGGGATAGTTGTACCAAACAATGACGTCATTAAAAATTGTACATTTATATTTTGTTAAGCATAAACTTGTGGAAGTTTATGATAGTAGTATTTGGTTATTATCAAACTTGGATTTGTAAAATTTTGGATCATCACCTTTTGGTATCAACTGGAATTTTTAACTTCGGTATTTCATAGTTTTGGTTTTAAGTCGACGTCCAGATCGCGGTCTCGGGCCCGCGGGGTTCGGGGTCGCGACAGTTGGTATCAGAGCCATGGTTTGGCTCTAAGTATAAGTCTAGGTGGATTAGTATGACCTCGGTGGGTAGTTATGTTCGGAGTGAGTAACGGTTGATGTCTTATGCAGGTAATTACTTGCAATGTCTGGAAGAAGAAACAGAGGAGGTACTAGTGGGGCACAGAATCAGAATGACACAAGGGAAGAAGCACGTGCTATGTTTCAAGGCATGTTCGAGGCGGCCATGAAGGCCATACATGATCAAGGTCCGAGGGTAGAACAAGCACCACCCCGCTTTGGATTGGAGCAATTTCTCAAACTGAAACCAGTTGAATTCAATGGGGAACCCGATGTTCGGAAAGCTGAGTTGTGGATTGAGTCGATGGAGAAGATTTATGAGGTATTTGGTTGCACGGATGAGGACAAGGTCCGGTTCGCGGCTTACAAACTGGTGGGAGCCGCCGAGCATTGGTGGAAGGGTGTTAAAGCTAGTTGGGATGATACTCACACGGTGTATCCGTGGGAGTTGTTTGTGCGCAAATTCAAAGAGCATTTCATTCCGGTTGTTGATCAAAACCGAAAGGAGATCGAGCTGCTCAACTTGGAGCAAGGTTTGTTGTCTATAGCCCAGTACTCGGCTATGTTCATACAATTAGCCCGGTATTGTGACTATTTGGTGAGGACCGAGGAACAAAAAACTATGAGATTCATTCGGGGATTGAAGACCTCCATCCGTACTCAACTTATTGCCCAACGGATTGTGACCTTCCAAGATGCGGTAGACCGAGCCTACTTGATAGAGCAAGATATTGGGGAGCACAAAAGGAAAACCGAGGTTGCGGGTACGGGTAAACCGGGAAGCCATGCTAAGTCCCAACCTCAATACCGTTCCGACAACCGAGGTAACCCGGGAGCATCATCTCAGTTTAAGGGGCAAATCACACCGAGGAATCCGGGTACTACTCTGGGGATTCAGAATAGGAGGCCTTGTACCTTTTGTCAGAAGGTAGGCCATACGGAGGATAGGTGTTGGAAAAAGCAAGGCAAGTGTACCAATTATGGTGAAATGGGGCACTTTGCGAGGGATTGCACGAGGTACCGAGGTCAGTCATCCGGGTCAGGGGTTGGTACTAATCAGGGTCAGAAAAGGGATGCCGCTGGGAAGCCCAAAGTTCAAGGAAAGATATATGCCATGAATCAACAACAGGTGACCGATGATCCTTCGGTTATTGGAGGTATTGTTTCTGTGTCTAATGTGAGTGCACGAGCGTTAGTAGATCCAGGATCATCTCATTCATACATTTCTGTGCAATTTGCTTCCATGTTAAATGCTGCATTCGAGTCTTTACCGTACGTGCTAGAGGTGTCGACCCCTATAGGAGAATGCTTGATTTCTGATCGAGTCTTTCGTGCTTGTGATGTGGTTATTTGTGGTCGTGTCCTTTGTGCGGATTTGGTAGTTCTTCCTATCCAAGACTTTGATGTCATTTTGGGTATGGATTGGCTGAGCAAGTTTCATGCTTATGTTGATTGCCGTAAGAAAACTGTTACTTTTTCTATTCCCGATGTGCCTAAATTTGTGTTTGAGGCTAGTCCTCTGAGTAGAAAGGTTCGCTTAATTTCTTATATGAAAGCGAGAAAATTATTGCATAGTGGTTGTGAGGGGTATTTGGCTAGTGTTCTTGATACTAGGAAGGAATCCCCTAGTTTGGATAGTGTTGGGTAGTTCGGGAATTTCCCGATGTTTTCCCTACCGAGTATGATATGCCGCCCGATCGTGAGATTGAATTTTGTATAGACCTTTTGCCAGGTACGGCTCCAATTTCGAATGCACCGTATAGATTGGCTCCCGCAGAGTTGAAGGAATTAAAGGTTCAATTGCAAGAGTTGCTCGATCGAGGGTTTATCCGCCCTAGTGTTTCCCCGTGGGGAGCACCGGTTTTGTTTGTGCGGAAGAAAGATGGTTCGTTGAGATTGTGTATCGATTACCGGAAGTTGAATCAGGTTACGGTAAGAACAAGTATCCTCTACCTCATATTGACGATTTATTTGATCAGCTTCAAGGGTCCGTGATTTTCTCTAAACTTGATTTGAGGAGTGGGTACCATCAGTTGAAGGTTCGATCGGAGGATATCCCGAAGACTGCCTTTCGCACTCGTTATGGTCATTATGAGTTCTTGGTTATGCCGTGTGGGTTGACTAACGCGCCTGCAGTGTTTATGGATTTGATGAACCGAGTGTTCCATCCTTATCTTGATTCGTTCGTGGTGGTCTTTATTGATGATATACTCGTCTACTCTAAATCTAGAGAGGAGCACGAGCAACACTTGAGGACAGTTTTATCCGTTCTTGCGGGGGAGAAATTGTTTGCGAAGTTTAGTAAATGCGAATTTTGGCTCGAGAAGGTGTCATTTTTGGGGCATGTTATTTCAAAAGATGGGATTTCTGTGGATCCTTCGAAGATAGAGGCAATAGTGGATTGGAAGAGACCCGAATCAATGAAAGAGATTAGAAGCTTTCTTGGTTTAGCCGGGTATTACCGAAGATTTATTGAGGGGTTTTCGAGGATCGCTACTTCGATGACTCAGTTGACCCGGAAGAATGTCCCGTTTGTGTGGACCGAGAAATGTGACAAGAGTTTCGAGGAATTGAAGAAGAGGTTGACTACCGCACCGATCTTGACTCTGCCTAATGGGAGCGATGGCCTAGTGATTTATAGTGATGCTTCGAAAGAGGGTTTGGGTTGTGTTTTGATGCAGAACAGGAAGGTGATTGCCTATGCTTCGAGGAAGTTGACCCCTAGTGAACAGAATTACACGACTCATGATATGGAGTTGGCCGCGATAGTATTTGCGTTGCACAAATGGAAGCACTACCTTTATGGAGCAAAGTTTGAAATTTTTACGGATCACAAGAGTTTGAAGTACCTTTTCTCCCAGAAAGAGTTGAATAATAGGGAACGCCGATGGATGGAATTATTGAAGGATTATGATTGTACGATTTCTTATCACCCGGGAAAGGCGAATGTGGTAGCCGATGCGATTAGTAGGAAATCTTATGTGGCTTCGATGATGGTTCGGGAATGGAAAATGCTTGAGGATGTTCGAGATTGGTCTCCTCGTGAATCGAGACATGGGGCTATTTTTGAGAATATTAGGGTGTCTCCGACCCTAATTCAGAAGATAAAGGAAGCTCAGAAAGAAGATCCCGAGTTGGTGAAGATAATGGGTAAATTGAAGGAAAAGAACTTCGAGGATTTTTCTTTGAGTTCGAGTGGAGTTTTGACTTTTCGTGATCGTTTGTGTGTACCCGATGTTGGTGGGATAAAGAGACAAGTTTTAGATGAGGGTCACAAATCGAGGTATACTATTCATCCGGGTAGTACGAAGATGTATCAGGATTTGAAGCAACAATTTTGGTGGATTAATATGAAAAGGGAGATAGCGGAGTATGTTTCGAAGTGTCTAACTTGTCAGTAGGTCAAAGCCGAGCATCAGAGACCCGCGGGACTACTTTAGCCGTTAGAGATTCCCGAGTGGAAATGGGAGCATGTGACTATGGATTTCGTTACAGGACTACCTCGTACCCGTAGGAAGTATGACAGTGTTTGGGTAATAGTGGATAGATTGACCAAGAGTGCCCATTTCTTGCCTATTGACATTAGATATTCGATGGAGAATCTTGCGACCCTTTATATCGATGAGATCGTTAGATTGCATGGGGTTCCGGTTAGTATTGTGTCAGATCGAGACCCGAGGTTTACTTCTAGATTCTGGAAGGCGCTTCAGGAAGCTTTGGGTACAGATTTGCGATTCAGTACAGCTTTTCATCCTCAGACCAATGGTCAATCCGAGAGGACTATTCATATTTTGGAGGATATGTTGCGAGCGTGTTCGATAGACCTTTCTGATTCTTGGGATTTGCATTTACCGTTAGTGTAATTCTCTTACAACAACAGTTATGAGGCTAGTATCGAGATGGCACCGTTTGAGGCCTTGTATGGAAGAAAATGTAGATCGCCTACTTGTTGGGATGAGGTCGGTGAAGCGAAGATCGTGGGTATTGATTTGCTTCAGGATTCGGTTGAGAAAGTTAGAGTTATTCGGGATCGATTGAAAACAGCCCAGAGTCGACATAAGAGCTATGCAGATAACCGAAGGCGAGATCTTAGTTTTCAGACAGGTGATTTGGTGTTCTTGAAAGTATCTCCGAAGGTGGGTATTCGTAGGTTTGGGAAGAAAGGCAAATTGGCTCCGAGGTTTATTGGTCCGTTCGAGATTTTGGGAAAGTTTGGACTTCTTGCGTATCGTCTTGCGTTACCGCCATCTTTGGATCGGTTACATAATGTTTTCCACGTTTCTATGCTTCGGAAGTACGTTCATGATCCATCTCACGTGTTACCGAGGGTACCGGAGGATATAGAGCCCGATATGACTTATGAGGAACGACCGGTCCGGATCTTAGATTCGAAAGTTCAAGAGTTGAGAAACAAAAGTATTTCATTGGTTAGAGTTCTTTGGAGGAATCATTACATCGAGGAGTCGACGTGGGAGCTTAGTGATGAGATCGAGAGGAAATTTCTGTGGCTTTTTCTTTAAGGTAAGTCTCGTTAAAATTCGGGTCGAATTTTCTTTAAGGGGGAGTGAATGTCACGACCCGAAATCTAGGCTCTATTTTATTAGTATTAAATAATTATTATTTAATTATTTGCTTATTTATTTATTTAAATTATTATTTATTTAAATATTTATGTGTGCATTTTATGTTTCATAATAATTGCCTAGCATTTTATTTGGGTCATTTGGGTTAGTGTAGTATTGTTGGGTCTTAATTGTTAGCAGGGAGTGTAAGTATTTGTGTGTAGTATAGAGGAGGGGGCCTAAGTGTAAATTCTTTAAATCATTTCCCCTACTCCCTCCCTACTCCTTCTCTTCTCCCTCACCTTCTCCCTCACTCACTCCATCTCCCAGCAACTCTCTCCCTCTCTTATTAGCTTTGGGTAAGTTTTCTTTCTTCCCTTCTCTCTTCATTATCTTCCTCTTCCTCTTGTAATATCTCATTTCTTAAAACGAAAAATGTGTTTAGATCATCGATAGGATCGCGTAGAACCAAAAAGAATCGAATTCCGTCATCTTTGAGAATTTTCAAGTAAGTTACTTTTCCCCCATTTTTATGCTAAAATGTTCATATCATGTTTATATAATGCTTGATGTGTTATATTTAAAGTTTGGTTGAGTATAGAATTTATTTGGAATTTAATTGAGTTTTTGGGTAAAAATGGTGAAATCTTGAATGTGGGGTTTTGGTGTTGGTTTGGGTGATTAAAGGGTGTTATTTAGGTTCCCTTTAGGTTGGGTGTTGTTTAGGAGCTTTAGAAATGTTTTGGGAAGCTTTGATTTTGATACTTATGGAAGGATTGTGGTTTTGGGTCGAAATGTGAGAACCCAGCTCTGTTTTCCCGGCTGGAATCCAGACCAGGCGCCCGCCCGCGTGGTGCCAGGCGCCTGCCTGCACCCCCTGTTTGGATTGGTTTACCTTTGTGGTAATTTATTTGGAATGGTTCCCTACTTTGGAACCTTAAGTTGTTTATTCATGCTAAAATATTATTACTTAGCATTTATTTGGAAGCCCAGCTGGCATATTTGTTGCATCGGGCGATGGGAAAGATTATAATGGCAAAGCCAAGTCCATTATAATGTTGACCATTGTTTTGCCCCCTTCTATACCCCTTTTCCAGATTGGCCTTGGAAAAGACAAGTTAGCTTCCTTTGTGAATGTATCTAGCTACCGAGCATGACTTTGTGGCATGGCTCTTGTCCCTTGTGACACTTTTATGGTTATTGGTTCCGGTACCGGGGGATTTCTCTTCAGCTTTCATGCTAATATGAAGATGTTGATTTGCTGATTATTGAAGCTGTGCAGCGATCCTTTATTTGGATGTATCGTTTTGAAAACCTTGGCTAATATCCTTTGTTATGTGTTTATTTCCGCTGCTATCTGATATATGATAATTGCTATGTGCTATGGGATATTTATTATTGTTTATTGCTTATTGCATCATAGCATGTCATGTAGTTGCATTAGTAACGTATTGAGATTTATCTCACCCCCTTTCTTTTATCTTTGTTTTTCCTTAACCCCCCCCCCAGGTGCTAAGGATTAGTCTCGCTGATCACGAGAAAGAGGACGTCGAGTGTGGATACATTCTTTTGGGGAAAGTTGTTATAGGTTGGTTTACATTATATAAATGTGTAACCTTTTGGGATAGTTGTACCAAACAATGACGTCATTAAGAATTGTACATTTATATTTTGTTAAGCATAAACTTGTGGAAGTTTATGATAGTAGTATTTGGTTATTATCAAACTTGGATTTGTAAAATTTTGGATCATCACCTTTTGGTATCAACTGGAATTTTTAACTTCGGTATTTCATAGTTTTGGTTTTAAGTCGACGTCCAGATCGCGGTCTCGGGCCCGCGGGGTTCGCGACATGAGTTTTCTTGTGCTCTCAATCTCAAAGATCTAAAGAGCCTTGAATCTAAAATCACACACGCACCTCTTTAAGTTTGATCACTTAGATCTTTCTTTTAGAGATACACCGGTTATTGTCTAGGATTTGTTCTTTTATAGAAATAGATCTTAAGTTAGTGTATAAGCTCAAAACGATTGTAATTTGTAACACTCTCTCATTATATAAGATCTTCATTAGAAATCCAAGACTAACCATCTTGGTAGAGGACGTAGATCATTTTCCAGATCGAACCTCTCCAAATAGCGCGTACTTACTATCTTGCTATTTCCTTTCAAGTTCATATCATATCTAACTATTTGATTGTTTATTCATTGTAGATTGATTGATTGAACTGTGTTGTGTTTGTTATATCATTTGCCTTAGTTTCTTATTTCACCCACTTTGAGCCAAAATACTTAGAGTGTGTGTGCGGCCCCCTTTATCATACTTTGCGCCTATTTACATAACTAAATTCCGCTGTTCATTTCACTCACTCACTTAGGCGCATATCATAACGCTTATTTGATAAAGTGCGCATTTGGAATTGAGTTTATCAAGAGTACGAAAAGAATTTTAAACAGCTATTCACCCCCCCCCCTCTAGCTATTTTTCATACCCTTGTTGCCCTTTGGGACCAACAGTTTTCTTCAACGGTCAGCCTTTTGCAAGCTCAGTTTTCAGTCTCTGCATAAAAAATGTCTTCATCATCAGAGCCTACTACTCCCAGTATCTCCACTCCGCCAGTCTCTACTGCCTCTGACAATCCAGATATCGCCGCCAGCATTAAGCCCTCGGATATTCCGCCACCTCTACATGCTTTCTTCACCAAGATTATACTACAGATCTCTAGGCTTGAGGATCGAAGCAAGTCTCTAAAAAGGGTCAATCAAGAGCTCAAGGATCATCTTCATACTGAGATGAAGAAGAAGGGTGTGGAAACTAGCTTCCACAATGAAGAAGTGGTCTTCGTCCAAGACAAATCAGTGCCCGTCACCTACCCTTCCAATGAGGGTGCTATCCCTCTCAAGGTGCCAAACTACCAAAGGGTTCCTCCTCCTGATTTCGGTACTAAAGCAAGCTCCAGCAAGGGTCCGTATGAGCCGTCACCAGAAATGATGGGTAGTTACTTGTCCTCTACCAAGTTACCACCTCCCTCACTACCATTGAGCATCGGTACCACCGTACCTACAATCTCCACTGCTCCTCTCTCTACTCAAGCCTATGGTAGCGCAGATTTCTCCAATCACCCTCTAGTGGTTGCCATACAAGAACAAATCCGCAAGTTATCCAACATGGTCTCCAAGCAATCAGCTCCGATAGTCAAAACTATTGACCCGAGTAATGTGGGTGCTCTACCTAGAGACTTCAAGATGCCGAAGGTCTCTACGTTCCATAGTATTACTTGTCCCAAGACTCATCTTGACAGTTATGTGCTAGCCATGAGAGCCCATGACTGCACCAACGAGTAAATGGCCCGAGTCTTCCACACCACTTTAGACGGAATCACCCTCCATTGGTTTTTAAGTTTGGATCCCTCCGAACGAGAGACATGGGAACAAATCACCGCTACTTTCTGCGAGAAGTATCAATCAAACCTGGATTGGCACGTCAACCGTACTGATTTAGAGAACACAATGCAGAGGCCCGCCGAGCCTATCTATAACTTCTACAAGAGGTGGAACCACAGGCTAGCAGAGGTACAATACCCGCCTAAGACAAAGGAACAAAAGAAAATCTTCTTCAAATGCTTGTTGCCCGAGCTTAGGGTGGCGATTGGTAATGGTTACTTTCCCGATCTACGGGAAATAGTCGATGCTGGGGTCAGACACGAAGCCAGCATTACTGGTGTTGTTAAAGAAGCTGCCAAAACAGGAAACTCTTCCTTCCACTACAAAGCTCCAACAAGTACCGCTCCTAGATCTAAAGAGGTCGCCGGTCAAGTAAGCATGGTCCAATACAACTCCGCCTTTGATGTCCAAGCAGTTACAAACAGCTTTCCCCGAAGGGAAGATCACTTTGATCAAGCCACTTGAGAACTATGAACCATTCAAAAAGAAAACTGTTCTTGATGCAACCAAGTTCTGCAAGTATCATAAACACATCGGACACGTCACCGACGACTACATTTATCTCAAACGTGCCATCCAAAAGCCCATAGCCAATGGAAAGATTGAAAAGCCTAAAGGTCCAAACACCATAGCAAACCCGCTCCCTAACAATGGTGGCGTCAACATAGTCTAGCTCATTGGAGGCGATATTGGTATTCTAGAAATGGTAGATGCCTTCGCCGAACTGGGGCTAGACATGAATGCTCTATTTGGAGGACTAGTCAAGATCGGATTGATAACTCCCTCTGAACGCGAATTCAAATGGCCCAAGAATGGATGTGACATGTCCAAGTTCTGCTACTACCATAGACTGTCCGGACACACCAACAACGAATGCTTTACCATCAAGCGAGTTGTACAAAATCTCATCCAGGACAGTATCATCACCGACCCAAAGAAGATCATCACCATGGATGTCAATATAGTAGCAATTGATCAAATCACCATGCTAGAACTCGAGGACTGGATCGATCAATTAAAGATCTCAATGAAGAAGTTTCTCCGTGACCTTGTAAGCGAAGGGCTCCTCAGACAAATCAAGGGTTATTCTACGCATATGGGAAGCAATGTATGGAAATAATGCAACTATCATCAAGCCACTGGGCATAGAACAAGAGATTGCTTCGCCCTGAAGAAGGACATCTTGAAGCTCATTCATGACAGCTCACTCGAAGATCCTAGACTCTCTTTAGACAGAAATAGTATAGCAACAAACATTGGTAATCTAGCCGAAACTATTGTGGCAGACTCCGAGTTTTGTAGTGATGATGAGATAGGATGTACTTCAAAATTCATTAATAATAGTCATTCTTCTTGTTATATGTTGTCGTTAGATGAACTGTCCCTAGAAGTTTCTCTCCTCAGAGAAGACAACTCCATTTCACTTAAATCTACACCACTATCTATAGCCTAAATCTTCGCAGAATCCGCCAAAATACCGCAGTCTCCATACGACATGCGAGCAGAAATCAACCTACTCACAAGGTCCGGACAGATCTATCAGTCAGAGCCCAAGGTTACAAAGAAGTTCTCCAATAAGGAGTCAGAACCATCAGACCCTGAGAAAGAGGATCCCATCCTCACGCAGCTTAAACAAACTCAAGCTCACATATCTCTGTGGTCCCTACTCACTTCATCTCTAGCTCACCGGTAAATGCTAGAAAAGAACTTGGCCGCTACTATAGTCCCATCAGACACAACTCCCAAGAATATCACACAAATGATTGGCAACATTTACTTCGGAAACATCATCACCTTCTCAGAGCTTGAAGAACCACCATTTGGCATTGGTCATAATGAACCTCTGCACATAACAGTCGAAATCAGTGGGAATAAGATTCCCCGAGCTTTTGTGGACAACGGCTCCGCCATCAATGTACTACCGTCTTGAATGATGGATGTGGTGGGTATAGATGCAACTATTCTAAGGCCTTCCAAGCAGACAATCAAGGCTTATGACTCCACATGCAGATCAGTATTGGGGATTGTCACTCTACCCATTACTGTGGGAACACAAACTCTCTCTACAGATTTCCAAGTGATTAACATACCGTCCTCTTTCACCATCTTACTAGGGCGCCCTTGGCTCCACAAGGCCAATGCTGTTCCATCCTCTTTACATCAATGTGTCAAATTCCAATCAGGGAATGAGGTGACAGTTATTTACATCGACTTAGTAACGGCTCAAGGCACCGACACGAAAGGAGTACCTGTGTTACAGATTTTACAGATTCAGCATGAGGAAGACCGCCGACTTTTCAGTAGTTTCGAAATAGTGGCACAAGCCCAGTTATGTGAAAAACACATCACCAGAAGCTCCGACAAAGTACAAGCTGTCTACAAGATACTTCGAAACATGGGCTTCATACCAGGGCTGATCTAGGCAAGAACTTACAAGGTCCCACACACTTATGTGTTATTTCATACATGTTTCATGATATTCTTATTATTATGCTAGATCTACGGCTTATCTCATGCATATTCATAATATGCTCTATGACTAGGGTATCGATCTTCATGATTATGTGTTATTTCATACATGTTTCATGATATTCTTATTATTATGCTAGATCTACGGCTTATCTCATGCATAACGTGCTAGATCTAATGTTTTAATCCCTGTTCATATTGTATAGCCGATGATCATCCCCGATATCTAGGAACTACTTCTAAACCCTAGACTTTAGGTAAATATTCCCATGATCAATAACTCTCCAAGGATGACTATGAGGACTACCCAATGATCTTATCAATGGTATAATCATTATTCTAGGATGTGATCATCTTGTATGATTCTTTCTCCTCCCCCTTCATTATGAATGAACCCGCTTCTTCTCTCTATTCCTATTATGTGCGAACTACGCTGACCTGAGCTTCTCATCATGAGAAGAACGTAGGCAATCTTCGGATCCGGTCTCAATCACTAACACACTACTAACACATTCATCATGATAGAAAGTCCGACTTATCGGTCGATAGGAGTGATAACTTGATATTCTTCTCTTGTCGTAACTTGAACCCCGAACCCTCTTTGTTAGCTGTTTCTCAATGTTTTAGCTCGATAAAAACAACGTGGCGACTCTTAATAAGTTAAATGCCAACTTGAATATCCTAATCCCATAGATAAGATAAATGAAGATAAATAAAAAGAAAGACATCCCGTGCGTCGCCCACATGACGGAAAGGGGTATTCACAACCAATCCGGGAAAGAGAGGAAGAACGATTTGAGAGTCCAAAAACAACTCCTTGGGAATTGAGTCTTTGATTCCCATCCATAAATAACCCCTTGGCTTGGTCCCTAAGTCAAGAAATCATGTAAATAAAGGCCTTCTTGAACTATAAAGAAAAGAACGTCGAATCCACGACTCTCTACCAACGTCCAATCACTCCAAACACTCTGATATCAGCCTTGTAAAGCAACCCACGAAATTCATCAATCCATAACACCACTTAAGTCAAAATTTTCAGATCATCAAGGCCTTTTGTCAAGGTCATCCATAGGATTCTTGAAGAACGCTTAGGTAACTCCTTTGTTTTCTCTCTTCTAATCTCCTTCTTTGCTTTAAAGTAGTGTGATTCTATCAAAAGGATCAGCCTAGAGCCTCTCCAATCCATGGAGATGGTCTCAAAGCACATGATCTGACATTCCAAATAAATAAGAGATTATTTATTTGGCTTCCATAATTTTAAGATGATGATGATGATGATTTCGTAGCAAGACCAATCCTAGATTGGGTGGATTGGGTGCTCCTTGACCTTCCCAATCCATAACTTAACCCCCGAACTCAAGATCTCACGGTCCGTGTTCCGTTAAACATGGTGGCGACTCATAAAAATTCGAGCAACAATCAAGTCCTTACAAACAAAATCAACGTTCCAAACCAACCGGAAAGGACGCGCGCTCACACAAACAGTTTCTCCCCCCCCCTGAAATTATCAGTAAGGTTCTCAATTTATAGGGACCTGAAGGACCTAAACCATCCGTACGGCTGGTCCTTCCCCGTGGCCAAACCATCCGTACGGACAGTCTTAGCTAGAATCTGGAACTTTTCTGTTTATTCCTATGAGGTCCTAGCCTATCAAGTTTATCCCTAATATTACCTCTAACTTGGTTTTTAAGCCTTATAGAGGGGTTGAGCCCGGATTAGGGCTACTTACACTAACAGAGAGGGTCAGGGGTCAAGTTACGATAAGAGAAGAATATTATAGTGATCACTCCTATCGCCCGAGCAGTCGAACTTTTTATCATGATTAAGATGTGTAGTAGTGTGTTAGTGTTTTAGACTGGATCCGAAGATTGCCTATGTTCCTCTCAATGTGAGAAGCTCAGGTCAGCGTAGTTCGCACATAGAGTGGAGAATAGAGAGATGAAGCGGGATCATGCATATAGTAGAGGGAGGAGAAAGAAACATGCAAGATGATCACATCCTATAGTGATGATTACACCAACGATGAGATCGATGTGTGATCATCGTCACTCATCCTAGGAGAGTTAATGATCTTGGGAGTATTTACCTAAAGTTTAGGGTTTAGAAGTAGTTCCTAGATCTGATATCATTATCGGCTATAACATTCATACATGAAGATTAAAACCCTAATCATAGCAATATAATAGGCATTTTATATGAACACATATGAAAAAACATGTATAAAATAAGATCAATACCCTAAAACTATCATTTATGAATGTATAAACCCTAGATCTAGCATGCATATTATGAGCACCATCATGAAGATATGAATAACATAATAAGCATAGGCTTGAAATAGATCTTATTCTATGAACATGGCATGAACATCTCAAGAAATATAGTAAGCCTCACCAATATTGGCAAGAACGAAGCTGAATCTTCTTCGTGGATTCGCCGGACATTCGGGATTGCTAGGTGAACTTTGGCTTTGAGTTCTTTCATCAATTTTGAATTTAGAACTCAGGGGAGAGAGTTGTTGTTTTTTATTATAAGCGGAGGCAACCTATTTACAGGGGTTTTGGGCCGGAAGAAGTGGCCGCCCGGCCAGGTATGGAGTTTGGTGTTGTTCCCAAGGTTCTGGCTAGATTTGGACTCTAGAAAACCCTAGATGACATTTATCTTCGAGCCTAATCTGATCATACGTAAATATATCATTATCCGGGCTTTTTGTGAAATTCCGGATAAGTCCTGCGTAGTTTCCGAATACCTGTAAGGTCCCTGTGAGTTCGGGAATGTCTAATCAACTCATTTTTTAGATCATGTACTAACACCTATATAAACAGGCCCTCATATAGAAAACGGGTATCGAATTCTCTTGGCACTTACTTTAGTCAATTGATTTGTCTTTGTTCTTAATCTCATATAACAAGATTCTTATTCTCACACTGGAGGGCCTGTGCCGGACTCGCCCCGACGCAGTTTACGTTTGTTTCGTGTGATTTCAGGTCAATCAAGGAGTAGCTGGGATTATCCGAACCGCTGAATTTGGGCTGATCCGACATCATCAGTGTCTCATTTAACCGAGCACATAATTGAATAAATAGTTTCTATTGAATAACTATGAAATATGAACTAATATATGATGACTCCTTAATTTTTGGGGTCAAGAAAAATGATCTCTAATTTTATGTCTCTTGAACTTGAAATCACAACACAACCAAGAACACTGTTAGGACCAGGGCTAGTTTGAATCCGTCTAATGCCCTTGAGTGTAAGAGTTTGGGTGCGTGTGATTAAGGATAGAGAACGTACCTTGCCCTTGGGGGCGAAATAGAGTATTTATAGGATTATGAGTAAAGAAAAAGAGAGAGAGATCTCTCTCAGCGTTAACTACAATTGACCTTGTAAATAAACGTGTCACGATCCACTTGGTTTGTCAAAAAAGGACACTGAAAAATAAGGTGTCGTTGGTAGGAATGGCACCATAAGTTAGAGTTATAGATCGGCAAGCCAGACGCATGTGTGTAATCTCTATACCACGTTAACGATTATTTGGACTTATCTGCCAGATGGACTGTACTTTGTACGGAAAGGCAGCCTGGGCATTAAAGCTTGATCTTAATGATAGAGGGCTAGTTCCCCAAAATGATACAACTACTCGAACATGCATGCCCGCGGCGGGCCAAGTATCTCAGGCTGGTGCCAGCTAAGGTATCTCTCAAACTGATTCGGTTCAATCTTCATTACGACTGTGATCTGGGTTCAACCGGTCTGGCCGGTCCGCACGAGCTTAGACCCAGTCTGGCCGGTCCACACGAGCTTAGACCCGGTCTGTTAGGCTCGTGCTTATGATCAGTGGCCCTTAACTCTGAGAATCCGTTTATTTATGATCGAGGCGAGGAGTTACATCTCGATCGTACGACCCAAGCATATTGGTCCCGTGTCCAGGCACATGCGAGAGCTAACGGGAGTCTCACGAAAGTAGTTGGCGATGGAACGGTGGGCCCCTTATGTCAGTAAGATGACGTACGTATGTGAAAGGACATGTTGCAGTTTTACCGCACGCGCCATTAATGCTGAACCACCATTAATTTTGAAAATTTAATTCCCACCTGTTGAATTCCTTAAAGAATTTCCTTGGGGCGGCTAATAAGTACGGGTCAACCCGTTCTAAATGGGGGTTATAAATAGCGCGAGCCGACTCCATCAAACTTTTTATCATTCACGAACTTTCCCTGTTGCTTTAGAGAGAGAAAAATCTCAAATTTTTGAGAAATCCCCTTTTAAGTTTTCACCTTCATTAACTCGCCCGCTCGACCAATTCACAAGTACTAACTCGATTTTGATTTTTCGCTTGATATTTTGTTTTCTGTTTCTCGAACGTAAATTTTTAAGAACTTTGCACGAGCAAAACCTAACTATAATATTTCAAAACTCACGCCTTTAATATTGTTTTTTGAGTTTGATCGATCAATTTCTGGTTTCTTTGTTTTGGAAGAACCGGACCTAGGGCGTATGCTTTGCCAGATTTTTCGCTTGTTGTAGAAGAATATGGGGAATTTATAATTATCTTATAAATTGTTGGAAGAGGCTTTCCTTGCATTATTTTATAACTATCTCCATAGCTTATATTTGGGAACCCTGGATTCTGACCATGTTGTGAGAAACATGTCCCTCTATTCATTTTGATACCAGTAGGATGAGGGCTTGAAGGGGGGGGGGAAGGAATAGTTAAGAATTTTCGTGAGGGCGGTCTTAACTCTGTTCCCTGATAATGTAGATATGGCGGGTAATGCTAGGAGACTTGTAAATTCTGCCGGGCAGCGTGTATTATGTGGACCTGAAGCAATGAGTTGGCTGGAGGCTCCCATTGAGGATGAAATGTTCGTGGTCGAGCAAGATCGAGGCTGCCAAGTTGTTATGATCGGAAGGTGGTAATATTGATATTATAGAAAGATATGAGTGGAGATAATATGTACGGATGTAGAAGAGATGTTTTATATTTCTCAACTCATACATAACTTTCCTATTTATGCTTGACATAAGAAAATTTTAGAGAGACTTTACATGATCTCTATCTTATCTCAAAAAAATACATGTACTACTTAATTTATGAACCATATTATTTATGTACTAAACTATTCAGATAACTAACTCAAAACCTTTATACTCCCTCCGTCCCACCCGAATTAGGATTTTTGCTCCCGACACGGGGATTAAGGAATAATAGTATTTTATTGCCACAAGTGATGATGTGTCAAGATTAAGAGCTTAACATTTATAATTAGTCACAAATCATTTAAAAAAAATACCGTCATTAAGTTAAAATTAAATTTATAGTTCATCATAATTTCATAGTCTCATCACCATTCTCTTCCCCCCCACTATCACCACCACCTCCCCCACCATCACCACTGGCTCACCATCAGCCCACCACCAAAGAAAACCAACACCACCACCGACCGCCACCGCAGAACACGATTACCTCCATCAGCACCACTACTTTCCACCAATATCAAATTCCTGCCACAATCACCGAACAATAGCAAATTCAAAAATCAAAAGATAAGAAAGTGAACAAAAAGTATCTAATGAAGAAGCCAAAATTTAGATCTACACACAACACACCCAGATTATCACACACAAATGAAAACACACGTAAAACACATCAAATCTATAGTTGTACACACGAACACACACACATAAAAAAATGCCAGATCTACATCGATCTGTAGTTAAAATCAAAACTCAAAAATCTGAGCTTGAAAGAGAGAGAGAAAGCGAGGCAAAGTGAGAGAAAGCGAGAGAGAGAGAGAGAGAGAGAGAGATACTAACCTAAAGTTGAGGCCGCGACGGCGATGGAAACGATGTTGATAATGGTGACGATTTAAGTGGGCGACGACGATGGTGATGGGAAAGAGGAAAGGGAGTTGCGAGGGTAAAGGGGGTTCTGGTAGACGGTGGAAGGGTGACGGAGTGACGAAGGAAAAGGTGGCGGCGGAGGTTGGGAAAAGAGAGAAAGGGAGTTGCTGGATCTAGGTTTAAGAAGAAATGAGGGGGAGGGGGATATTTTTAGGTTTAATGATCTGATAGTGGGTTTGGGCTAGTGGGGTGGGCTAACCCATGAGTGGTTAATTAAAATAAGTTAATTGGTTTAAGTTTAATTATAGATGATTAAGGTAAATAAGGTGGGGTAGGCTCAATATAAAAGTAATATGAAGTTTCCATTTCGGGATGTCCTAATTCGGATGGGACGCCCAAAATGGAAATTTTTCCTAATTCGGATGGAATGGAGGGAGTCACTACAACAAAAATGACTTTTGGCGGCTGTTAGTATCCGATCTAAAAAGGATTTTATTAGGGCTTTCCCAAATATACAAGGACTTTATAGGAATTAAAAACCTTGCAAAGACTTGTCCCAGATTCCTAAAATATGTCTCAATATTCTAGAATGTACCAAAAATGGCCAAAATAGGGTTTCCTTGTTTAAGATCAAACCCTAGCTTGAGAATCACGTCAGCCAGGAAGGATGGCCACGCGGCCACATCCGACCTTGGCCACGCGGCCATGGTTGCTTCAGCCAATCCCAGCCGTCTGATCCCTCCTTCAGTTTACTATATAAAGGCTCCCTTGCCTCATAAATAAAGGTCCGAATTTTGATCAACCTTAAGCTCCCTAAGTGACGATTTTTCTCTCTAATTAAGCATTTCAAGCATCCAAGAACACTCTCAAGAATCCCAAGAAGATTTAGGTTTATTTCTTGCCAACATAGGTAAGTTTTCTAACTTTTTCTTCATATTCTTGCCATGTTCTTAGCATAGATCCATAATACTCATGTTCCTTACAAGTTTATTCATATGTTCATCATATTATTCATATGTTCATAATATGTTCTTTGCATGTTCTTCATGTTCTTAGATTAAAACCTTATTTATGCCATATTTAGGGTTGCGATCTTCATGTTAACATGTTATTTCATAGACGATGAAGATCTAGGGTTCATCAACCCGAACATGGTCTAGGAACTACTTCTAAACCCTAATATTTAGGTAATTTCCCCCTTATTATGCATGATCCCGATTCTTCTGCCTATTCTAAATTCTTCTCGAACTACGCTGACCTGAGCTTCTCACATTAAGAGGAACGTAGGCAATCTTTGAATCCGGTCTCTAAACACCGCACACAACATACACCGCATCATGATAGAAAGACCGATCATTCGGGAAATAGGAGTGATAACGCTTAATATTCTTCTCTTGTTGTAATTTGACCCCCGAACTCATTAATATGCTTTTTCTCAATGTTTTGGCTATAATTAAAACGGCGTGGCGACTCTCATATTTTAATGTTGCTATGAATATTTCCCTTTGTTACTAATAATTATTGCAAGATACTTCCCATGCGTCGCTTCATCGGAAAGGGGTATTCACAGTGGCGACTCTCCTGGGGACTGCTTTGAATTTATTTCAAACTTAGTGGGTCTAACTTTCGTTTACATCATGGTGTTGTTTGCTTCTTCCTCTCTTGCATTTAATTGCATCATCCAAACATTCAAAACTTCTCTTTTTTTCTCCTTAAAAAGAATCTAGTTTCTTACCACACACTACCACTAGTCCATGTCAGCACTGGACATGTCACTTATTACCCTCAGAGCATTCGATGTACAGAAATTAGTGGTGCTACTATCGCCTTTCTTTCGAGTCACTCGTTTCCTCCACTCACTGTGTACGCTTTACGAGTGGTGGGAACCTTTTATCCTACACGTGTCAACCCACACGTAGAGGTTAGAACACTCCAAACTTGTGACCGGTTGGTTTGGCTAGCTTTTTCTTACTAGACAAATAACGTGTCATCTATGTCGAGTCATCCTCAAGTCAATGATGAGTCGAGGCCATTGAGAGAAAGTGCACAAAAAATTGATTTCCCTACAAAGGCATGCCATGGTGAGATGATTGTTTATTGTCAAGATCTCTACTCATCATTAGCTTGTGTAGGATGCAACATCGACTGCACGTTAAATGTCTGTAAGGACGGGTTAGTTGTAGGATCCGTTGATTGGTGGAAGCCGCTTGCCCTATAGGACCCTCGCCCGAATTGTCCGTTTGGGATGTGCAAGATAGGTGAAAAACGAGGGGTCTATAGACATAGTGATGGCCTCCACTAATCGTAGTTTCTAGGTTAGTTGCGAAAAAGGGGTACCCCTTCCAACCAATTAGGATGTAAATAATGTACAATTTTCTGTAAATTAATGTACTTTGCATGAGCCATTCCCCGCCTAAAATTCGCCTCCTTCCAAACCTTTCAGCAAAGCAAGTTTGGGTTCGTTCAGGTGATCGACTGCAACATGAAGCTTCTGATTCGTCCCCATTCTCAGTCTCAGCATCAGCAATGGCAACGCCCGCATCATCTGCCGTCTCTGCAGCCTTTGTCAGTCCTACTACTAGCACCGCCGAGCTCAACGCTGAAGCCACTCTCAATGGCATTCCCCTAAGCCTTCAGAACATCCTCGCCGGCTTCGAACCTAAGATCAATAATCTCGAGGAAAGTAACAAGACCTTGGAAAACCACAACCAACAGTTGAGGAGCCACATTCAAAAGAAGGAAGCCGATTTGATACCCGATGGTGAAAATTTTATTCATATCGAGGATGAAGAGGTCGATACCAACTACCCCGTCAACACCGGTGCCCTACCTTCCACTTGCCAAACTACAAAAATGTCCCACCTCCTTCTCTTTATGCCCAAAAGGGATCCACTACCATGATCAAGAACAAAGGTGTCTACGAGCCTTCCCCTGAGCTACTTGGTGGCTACCCCTCTGCTAGCAAGTTGCCTCCACCTTCATTGCCCTTCAGCATTGGAATGGCTGCTCCGACCACCTCAACAACTCCTCCCATCACTCTGCCAGAATCCATCCCCGACATCTCCAACCACCCCGTGGTCATGAAAATGCAAGAGCAAATGCGCAAGTTGATCGAGACTGTACACAAGCAAGCCGCTCCTACTACTAAGACAATCAATCCTAGCCAAGTTGGGGCTCTCCCAAAGGATTTCAAGATGCCTAAGGTGGCAATGTTCCATGGCAACTTATGTCCTAAGACTCATTTGGACAGTTATGTGTTGGCTATGAGAGTTCGAGATTTCACCAATGAGCAAATGGCCCGTGTTTTCCATAGCACTCTGGATGGTATAGCTTTGCGATGGTTCTTGGGACTAGACCCAAATGAGAGGAAAACTTGGGATCAAATCAGTGTCTTATTTTGTGAGAAGTACCAAGCTAACTTGGATTGGCATGTGAATCGAACCGACCTTGAGAACACCATGCAAAAGGCCGGCGAGCCTATCTACGATTTCTACAAAAGGTGGAACCATCAGCTCTGTGAGGTTCAATATCCACCTAAGGCGAAAGAACCAAAGCAGATTTTGTACAAGTACTTGCTCCCCGAATTGAAAGTGGCCATCGGTAATGGTTATTTCCCTGATTTGCGGGAGGTTGACGCCGGAGTGAGGTATGAAGCGGGCATCACCAGAATTGCACCACCAAAAGACACCACCAAAAGCAACAGCAACAACTCCTTCTGTTAGAAGGCTCCTACAATCCCTGTGCCTCCCAAGAGTGGGAAAGAGGCGGTTGGACAAGTCAACATGGTCCAAAATGAAACTCCGTTCGACGTTCAAGTTGTCACAAGGAATGAGGCTCCACCGCAAAGAGAGAGGGAGCATTTTGATGATTTTGGCATGCCTATGGGGAAGGTATTTGATGTGCTAGTCAAGAGAGGCCTCGTCAAGCCGTTAGAGAACTACCAACCCGCCAATCCAATGCCCAACTTGGATTCCTACAAGTTCTGTAATTACCACAAGTATATGGGACACATGACAGATGGTTGCCTCCAATTGAAGCACGTAGTTCAAGGGTTGATCAATGACAAGAAGATTGAGAAGCCGAAGGGTCCTAATGTAGTGAACAATCCTCTTCCCAATAACGGTAGGGTCAACATGGTGCAAACAAATGAGATCAGGATACTAGAGCTAATGGATTCCTTCGCCCAAGCAAAAGTGACAATGGCTAGTGTATTCGAGGCGCTTGTAAAGGCGGAAGTCCTCAAACCACTAGAAGGGTACCGTCCCCGTCTCGACTGTGATCTGTCAAAGTTCTGCCACTACCACAAGTGTACCGGTCAAACTACCGAAGAATGCTTCACCCTCAAGAAAGCTATACAAGAGCTCGTTCACGTCGGCATCATCTAAGACCCTAGAGATTCTTTAGCTAGTGATGTACTCATGGTAGAAATTAGTGAGATCACTGATCCGACCGAGCCTGTTGTGGAGGGCTGTGATGGTGCAAATTGTACTTTAAATATTAATGATAAGGGAATTTCTTGCTACTTGTTGTGTATGGATGAATTAGCTAGTGAAGTAGAATCTTTAGAAAGTCCCAAACCCGACCAACCTTTGTCTTGGGCCGAAATCTTTGAACAAGCCGACCTCGAGAAGGAAGATCCTATCCTTACCCAACTCAAGCAAACCCAAGCACACATCTCGCTCTGGTCCTTACTCACCCCTCCCTTGCTCACCGCCTCATGCTTGAGAAGAATCTTGCCGCTACGATGGTCCCATCAAACACTACTCCAGAGAATGTCACTCACATTATCGGTAACATCCACTATGGAAACATCATCACTTTCTCGGAGTTAGACAAACCCATGTTTGGAGTCGATCACAACGAAACGTTGTATATCACTGTAGAGGTGGATGGCAAGAAAATTCCCTGTGTGTTCGTTGATAACGGTTCTGCTATCAACATCTTTCCGTCAAGGATGATGGATGTCGTTGGGGTTCGTGCTGCTAATTTAAAGCCATCTAAGCAAACCATCAAAGCTTATGACTCCACCTGTCGCACAGTTATAGGCATTGTCACGCTGCCCATCACAGTCGGAACCAATATTCTACCCACTGAATTCCAAGTCATAGACATCCCGGTGACCTTCTCTCTCCTCCTCGGACGGCTATGGTTACACCAGTCAGGCGCGGTTCCTTCTTCCTTGCATAAATGTGTGAAGTTTCAGTCTGGAAATGAGGTGACTGTTGTCTACAGTGATCTAGTAACTGCCCAAGGGACGGACACCAAGGGCATTCCTGTGTTACAAATAGAACATGGAGAGGAGAGTAGACTCTTCAATGGCTTCGAAATAGTGGCTCAAGCACATATTTGCGCTATCGACCTCACCAAAACCTCAGATAGGGTGGCACCTGTTGTCAAGGCACTACGAAACATGGGCTTCACACTAGGGATGGGGCTAGGTAAGAACTTGCAAGGCCCCACCGATTTGGTTGAAGAAGTTGATCACAGAGGGCTGTTTGGCCTTGGATACACCCTCACTCCCGAAGACAGAGCGGAACAGAAAGGATAGAATTCCTAAAGAAAGTGAAGTTGCCATACAAGAAGCCTGAAATGCGGCCGTACCGCCTTTCTCTTAACAGTTACTTCGTTAAGGAAGGAGAGGAGTTTTCGTGTTTTAAGTTCACGGAACCATGGCTTGACCACACCGGCAAGTTGCAGAAAGGGTTCGAGATCTTCAGAGACGTATAATTCGATCGGACCAACCTGATGCTGACTTACATAGAATACGACAAAGGCACGGTCAGAATCAAAACCATCAAGTACGAATATGCCACCGAAGTTGCAAGTGACTTAGCTGACCAGCTAGAATCCGCAACCCGTGACAAGCCAGCAGTGGAAACCATAGAGACTCCGGGTTTGACTGAGACGTGGGACGGACAGGATCTACTCCAACATCTGGGATATCTGGGGCTCGACGACGACACGGTAGCCGCAATTGGGGATGAATCAGAGGACAATATTGACCCGAGGACATTGGTGAAGCCCATGGAAGGCAAGCTGAAAAACTGGTGCACGCTCGGAGGTCCCGTAGCTACTCCGGAATTTATGGTTGGGATGCTGGGACTTACCCGATCTCCTACCACGCCTCTCACGTCTGACTATGATCTTATCGCAAACGCCATATTTCCTTTCGCCATGAATGAAACCCTCGACCTTTTCGAGTATCCCTCTATGGCCACTCTTTTAACTGATAATTTAGCTAATAATTAACCTAATGATATACACTTAGTTAATAATGATTTATTAGAAGGCAGACAAAGACACGCTAAATGATGAATATATTAGAGAAATTTTAGAATAGGTTATTAATCAAAAGGAATCTTGAGCCCAAGCTGCCGATGAGGTGCTAACGTGTGTGAATTTGGGAACCGAAGCCGAGCCAAAAGAAACACAGATTGGAAGCTTCTTCAGCGGAGCCGAGAGGGAAGCATTGATTGGGCTGCTCAAGGAGTACGTGGATGTGTTTGCATGGTCTTACAAGGACATGCCGGGGCTTGACAACTCGATCGTAAACAGAATCCCGACAACACCAGATGCCAAACCAGTCAAGTAAAAGTTGCGCCGTATTAAGCCGGAATGGTCTTTACAAGTGAAGGAAGAGATTGAGAAACTGCTCCGTGTAGGCTTCATCAGAGTGATCGAATACCCCACTTGGTTGTCCAACATCGTGACCGTAAAAAAGTCCAATGGTAAGGTCTGAGTATGCGTAGACTTCAGAGATCTCAACAAGACCACTCCAAAAGATGACTTCCCTTTGCCCAATATCGACATGTTGGTAGACGCGAAGGTTAATTATGAAATCAAGTTATTTGTAGATGATTTCGCCGGCTATAACCAGATTAAGATGGCCGAAGAAGACCAAGAGAAGACAGCCTTCACTACTCCGTGGGGTACTTTCTGCTATACTATCATGCCGTTTGGTTTGAGAAACGCTGGGGCTACTTATCAAAGGGCAGTCACCGCTCTTTTCCATGACATGATCCATAAGGAGATCGAGGTATATGTGGATGATATGATCATACATTCGAAAGGATCCGACATTCAACATCTGATAGATCTAAGGAAGTTCTTTAATAGGCTGAGGGAGAACGCCATAACTTTAAACCCCGCCAAGTGCACGTTTGGCGTCAGTCGAGGGAAAGTGCTAGGTTACATGGTCACCGAGTGTGGTATAGAAGCCGACCCGAAGAAGATTCAAGCTATAATAGAGATGAAGCCCCCCTACAATGAAAATGAGAGAACGAGACTCATGGAACTGCTCCGATACATCAGTCATGCTGCAACGATGGGAGAGCCAACACTAAGGGAAATAGAGAAATGCGCAGATAAAGGCTGGAGCTCGAGGTGTGAAGTTGCATTTGACCACCTCAAATGGTACCTGATGAACAACCCCATCCTACGCCCGACGTATGGGAAGAAGCCCCAACCACAAGTCCAATGGAGCAGTGGCCCTCGCGCCATGGAAAGGAGCCGAGCGAAAGACTGCTGAAATTTTTGCACAACAACCCAATTTCATTCCGACACAATATAAAACTGGGGATCCCACCGGAAAAAATGTTCAAAGGATTGCAAATTATGAGTAAAATGCAGCCCTTAGGAGAATACGCGCTCCTCTCCGAGCTGCCACCTCTTCAACCGTTCGAGCTCTCCAAATTCTATTCATACCACCGGGACGAAGGCCATGATACCAATGATTGTGTGGCCATAGAAAGAAATATCCAAGACTCCATAGATAGAGGGACACTTACATAGCGGGAAGGATTTTGGTGCTACATGGAGAATGGTAACCCGCGGCCCCTCGAGTTTAACAAGCCCAGACCCAGAAATGAAAGCAACATGACAGTGCCCCCGCATATGACTACGAAGCGAATTCGCGACCTACTGCAAGAGGTGGAAGAATTGAAACGGAAACTCTCAGCCACCAAGGTGCGCGACACCTAACAAGATCTTCTCTGGAGGGGCAGTCAAATGGCAGATTTGGATGGCAGCCCATTCAAGGAACTGGTCAACCTCAGCAAGCTCAAGCGCTACTATGACTAGTCCCCCTTCTCTTTAAAAAATAAAATATATTATTATGCAAAAAGAAGCCCGATAGGCTGAAAACCTGCAAAGGGAGGTCTATGAAAAAAAAGGGTGCGTACAAAGCTCGCTAGACTGAAAACCCGTAAGGGTGGTCTAGGCAAAAGTTAGAGCATCCCCCCTTCTATCTTCCTTTTCTTAAAATAGTTCTAGTCTAACTGGAATGAACTACGATGACCTGAGCCCTTTAGTCCTACTTGTAAAAGGGGAACGTAGGTAGCCTTTCAAAGGTGCGGTCTAAAAAAATAAATAAACATCCAAATTTGGCCATGGAACAATAAAAGAAGAATTTATGTTTTCTAAAGCAAAAACTTTTATTTCCACAATCATTGCGCATTACACTTATTCGATGAGTCTAAGATCGATTAAACTTGCGACTACATAACCTGTTATGAAATTAACTAAACTGAAATAAAATGAAATTAAAACTAATGTATTTGCAATGACTGTGGATGGATACTTGGGTCTACTCCTTAGCCTTCGTTGTGCCATCGGTCTCCTTCTTCTTGCGTAGTCCTCGGCGAATCTTCTTCTTGTCAGGCTTCTCACAAAATCTAGCCTCAAAGGCGCTAACGCCCTTGGTCTTACCTTGCACACTCTCCCCAACCTTTCTCTTCCTCGGAGTCACCGTCCCGTTTCCGTCCCCACTAACAATGTTCTTCCCTTTCCGCCTCTCAAAAGCCGACGCCTCTTTTATCCTCAAAGAGACACTCGAAGCACAGGATCCAAGTACAGAGCCCCGTAGGTTCTCTAGGGTCTGCTTCATGTCACCAAGTCTATCCTCGTACCATGTCAAATATTCCCGTGATAAGTAGGTGTTGTGGGAGTGCGAAAGGAAGGACATGCACGAAAAACCATCCCTCCCCCACATTTGGGAAAGAAGGATCGAGACACTAGCATCCAAGAAAAGAACTCTGAAAGGAAACGGCACCAGCTCCTCATCCCAATCCTCAGGAATAGTCTGAACCAACCCATAATGGCGGAGCACCCGCGTGGGATAGTAAAAGGTGGTCTCAGAAAGGGTCGGAACACGGATCATGTAGGATCCCACCTGCTTCTGCCTCAAGGAACGGATCCTCCATGTCGACACTACCCACTGGATGTCATCAATCACTAGCTCGGCCAAATAAGTCTCCCAACCACTACGGGTCATCCGCTCAAACCGGTCTGCAATACCCCTGCCGCGATACATCCATGGAGCAACACTCCTAGACTGCGCCGGTTTATTCACCCGAAGTGTCACGACCCGAAAACTAGGCTCTATTTTATTAGTAATAAATAATTATTATTTATTTATTTGCTTATTTATTTATTTAAATTATTATTTATTTAAATATTTATGTGTGCATTCTATGTTTCATAATAATTATGCCTAGCATTTTATTTGAGTCATTTGGGTTAGTGTAGTATTGTTGGGTCTTAATTGTTAGTAGGTGTAGACACCCCGCCTTGGACCTCTCACCCCGATTGCATACATAGTATTTTTATTTAACTTATTTTTATTAATTTCTGTTACTTCGGTTAAGTTCCTAACTGATTCCGTTAGTTTTGGACTAAACTGCATACCAGAATTAATTTTAGAGTCATTTCTGTCTTTCTGTCATTTTTAGAATCACGCGCTTCCGGCACAGCAAACAGGCCGCGCGCGCCTCCCGTCCCAAAGGCGGGACTCGCGCGCTGTCCGATATGGCAGTAACGGATTGCACCTTATTTCCCTCTTTTTTCTTATTTACAAACATCTTTTCTTGATCACAAAAACCATCTTTTTACATCCACATTCATCCCCCCTTTTCTCATTAACTCCCAATCCCAAATTCTAAGCCTTTTCCCAAAAACTAATATTTCTTTCATTTATTATTTGATTTATTTTATTTCTTTTATTTTTCATTTATTCATTTATCTTATTTGTGATTGGCCCATTCCATTTCACATGGATGACCAATTTCCCTCCATCATTTCCCTCTCTTTTTTACCTATAAAAACCATCATCTTCTACCTTGGAAAGGGACTTCTTTTTGGACTTCTTTTTGGACTTCTTTTTAGACTCCAACCTTGATTCACCAACTACATTATACACAAATTCTCCCAACAAGAGTTCTTAGTAACAAGACTCTACACAAATTGTTCTACAACAATTTCATTACAACAACAACACTTTCAAGTCAAGGTTCCAAGTCCTCTTTCTCAAGGTACAACTCCATTTTCTTCCTTTGTTTTCTTCTTCTTGATGTATGCAATCCCCATTAATGGGACATGACCAACATGACTACTTCACATATTGAAGTTAGTTAAGGTTATCTCCCTACATTTTAATCTTAACTTTAATTCACCATGTTAATTTCTCTTCATCTCTTAATGTAATTCTTTAACATTACTTGTTACATGTAATTTTTATCATTAAATAAATAAAACAATTCTATTTTATTTCCCCTTTATTTCCCCTTTTCTTCTCATCACAATTGTTAGCACATTTCTACTTAATTAATTGAAGGACATGTAAATATTAGAACACCAATAGTAGCAAGACCCGCGTAAGCGGGGTGGAGTGGGTGTTTAAGTACTTCCCACTCCGTCACCTAACCCCCGAACCTCAAAACAAAGAATCTCTGTTTTCGTAATCAAACTTAGGCTACAATCTATAGGTTTTTCTTATGTTCCTCAAAACATAGGTGGCGACTCTAAAAACAAGTTAGACATCCTAGGATAATTCACCCCTCTAGCCAAGCCGTGGTTCCCCGGGGTATCTACAGTGGCGACTCTGCTGGGGACGATAGAGGGTTAAACTTGCATTTTCATTTTTGGTGTTCTTTTATTCTGTTTTCTGGGCATTCTGGTAAAAATGGTAGGAAGCGCGCGCCTCCGGCCTTCTTGGCCTAAAGCGTGCGCGTCCGACCCTTATTACCAGAATCGTCCGCCTCCTTTCTTGTCCTTCAATTCCATGTTTCTGTGCTAACAAATTCTGCAGGGGAAAGTTTTCTTAATTAAGGGTCAAGGCAATCCCTTGAACCCACTGATTTGCAGGTTCTCACCCAGAAGCGGGCGCCTCTGCCTGCTTCCTCTCACGCGCGCGCCTTCCGCATAGGCAACCCAATGCGCGCGCTTCTGGGCGCATTCCCGGAACAGAACAGTGCACAGAAACAGAACAGAATGACAGTGTGTGGGCACCGGGCCTGCACAAAACAGTTTTTACTTTCTGTTTATTTTTATCGGTCACACGGGTGATTCGAAAGTTGTAATTATGTGATTATTTGTTTTTTTTATTTCTTTTGAAAAAAAAAAAATATATTTTGTCACTTGTTAAACCTCACACTACTCGCACAATTCCTATCAATTCCTCACAATCGAGTCGCACAAGTCCAACCCCAAACCCGTGGCGCATTTCACGACTACATGCCGGGGGTGACCTTTAAGCCTCATATTCAAGCCGAGCACAAACCACACAATTCTAGTTTAAGGTCTAACACTCCGTGACTCAAGTCGGTTTTCATGTACCGAGATTTCCCTAAACTAATGTCTTCAAATCATACATGCCAACTTGTTGCAATGGACGAAATAAAACTCCGTCCCCAAAAGTGGCTATTTTGGACGAAAATAATCCGTCCCCGCATGTATGATTTACTACATTAATTTAGTTTAATCCCGACACATGTAGGATTCACAAGCGTGGTGGAATCTGATGAGTATATGGGACCGCGAGAAGGTCTATATACTAGTGTGACGATTCCACTATTTTTTCTAGAAACCCCAAAAAGGACTCCGTCCTTCCGACTTTGTAAAAAATAAAAAATAAAAAAGAGAGTCATTTTTCTTTATGTGGTTGAGTCTTTTCTTGTTTGTGGGTGAAAACATTTTACTCAAAAGGTGTTTGTGGGGCCATCCTAAGATCGACCGTGTTCTCTCAATAGGTCAAATGGCTTCAAATGGCAACGACAACGGCATTCCCGTGTCCAACGAAGGGTTATTCCGCATGGTGGAAGCATTGAAAAGGCAAGTTGACACACTAGCCGAGAATGTCCGCCGCAAGGATGATTTATGGCGAGCCCGTTACAAGAATATGAAAATGGCCCACAAGAAAGAAGTTGCTAAACTCAAGAACCAATTGAAAGGGCTCACGGGTGAAAGAAAGGTCCAAAGCATTGATACCGGTTTGGTCAACACTCTCATGTCCTACATTGACCAAAGGCTTAGGGGGTTCAATTTACACAAGGGCCCAAACACTGATCTTCATCAAGCTTCTCCCCTCATGAACACAATGGAGGCTCTTCCCGAAAAGTTCAAGATGCCCGATATTGGCAAGTTCAACGGCAACTCTTGCCCCAACGCTCATGTCGACTCCTACATTTGGGCCATACTACCAAAGAAAGTGTCTCCTCAAATAATGGCACAATGCTTCCCGCTTACTCTCGAGGGGGTCGCAAAAGATTGGTATATGGGTCTTCCAGTTTCCACCCGCCTCAATTGGGATGCCGCTATGCTTGCCTTCAAGTCACAATATCAAGGCAACTCCATATTCCGCCCCACCAAGAAGGAATTGGAGAGCACCGTGTAAATGGGTGATGAATCATTTGGGGACTTCTATCGCCGTTGGAATGACAAGCTAGCCGAGATGGTTGATAGGCCTTCCAAGAAGGAACAAATGGACATCTTCTTGAAGTGTTTGAAAATGGACTACCGCACTCATCTTAGTGGGGCTCTTCACTCCGATTTTTCAAGCATGTATGATGCGGTGGTTAGAATCGACAATTTGCTCCGAGAAGTGGCCGAGTCCTCCTATGACACAAGCTTCAACGACAAAGGGTTCCCAAGCAATGACATGGAAGAATGTAGTGATATGGGAGACTACAACGACAATGGGGATTACAAGAACAATCTCCGTTTCTCTTTCTCTACCTAGTAATAGGAATTAAAAAAAAAAAAAAAAAAAAGAGTCAAAGTCCTCTTAAGTGTGCATTAAGTTGTCTTTGTCCAATTAATGTGAAATTTTGAGTCAAGTCTCATCATCAAATAAAAAGTCGTTCTTGTCCTCATACACTCTTCCAAGTTGTTCAATCTAATTCTTGGCAAAATGATGAAAAGATGTCTAAACACGTTTTAGAACAAGGCCATCACTTGAACGCCTAGGGGCTAAACATCGACGCCAACATCAACGACGAAGCCAAGACAAACAAGGTGGAGCAACAATCATGAAGAAGTCAAGCAAAGTTTTCAAAGGGGGATTAAAAAAAAAAAAAAAAAATGCTCGCTAGGTTGAAACCATCAAATCAACCTAGGCAAAAGTTAGAGCACAAAAAAAAATAAAAAAATAAAAAAATAATAATAAAAAAAAAAAATCCCCCTCAATCAAAGAAGATCAACATCATCATCCACCAACAAAGGACGAAACGACGAAGCAACAATTCCATCCCGAAGAATGGAGAATTCACAAGAACTACAGTGACCTGAGCCTGTACATTGGAGGAACGTAGGCAACCTGCGGGTCCGGTCTCATGCAAGAAAGAAGATATGTTTAGCCCTAGCGCGTTATGGTGATTGGCCTTCATCTCGAACTTGTCAAGACATCTTTGTACGATTCATTTGCCAATGAATTAATCACCAAAAAGATTGAACAACTTTCTTAGATTTGGAATCATTTCGCGCTCCTTATCGAGTCTAGGGACTTCTATTCTTTCTGCATACTCCCAATTTCTTGCAATCAAATTGGGGCTTTCCTTCTCTTCTCTCTTAATGACTTACTTGCCTTCGCGAGTCATTCAATTCAATAAAAAATACATGTCAATACTAGGGACACTTCCCTAGTCAAGTCAATGTCACTCATCATTAGTGACAAAAGGTCTCCACCGCAAAATGACATGTCTTATCTCCTCAGCTAGAGTCAATGCACACTTCCTCACCAATTGAGTCAAAAAAAAAAAAAAAAAAAAAATGAAATGAAAAAATGATGAAGACGCAAAAGAGATGCCCGCTAGATTGAAAACCCGAAAGGGCGGTCTAGGCAAAAAACAGGGTGCGTCATAAAAAAAAAATGAGAGAGTGAGAGAGAGAAGGGAAAGAGAAATGGAGATCCCCGACCTCTAAAGAAGACAAGTTCTACATTGAATCTCCTCAGCAAGTCAATTCCCCACCGAGTCAACTTTGGGATTGCAAAAGGCTCGACAAGATATAGCAC
Source organism: Campanula takesimana (assembly GCA_026119855.1). NCBI lineage: Eukaryota > Viridiplantae > Streptophyta > Magnoliopsida > Asterales > Campanulaceae > Campanula > Campanula takesimana. The sequence continues at coordinate 274,614 of JAOWBW010000108.1, read as the reverse complement.
CATCAAAGGTTGTCTTGGGTTATCGGCATCATTCTCCAGCAGTGTGCATTTTTGGGTTCATAAAAAGAAGGCCCGTGGTAACCAAGATCCATCCGAGAACAAGCCCATCATAAAAGGGCACGAGGTTGCACAAATAATCCCTAGCTAGTCAATTGGCTTGGGCAGCAAATAGCAACAACATGTGTCTCAGTTTTCAAGGCTTCTTCAAGTATGTGCTTCTAAAGTACGCCGAAAGGCTCCCGAGAAATGGAGTAGCTCTTGCCATATCCTCTCATGTTTATTCCCTCACACGAGGACGAGTCACTCTTGCTTTGCTCAACAAATGGTGACGCCCTAGGGGCTATGTGACTCAAGTACAAGGGATTCTTTTGCTTCATTTGGCAATCAATACGCCCTAGGAGCTATGCTCAAGAAAGATGGGTGAGACTATCCTCAAAGTCTCTCAAAAGGGATATCAAAAAGCCCTCTTGTCACGTGTGCCCGTGCTCGTTCCCCCAATCAAGGATGGACCTTTCTCGCAATCAATGATGGCACTCTAGGGGCTACGGTCAAGTCTTAAAGGCTCCCTCGGCAAAGAGCAATTAACTCCCCAGCAGTATCCCCAGCCAAGTCATGTGCAACATTGGAAGCTTCCTCAATTCGGCACCGAAGGTCTCAACGGGCTTCGCAATCTACAATCTTTTGGGCTACGGCATTACAGTAATTCAAGCAAAGGGCAGTATTAGGGCTTCGCAACCGACAGTCTTTTGGGGACAACAATACTCGAGCAAGTGCAATGTGGAGTAGTCTTATGGCTCCATGAGAACAATCAAGATTCAAGGGTCTCTCAACACTTCAAGTCAAAGGCCTCTTGGTTTTAAATGAAGACTCCGATGTTATGAATGAAGTTGATGATTTTTGTTAGAACTCACAGCGAGATTTTGAAGGAAGTCTTAGAGAAAAGGAAAAAGATTCAATATGCTAAACTCTAATCAAAACAGGGTTATAGCGGAAAATGCCACGGTCAATCCCAATGTTTCTGCAATTCAGCACCCCCTTCTCCAAGATCAAAAGCACAAGGTGCAGCTTAGATAAAGTTGGGCCACAGCACTAGTTGCATCCGAAGATCCGTCATTAGTTCAACTCAAGAAGAGTCAAGCAAGCATACTTATTTGGGACTTTATCACACCAAGACCTTATCCTCTGCGACCTCGACGGCACCGCAAGACATTACTGCATCCTTTGACATAAGCCCTCAGCCATTTGGGTATCGACCACAATGAGGCCATTCATCTCCCCAGTAAGAGAAAGAAGGAGATCTCTATCAAGAATTCTACCAAACGGTACACCCGCTCTCAATGCCGAGCCAATCGCGAGGTAATTTGGGGCTTTACAATGAAAGGTCTTCACATCTCACCATCTACAAGCCCACGACACTTGGGGCTTTGCAATCTTGGCATCAACGATCTCCTCTTGGGGCTTGCTCACTACAACAACAAAGGGCGATTTACTCGAATGGGCCAAGAGCTGATTTATCTTGGAGCTATGCAAGTCCCTCAAAATTTGGCATCAAAGGCATTCTAGGGGCTTTACAATCAGCAATCCCTCATCTCGGCATCAAAAGCCTTTTGAAGCCCCATAATCGACAAATCTCTTGGGGCTAGACATCAATCTTCGTTGGGCACACCAGCGACAACAGAATTCAAGCGAGGCAATCCGGACTTCGACTGAACATGACTTGATCTTGGTTGGCTTCACAAGCACACAATGGTTAAAATGGTTCACCCACGAACTTAAAAAAAAAAAAAAAAAAAAAAAAAAAAATTTTTCCTCACATGTGTGCATATTCTTTCCTCTCTAATCTTTTAAAAAAAAAAAAGATTTTTTCTTTCTTTTTCTCCTTCTATGTGCAAAATTATGTGCTTTACTTTGCTTTGCTCCTAGCTTCTCCTCCAGCGTTCTCCATCATCCTTGAACTACGCTGGTCTGATTCTCTTCAAGGGATACGTAGGCAGCCTTTTGGCACGACCAACCCATCATCCAGAGTACCATCTCGCCAACCCAACATCAAGGGCATTCTCTCATCAACATCTAAAGAATGGACATTCTCCATCAAAGCATCCTCCGCGACATCAGGAATCCATCTCCACTTAAGCGGCAATGGTAAGTGAAGGTATGAATACATCTGACGCTTTCCTCAAAATCACACCGCACACAAGATCACTCTTTACATTCTTACTTCTCTCTCATTGCAAGGGTGTTCCAAAATCTCATCACACCACGAGAACAATTTCTCTCTTCATGCATCTTCTTGCACAAGCACATATATCTACAAAGCATACACATAACAGGTGTCGCACAGAGCACCAGAATCACCAGGTACTGGACAGAGTACTAGAATCAACAGGTGCCGCACAGAGCACCAGGTACCGCACAGAGTACCAGAATCAACAGGTGCCGCACAGAGCACCAGGTACCGCACAGAGTACCAGAATCAACAGGTGCCGCACAGAGCACCAGGTACCGCACAGAGTACCAGAATCAACAAGCCGCACAGCGCATCAGAATATGCCGCACCGCGCACCAGAATCAACAAACCGCACAGCGCATCAGAATATGCCGCACCGCGCACCAGAATCAACAAGCCGCACAGCGCATCAGAATATGCCGCACCGCGCACCAGAATCAACAAGCCGCACATCGCATCAGAATATGCCGTACCGCGCACCAATTTTGGTCCATGGTGAACCACTAAAATCACCATACCTCTTCCATCAGCAAAAGTCGCTCACACAGGGAGCGCATTTCTATCCTTTGTAATTTCAAATTCCTGCTTTATCGAGTCTTTGTTTTCTCTTGTCGATGTCCTCGGCGGTTGTCTTTCTTTCGTCGACGCGTTTTGCCTCGCAATCCACGTCGCCGAGGGGCTCTGTAGACACCCCGCCTTGGACCTCTCACCCCGATTGCATAGATAGTATTTTTATTTAACTTATTTTTATTAATTTCTATTACTTCGGTTAAGTTCCTAACTGATTCCGTTAGTTTTGGACTAAACTGCATAACAGAATTAATTTTAGAGTCATTTCTGTCTTTCTGTCATTTTTAGAATCACGCGCTTCCGGCACAGCTAACGGGCCGCGCGCGCCTCCCGTCCCAAAGGCGGGACTCGCGCGCTGTCCGATATGGCAGTAACGGATTGCACCTTATTTCGCTCCTTTTTCTTATTTACAAACATCTTTTCTTGATCACAAAAACCATCTTTTTACATCCACATTCATCCCCCCTTTTCTCATTAACTCCCAATCCCAAATTCTAAGCCTTTTCCCAAAAACTAATATTTCTTTCATTTATTATTTGATTTCTTTTATTTCTTTTATTTTTCTTTTATTCATTTATCTTATTTGTGATTGGCCCATTCCATTTCACATGGATGACCAATTTCCCTCCATCATTTCCCTCTCTTTTTTACCTATAAAAACCATCATCTTCTACCTTGGAAAGGGACTTCTTTTTGGACTTCTTTTTGGACTTCTTTTTAGACTCCAACCTTGATTCACCAACTACATTATACACAAATTCTCCCAACAAGAGTTCTTAGTAACAAGACTCTACACAAATTGTTCTGCAACAATTTCATTACAACAACAACACTTTCAAGTCAAGGTTACAAGTCCTCTTTCTCAAGGTACAACTCCATTTTCTTCCTTTGTTTTCTTCTTCTTGATGTATGCAATCCCCATTAATGGGACATGACCAACATGACTACTTCACATATTGAAGTTAGTTAAGGTTATCTCCCTACATTTTAATCTTAACTTTAATTCACCATGTTAATTTCTCTTCATCTCTTAATGTAATTCTTTAACATTACTTGTTACATGTAATCTTTATCATTAAATAAATAAAACAATTCTATTTTATTTCCCCTTTATTTCCCCTTTTCTTCTCATCACAATTGTTAGCACATTTCTACTTAATTAATTGAAGGACATGTAAATATTAGAACACCAATAGTAGCAAGACCCGCGTAAGCGGGGCGGAGTGGGTGTTTAAGTACTTCCCACTCCGTCACCTAACCCCCGAACCTCAAAACAAAGAATCTCTGTTTTCGTAATCAAACTTAGGTTACAATCTATAGGTTTTTTCTTATGTTCCTCAAAACATAGGTGGCGACTCTAAAAACAAGTTAGACATCCTAGGATAATTCACCGCTCTAGCCAAGCCGTGGTTCCCCGGGGTATCTACAGTGGCGACTCTGCTGGGGACGATAGAGGGTTAAACTTGCGTTTTCATTTTTGGTGTTCTTTTATTCTGTTTTCTGGGCATTCTGGTAAAAATGGTAGGAAGTGCGCGCCTCCGGCCTACTTGGCCTAAAGCGCGCGCGTCCGACCCTTATTACCAGAATCGCCCGCCTCCTTTCTTGTCATTCAGTTCCATGTTTCTGTGCTAACAAATTCTGCAGGGGAAAGTTTTCTTAATTAAGGGTCAAGGGAATCCCTTGAACCCACTGATTTGCAAGTTCTCACCCAGAAGCGGGCGCCTCTGCCCTGCTTCCTCTCACGCGCGTGCCTTCTGCATAGGCAACCCAATGCGCGCGCTTCTGGGCGCATTCCCGGAACAGAACAGTGCACAGAAACAGAACAGAATGACAGTGTGTGGGCACCGGGCCTGCACAAAACAGTTTTTACTTTCTGTTTATTTTTATCGGTCACACGGGTGATTCGAAAGTTGTAATTATGTGATTATTTGTTTTTTTTATTTCTTTTGAAAAAAAAATATATATATTTTGTCACTTGTTAGACCTCACACTACTCGCACAATTCCTATCAATTGCTCACAATCGAGTCGCACAAGTCCAACCCCAAACCCGTCGAGGCCCGTCCTAGGAAGTTTCAAGCTCCACCCGACCTTGACTCTTCCGAAGCGGTAAACCTCAGCCCGTGGCGTAGTTCACGACTACATGCCGGGGGTGACCTTTAAGCCTCATATTCAAGCCGAGCACAAACCACACAATTCTAGTTTAAGGTCTAACACTCCGTGACTCAAGTCGGTTTTCATGTACCGAGATTTCCCTAAACTAATGTCTTCAAATCATACATGCCAACTTGTTGCAATGGACGAAATAAAACTCCGTCCCCCAAAAGTGGCTATTTTGGACGAAAATAATCCGTCCCCGCATGTATGATTTACTACGTTAATTTAGTTTAATCCCGACACATGTAGGATTCACAAGCGTGGTGGAATCCGATGAGTATATGGGACCGCGAGAAGGTCTATATACTAGTGTGACGATTCCACTATTTTTTCTAGAAACCCCAAAAAGGACTCCGTCCTTCCGACTTTGTAAAAAATAAAATAAAAAAAAAGAGAGTCATTTTTCTTTATGTGGTTGAGTCTTTTCTTGTTTGTGGGTGAAAACATTTTACTCAAAAGGTGTTTGTGGGACCATCCTAAGATCGACCTTGTTCTCTCAATAGGTCAAATGGCTTCAAATGGCAACGACAACGGCATTCCCGTGTCCAACGAAGGGTTATTCCGCATGGTGGAAGCATTGAAAGGGCAAGTTGACACACTAGCCGAGAATGTCCGCCGCAAGGATGATTTATGGCGAGCCCGTTACGAGAATGTGAAAATGGCCCACAAGAACCAATTGAAATGGCTCACGGGTGAAAGAAAGGTCCAAAGCATTGATACCGGTTTGGTCAACACTCTCATGTCCTACATTGACCAAAGGCTTAGTGGGTTAAATTTGCACAAGGGCCCAAACACCGATCCTTATCAAGCTTCTCCCCTCATGAACACAATGGAGGCTCTTCCCGAAAAGTTCAAGATGCCCGATATTGGCAAGTTCAACGGCAACTCTTGCCCCAACGCTCATGTCGACTCCTACATTTGGGCCATACTACCAAAGAAAGTGTCTCCTCAAATAATGGCACAATGCTTCCCGCTTACTCTCGAGGGGTCGCAAAAGATTGGTATATGGGTCTTCCAGTTTCCACCCGCCTCAATTGGGATGCCGCTATGCTTGCCTTCAAGTCACAATATCAAGGCAACTCCATATTCCGCCCCACCAAGAAGGAATTGGAGAGCACCGTGCAAATGGGTGATGAATCATTTGGGGACTTCTATCGCCGTTGGAATGACAAGCTAGCCGAGATGGTTGATAGGCCTTCCAAGAAGGAACAAATGGACATCTTCTTGAAGTGTTTGAAAATGGACTACCGCACTCATCTTAGTGGGGCTCTTCACTCCGATTTTTCAAGCATGTATGATGCGGGGGTTAGAATCGACAATTTGCTCCGAGAAGTGGCCGAGTCCTCCTATGACACAAGCTTCAACGACAAAGGGTTCCCAAGCAATGACATGGAAGAATGTAGTGATATGGGAGACTACAACGACAATGGGGACTACAAGAACAATCTCCGTTTCTCTTTCTCTACCTAGTAATAGGAATTAAAAAAAAAAAAAAAAAAAAGAGTCAAAGTCCTCTTAAGTGTGCATTAAGTTGTCTTTGTCCAATTAATGTGAAATTTTGAGTCAAGTCTCATCATCAAATAAAAAGTCGTTCTTGTCCTCATACACTCTTCCAAGTTGTTCAATCTAATTCTTGGCAAAATGATGAAAAGATGTCTAAACACGTTTTAGAACAAGGCCATCACTTGAACGCCTAGGGGCTAAACATCGACGCCAACATCAACGACGAAGCCAAGACAAACAAGGTGGAGCAACAATCATGAAGAAGTCAAGCAAAGTTTTCAAAGGGGGATTAAAAAAAAAAAAAAAAAAAAATGCTCGCTAGGTTGAAACCATCAAATCAACCTAGGCAAAAGTTAGAGCACAAAAAAAAAAAAAAAAAAAAAAAAAAAATCCCCCTCAATCAAAGAAGATCAACATCATCATCCACCAACAAAGGACGAAACGACGAAGCAACAATTCCATCCCGAAGAATGGAGAATTCACAAGAACTACGGTGACCTGAGCCTCTACACTGGAGGAACGTAGGCAACCTGCGGGTCCGGTCTCATGCAAGAAAGAAGATATGTTTAGCCCTAGCGCGTTATGGTGATTGGCCTTCATCTCGAACTTGTCAAGACATCTTTGTACGATTCATTTGCCAATGAATTAATCACAAAAAAGATTGAACAACTTTATTAGATTTGGAATCATTTCACGCTCCTTGTCGAGTCTAGGGACTTCTATTCTTTCTGCATACTCCCAATTTCTTGCAATCAAATTGGAGCTTTCCTTCTCTTCTCTCTTAATGACTTACTTGCCTTCGCGAGTCATTCAATTCAATAAAAAATACATGTCAATACTAGGGACACTTCCCTAGTCAAGTCAATGTCACTCATCATTAGTGACAAAAGGTCTCCACCGCAAAATCACATGTCTTATATCCTCAGCTAGAGTCAATGCACACTTCCTCATCATTGAGTCAAAAAAAAAAAAATGAAATGAAAAAATGATGAAGACGCAAAAGAGATGCCCGCTAGATTGAAAACCCGAAAGGGCGGTCTAGGCAAAAAATAGGGTGCGTCATAAAAAAAAATGAGAGACTGAGAGAGAGAAGGGAAAGAGAAATGGAGATCCCCGACCTCTAAAGAAGACAAGTTCTACATTGAATCTCCTCAGCAAGTCAATTCCCCACCGAGTCAACTTTGGGATTGCAAAAGGCTCGACAAGATATAGCACCATCAAAGGTTGTCTTAGGTTATCGGTATCATTCTCGAGCAGTGTGCATTTTTGGGTTCATAAAAAGAAGGCCCGTGGTAACCAAGATCCATCCGAGAACAAGCCCATCATAAAAGGGCACGAGGTTGCACAAATAATCCCTAGCTAGTCAATTGGCTTGGGCAGCAAATAGCAACAACATGTGTCTCAGTTTTCAAGGCTTCTTCAAGTATGTGCTTCTAAAGTACGCCGAAAGGCTCCCGAGAAATGGAGTAGCTCTTGCCATATCCTCTCATGTTTATTCCCTCACACGAGGACGAGTCACTCTTGCTTTGCTCAACAAATGGTGACGCCCTAGGGGCTATGTGACTCAAGAACAAGGGATTCTTTTGCTTCATTTGGCAATCAATACGCCCTAGGAGCTATGCTCAAGAAAGATGGGTGAGACTATCCTCAAAGTCTCTCAAAAGGGATGTCAAAAAGCCCTCTTGTCACGTGTGCCCGTGCTCGTTCCCCCAATCAAGGATGGACCTTTCTCGCAATCAATGATGGCACTCTAGGGGCTACGGTCAAGTCTTAAAGGCTCCCTCGGCAAAGAGCAATTAACTCCCCAGCAGTATCCCCAGCCAAGTCATGTGCAACATTGGAAGCTTCCTCAATTCGGCACCGAAGGTCTCAACGGGCTTCGCAATCTACAATCTTTTGGGCTACGGCATTACAGTAATTCAAGCAAAGGGCAGTATTAGGGCTTCGCAACCGACAGTCTTTTTGGGGACAACAATACTCGAGCAAGTGCAATGTGGAGTAGTCTTATGGCTCCATGAGAACAATCAAGATTCAAGGGTCTCTCAACACTTCAAGTCAAAGGCCTCTTGGTTTTAAATGAAGACTCCGATGTTATGAATGAAGTTGATGATTTTTGTTAGAACTCACAGCGAGATTTTGAAGGAAGTCTTAGAGAAAAGGAAAAAGATTCAATATGCTAAACTCTAATCAAAACAGGGTTATAGCGGGAAATGCCACGGTCAATCCCAATGTTTCTGCAATTCAGCACCCCCTTCTCCAAGATCAAAAGCACAAGGTGCAGCTCAGATAAAGTTGGGCCACAACACTAGTTGCATCCGAAGATCCGTCATTAGTTCAACTCAAGAAGATTTTTTCTTTCTTTTTCTCCTTCTATGTGCAAAATTATGTGATTTACTTTGCTTTGCTCCTAGCTTCTCCTCCAGCGTTCTCCATCATCCTTGAACTACGCTGGTCTGATTCTCTTCAAGGGATACGTAGGCAGCCTTTTGGCACGACCAACCCATCATCCAGAGTACCATCTCGCCAACCCAACATCAAGGGCATTCTCTCATCAACATCTAAAGAATGGACATTCTCCATCAAAGCATCCTCCGCGGACATTAGGAATCCATCTCCACTTAAGCGGCAATGGTAAGTGAAGGTATGAATACATCTGACGCTTTCCTCAAAATCACACCGCACACAAGATCACTCTTTACATTCTTACTTCTCTCTCATTGCAAGGGTGTTCCAAAATCTCATCACACCACAAGAACAATTTCTCTCTTCATGCATCTTCTTGCACAAGCACATATATCTGCAAAGCATACACATAACAGGTGCCGCACAGAGCACCAGAATCACCAGGTACCGGACAGAGTACCAGAATCAACAGGTGCCGCACAGAGCACCAGGTACCGCACAGAGTACCAGAATCAACAGGTGCCGCACAGAGCACCAGGTACCGACAGAGTACCAGAATCAACAGGTGCCGCACAGAGCACCAGGTACCGTACAGAGTACCAGAATCAACAGGTACCGCACAGAGCACCAGGTACCGCACAGAGTACCAGAATCAACAAGCCGCACAGCGCATCAGAATATGCCGCACCGCGCACCAGAATCAACAAGCCGCACAGCGCATCAGAATATGCCGCACCGCGCACCAGAATCAACAAGCCGCACAGCGCATCAGAATATGCCGCACCGCGCACCAGAATCAACAAGCCGCACAGCGCATCAGAATATGCCGCACCGCGCACCAGAATCAACAAGCCGCACAGCGCATCAGAATATGCCGCACCGCGCACCAGAATCAACAAGCCGCACAGCACATCAGAATATGCCGCACCGCGCACCAGAATCAACAAGCCGCACAGCGCATCAGAATATGCCGCACCGCGCACCAATTTTGGTCCATGGTGAACCACTAAAATCACCATACCTTTTCCATCAGCAAAAGTCGCTCACACAGGGAGCGCATTTCTATCCTTTGTAATTTCAAATTCCTGCTTTATCGAGTCTTTGTTTTCTCTTGTCGATGTCCTCGGCGGTTGTCTTTCTTTCGTCGACGCGTTTTGCCTCGCAATCCACGTCGCCGAGGGGCTCTGTAGACACCCCGCCTTGGATCTCTCACCCCGATTGCATACATAGTATTTTTATTTAACTTATTTTTATTAATTTCTGTTACTTCGGTTAAGTTCCTAACTGATTCCGTTAGTTTTGTACTAAACTGCATAACAGAATTAATTTTAGAGTCATTTCTGTCTTTCTGTCATTTTTAGAATCACGCGCTTCCGGCACAGCTAACGGGCCGCGCGCGCCTCCCGTCCCAAAGGCGGGACTCGCGCGCTGTCCGATATGGCAGTAACGGATTGCACCTTATTTCCCTCCTTTTTCTTATTTACAAATATCTTTTCTTGATCACAAAAACTATCTTTTTACATCCACATTCATCCCCCCTTTTCTCATTAACTCCCAATCCCAAATTCTAAGCCTTTTCCCAAAAACTAATATTTCTTTCATTTATTATTTGATTTCTTTTATTTCTTTTATTTTTCTTTTATTCATTTATCTTATTTGTGATTGGCCCATTCCATTTCACATGGATGACCAATTTCCCTCCATCATTTCCCTCTCTTTTTTACCTATAAAAACCATCATCTTCTACCTTGGAAAGGGACTTCTTTTTGGACTTCTTTTTAGACTCCAACCTTGATTCACCAACTACATTATACACAAATTCTCCCAACAAGAGTTCTTAGTAACAAGACTCTACACAAATTGTTCTACAACAATTTCATTACAACAACAACAGTTTCAAGTCAAGGTTCCAAGTCCTCTTTCTCAAGGTACAACTCCATTTTCTTCCTTTGTTTTCTTCTTCTTGATGTATGCAATCCCTATTAATGGGACATGACCAACATGACTACTTCACATATTGAAGTTAGTTAAGGTTATCTCCCTACATTTTAATCTTAACTTTAATTCACCATGTTAATTTCTCTTCATCTCTTAATGTAATTCTTTAACATTACTTGTTACATGTAATCTTTATCATTAAATAAATAAAACAATTCTATTTTATTTCCCCTTTTCTTCTCATCACAATTGTTAGCACATTTCTACTTAATTAATTGAAGGACATGTAACTATTAGAACACCAATAGTAGCAGGACCCGCGTAAGCGGGGCGGAGTGGGTGTTTAAGTACTTCCCACTCCGTCACCTAACCCCCGAACCTCAAAACAAAGAATCTCTGTTTTCGTAATCAAACTTAGGCTACAATCTATAGGTTTTTCTTATGTTCCTCAAAACATAGGTGGCGACTCTAAAAACAAGTTAGACATCCTAGGATAATTCACCGCTCTAGCCAAGCCGTGGTTCCCCGGGGTATCTACAGTAGGGAGTGTAAGTATTTGTGTTAGTAGATGGGGAAGGGAGTCTATGTGTAAGTTTTTGAAAATAATAACCAACAACTCCCTCCTTCTCCCTCACCTCTCCCTCATTTCCATTCCCAGCTCAATCTCTCTCTCTCTCTCCTTTGTTTTGGGTCAGTTTCTTCTCTACCTTCTCTCTTCAATCTAACCATCTTCCTCTTGTTATTTCTCATTTCTTAAAACATGAAACTTGTTTAGATCGTCGATAGGATCGTAGAGAATCAAAAATATTCGAGTTCCGGCAACTTTGAGAAAATTCAAGTAGGTTGCTTTTCCCCCATTTCTATGCTAAAGTGTTCATTTCATGATTTTATTATGTTTTAGTTGATATATTTGATGATTGGTTGAGTTTGAGATTTATTTGGAATTTATTTGGGTTTTGGTTAAATTGGTGATTTTGATGAATGTTGGGATTCAATCTTGATCTTGGTTGATAAATGGTGTTATTTAGGTCCCCACCCTAGTTATAAGTTGTTTTGGTTCGTATTTATGCTTGGTGGAAGGTTGATTGTGGTGGATTTTTGAGTGTTGTGTGAAATGGGTAAGAAAAGGAAGAAACCAGCTCTGTTTTCCTGGCCAAGAACCAGACCAGGCGCCCGCCCGTGTTGGACCAGGCGCCCGCCCGCCTACCTTTTTCCAGCGGCCAGACCTTCTGTTGAAATAAGCGCGCGCCCGACCCCCTCCAGGCGCCCGCCCGCCCGCCTGCTTTGGAATTTTGCCTTTTTGCTTGTTTAAACCAAATGACTTCCCTAGTTTTAATTTATCTACTCAAATTAACTTAAGTTAACATCGTGGAACACGTTAGTAATTGGAAATGGTTCCTTTGTGAATAAATATGTTATGAAATTTATTTAAGTACCGTTTTGGGAATGTGGATCATCCTTGATGCGTTATTTGGATTGGTTTACCTTTGTGGTAATTTAATTGGAATGGTTCCCTACTTTGGAATCAATAGTTGTGTATCGTGCTAGTATTTTATTACTTAGCTTTTATTTGAAAGTCCAGCTGGTTATTTGTGTATCGAGTCAGGCAATGGATAATGCTATAATGGCACAAGCCAAGTCCAGTATAGCATCGCCCATTGGTCCTTCTTTCCTCATCCAGATTGGCCTTGGATGGGATGAGCTAGCTCCTTTTGTGAGTATTCTAGCTAGGCGTTTTGGAGCATGACTTTGTGGCATGGCTCCCGCCCTTTGTGGCACGTTACTTGGTTATTGGTTCCGGTACCGGGGGTTTTCTCTTCAAGCTTTCATGCTACTATGAAGATGTTGATGGTTGATTTTTGAAGCTGCGCAGCGACCTTTATTTGGTTATATCAGTTGGGAAACCTTGGCTAATATCCTTTGTTAATTGTTTATTTCCGCTGCTATCTGTTAAATGATAAATGCTATGTGCTATGTGATATTTATTATTGTTTATTGCTTCTTGCATCATAGCATGTCATGTAGTTGCATTAGTGACTTATTGAGATTTATCTCACCCCTTTTTCTTTTGTCTTTGTTTTTCCTTAACCCCCCTAGGACCAAGGAATTAGACTCGCTGATCACGAGGACGTCGCGAGGGTTGAGCTTTTGGGGCAAGTGTATATTGGTGGGTTTACATTATATAAATGTGTAACTCTTTTGGGGATAGTTGTACCACACTTTGACGTCACTAAGATTTGTATATTTTATTATCTTGTGGTGTGAGCTTATGGGGCTTACACTAGCACATTGTTGTTGTTAAATTGTTTTCCAAAACCTTGTGTTATCATCTTTTGATATGAAATGAAATTTTTATCTCCGATATTTTGGGATTTTGATTAGTAAGTCGACGTCCAGCTCGCGATCTCGGGCCCGCGGGGTTCGGGGTCGCGACAGTTGGTATCAGAGCTATGGTTTAGCTCTAAGTATAAGTCTAGGTGGACTAGTATGACCTAGGAGGGTAGTTGTGTTCGGAGTGAGTAACGGTTGATGTTTTATGCAGGTAATTGTTCTCAATGGCTAGAAGAAGAACAGGTGAAGGTTCTAGTGGGGCTCAGAATCAGAATGATCTTCGGGAAGAGAACCGTGCCATGTTCCAAGGCATGTTTGAGGCGGCCATGAAGGCAATTCATGACCAAGGGCCAAGAGAGGAGTATGTGCCACCTCCACGTTGCGGGTTGGAGCAGTTTCTGAAATTAAAACCAAGAGAGTTTGACGGTGAGCCCGATGTGAAGAAGGCCAAACTATGGATCGAGTCAATGGAGAAAATTTATGATGTGTTTGGGTGCACGGACGAGGATAGGGTCCGGTTCGCGGCTTATAAGCTTGTGGGTGGCGCCGAGCATTGGTGGAAAGGAGTCAAAGCGAGTTGGGATGATACCCATACAGTGTATGCATGGGAATTGTTTGTGCGGAAGTTCAAAGAGCATTTCATTCCGGTAGTGGATCAGAACCGAAAGGAGATCGAGCTTCTCAACTTGGAGCAAGGTTTGTTGTCTATAGCTCAATACTCGGCTAAGTTCACAGAATTGGCCCAGTATTGTGACTATCTTGTGAGGACTGAGGAGCAGAAGGCCATGAGATTCATTCGGGGTTTGAAGACTTCTATCCGTACTCAGCTTATAGCCCAGAGGATTGTGACATTCCAGGATGCGGTAGACCGTGCATACTTGATCGAGCAAGACATAGAGGAGCATAAGAAGAAGGTCGAGGTGACTAACACTAGCAAGCAAGGAGGGCAGGGCAAGCCGCAATCACGTTCTGATAACCGAGGTAACTTTGGGGGACAATCTCAGTCCCGAGGGCAACCAATCCCAAGGAACCCGGGTACCACTTCTGGGAACCAAGGGAACCAAAATAGGAGACTTTGTTCATATTTCCAAAAGGAAGGTCATTCCGAGGACCGGTGTTGGAAGAAACAGGGGAAATGTATTAGCTGTGGGCAGTTGGGGCATTTTGCGAAGGATTGCCCGAGATTCAGAGGTCAACCATCCGGGTCAGGAGTTGGTACTACTCAGGGTCAGAAAAGGGATGCTACGGGGAAGCCCAAGGTCCAAGGAAGGGTATTTGCCATGAATCAACAACAAGCTACCGATGATCCTTCTGTTATTGGAGGTATTGTTTCTGTGTTTAATATGAGCGCCCGAGAGTTAGTAGATCCAGGATCATCTCATTCTTACATTTCTGTGCAATTTGCTTCTTTCTTAAATGCTGCATCTGAGTCTTTGCCCTATGTGTTAGAGGTGTCAACTCCTATGGGAGAATGTTTGGCGACCGATAGAGTATTCCGTGCTTATGATGTGCTTATATGTGGTCGTGTCTTGTGTGCGGACTTGGTAGTCCTTCCTATTCAGGACTTTGATGTTATTTTGGGTATGGATTGGTTAAGCAAGTTTCATGCTTCTGTTGACTGTCGTAGAAAGGTCGTTAATTTTTCTATCCCTGATGTGCCTAAATTTGTTTTTGAGGCTATGCCTTTGGGTAGAAATATGTGTATCATCTCCTATGTGAAAGCGAGAAAATTATTGCATCGTGGTTGTGAGGGGTACTTGGCTAGTGTGCTTGACACTAGGAAAGAATCCCCTAGTTTGGAAAGTGTTCGGGTAGTTTGGGAATTTCCCGATGTTTTCTCTTCTGAATATAATATGCCTCCCGATCGTGAGATAGAATTTTGTATAGATCTTTTGCCGGGTACAGCTCCAATTTCAAAGGCACCGTATAGGTTGGCTCCCGCAGAGTTGAAGGAACTAAAGGTTCAGTTGCAAGAGTTGCTTGATCGAGGGTTTATCCACCCTAGTGTTTCCCCGTGGGGAGTACCGGTTTTGTTTGTACGGAAGAAAGATGGTTCTTTGAGATTGTGTATCGATTATCGGAAGTTGAATCAGGTTACGGTGAAGAATAAGTATCCTCTACCGCACATTGATGATTTATTTGATCAACTTCAAGGGTCCGTGGTGTTTTCTAAACTGGATTTGAGGAGTGGGTACCATCAGTTGAAGATTCGATCGGAGGATATTCCGAAGACGGCTTTCCGCACCCGTTATGGTCATTATGAGTTCTTGGTTATGCCGTTTGGGTTGACCAACGCGCCTGCAGTGTTTATGGATTTGATGAACCGGGTTTTCCATCCGTATATTTACTCGTTCGTGGTGGTCTTCATCGATGACATCCTTGTCTATTCAAAATCTCGAGAGGAGCACGAGCAACACTTGAGGACAGTTTTATCCGTTCTTGCGAGGGAGAAATTATTTGCGAAGTTTAGTAAATGCGAATTTTGGCTCAAGAAAGTTTCTTTTCTGGGTCATGTTATTTCGAAAGATGGGATTTCTGTGGATCCTTCAAATATTGAAGCTATAGTAGATTAGAAGAGACCCGAGTCAGTGACCGAGATTCGTAGCTTTCTGGGTTTGGCCGGGTATTACCGAGGATTTATTGAGGGGTTTTCGAGGATTGCTACTCCAATGACTCAGTTGACGCGGAAGAATGTACAGTTTGTGTGGAGTGAAAAATGCCAAAGTAGCTTCGAGGAATTGAAGAAGAGGTTGACTACCGCACCGATCTTGACCTTGCCTAAATTTAGTAATTTATAGTGATGCTTCGAAAGAGGGTTTGGGTTGTGTTTTGATGCAGAACAGGAAGGTGATTGCCTATGCTTCGAGGAAGTTGACCCCTAGTGAACAGAATTACCCGACTCATGATATGGAGTTGGCGGCGATAGTCTTTGTGTTGCACAAATGGAAGCACTACCTTTATGGGGCGAAGTTTGAAATTTTTACCGATCACAAGAGTTTGAAATACCTTTTCTCCCAGAAAGAGTTGAATAATAGGCAACGCCGATGGATGGAATTGTTGAAGGATTATGATTGTACGATTTCCTATCACCCGGGAAAGGCGAATGTGGTCGCCGATGCGATTAGTAGGAAGTCTTATGTGGCTTCGATGATGGTCCGTGAGTGGAAAATGCTTGAGGATGTTCGAGATTGGTCTCCTCGTGAATCGAGACATGGGGCTATTTTTGCGAATATTAGGGTATCTCCGACCCTAATTCAAAGGATAAAGGAGGCTCAGAAAGAAGATCCCGAGTTGGTGAAGATAATGGGTAAATTGAAGGAAAAGAACTTCGAGGATTTTTCGTTGAGTTCGAGTGGAGTTTTGACTTTCCGTGATCATTTGTGTGTACCCGATGTTGGTGGGATAAAGAGACAAGTTTTAGATGAAGGTCACAAATCGAGGTATACCATCCATCCCGGGAGTACGAAGATGTATCAGGATTTGAAGCAACAATTTTGGTGGATTAACATGAAGAGGGAGATCGCAGACTACGTATCGAAATGTTTGACCTGTCAACAAGTTAAAGCAGAGCATCAGAGACCCGCAGGTTTACTTCAGCCTCTTGAGATACCCGAGTGGAAGTCGGAACACATTACTATGGATTTTGTAACCGGACTACCCAGGACTCGAAGAAAATTCAATGCAGTTTGGGTGATCGTGGACAGGTTGACTAAGTCTTCTCATTTCTTACCCATTGACATTTCCTATTCGATGGAGAAACTTGCGAATTTGTATATTCATGAGATTGTCAGATTACATGGTGTTCCGGTTAGTATTGTGTCGGACAGAGACCCCAGGTTTACATCCCGATTTTGGTAGTCGTTACAGAGGGCTTTGGGTACCGACTTGAGGTTTAGCACAGCATTTCATCCTCAGACTGACGGTCAGTCTGAGAGGACCATTCAGATTCTCGAGGATATGTTACGGGCTTGCACAGTTGACTTTCCGGATTCGTGGGATTCACACCTACCGCTTGCAGAGTTTGCCTACAATAATAGCTATCAGTCGAGCATTGGTATGGCACCTTATGAGGATTTGTATGGGAGGAAATGTAGATCGCCTATCTGTTGGGATGAGGTCGGTGAAGCGAAGATCGTGGGTATTGATTTGCTTCAGGGTTCAGTTGAGAAAGTTAGAGTTATCCGGGATCGATTGAAAACAGCCCAGAGTCGACATAAGAGCTATGCAGATAACCGAAGGCGAGATCTTAGTTTTCAGACCGGTGATTTTGTGTTCTTGAAGGTATCTCCGAAGGTAGGTATCCGAAGGTTCGGGAAGAAGGGTAAATTGGCTCCGAGGTTTGTTAGACCGTTTGAGATTTTGGGAAAGGTTGGACTTCTAGCGTATCGACTTGCGTTACCGCCATCTTTAGACCGGTTGCACAACGTCTTTCACGTTTCTATGCTTCGTAAGTACGTTCATGATCCTTCTCACGTGTTACCGAGGACACCGGAGGACATTGAGCCCGATATGACTTATGAGGAACGACCGGTTAGGATCCTTGACTCCAAAGTCCAAGAGTTGAGGAACAAGAGCATTCCGTTGGTTAGAGTTCTTTGGAGGAATCATAATGTTGAGGAATCGACTTGGGAGCTTCGAGAGGAGATGGAGCGTAGATATCCGTGGCTTTTTAGTTCGGGTAAGTCTCGTTAAAATTCGGGTCGAATTTTCTTTAAGGGGGAGTGAATGTCACGACCCGAAATCTAGGCTCTATTTTATTAGTAATAAATAATTATTATTTATTTATTTGCTTATTTATTTATTTAATTTATTATTTATTTAAATATTTATGTGTGCATTCTATGTTTCATAATAATTATGCCTAGCATTTTATTTGAGTCATTTGAGTTAGTGTAGTATTGTTGGGTCTTAATTGTTAGTAGGGAGTGTAAGTATTTGTGTTAGTAGATGGGGAAGGGAGTGTAAGTGTAAGTTTTTGAAAATAATAACCAACAACTCCCTCCTTCTCCCTCACCTCTCCCTCATTTCCATTCCCAGCTCAATCTCTCTCTCTCTCCTTTGTTTTGGGTAAGTTTCTTCTCTACCTTCTCTCTTCAATCTAACCATCTTCCTCTTGTTATTTCTCATTTCTTAAAACATAAAACTTGCTTAGATCGTCGATAGGATCGTAGAGAATCAAAAATATTCGAGTTCCAGCAACTTTGAGAAAATTCAAGTAAGTTGCTTTTCCCCCATTTCTATGCTAAAGTGTTCATTTCATGATTTTATTATGCTTTAGTTGATATATTTGATGATTGGTTGAGTTTGAGATTTATTTGGAATTTATTTGGGTTTTGGTTAAATTGGTGATTTTGATGAATGTTGGGATTCAATCTTGATCTTGGTTGATAAATGGTGTTATTTAGGTCCCCACCCTAGTTATAAGTTGTTTTGGTTCGTATTTATGCTTGGTGGAAGGTTGATTGTGGTGGATTTTGAGTGTTGTGTGAAATGGGTAAGAAAAGGAAGAAACCAGCTCTGTTTTCCCGGCCAAGAACCAGACCAGGCGCCCGCCCGTGTTGGACCAGGCGCCCGCCCGCCTACCTTTTTCTAGCGGCCAGACCTTCTGTTGAAATAAGCGCGCGCCCGACCCCCTCCAGGCGCCCGCCCGCCCGCCTGCTTTGGAATTTTGCCTTTTTGCTTGTTTAAACCAAATGACTTCCCTAGTTTTAATTTATCTACTCAAATTAACTTAAGTTAACATCGTGGAACACGTTAGTAATTGGAAATGGTTCCTTTGTGAATAAATATGTTATGAAATTTATTTAAGTACCGTTTTGGGAATGTGGATCATCCTTGATGCGTTATTTGGATTGGTTTACCTTTGTGGTAATTTAATTGGAATGGTTCCCTACTTTGGAATCAATAGTTGTGTATCGTGCTAGTATTTTATTACTTAGCTTTTATTTGAAAGTCCAGCTGGTTATTTGTGTATCGAGTCAGGCAATGGATAATGCTATAATGGCACAAGCCAAGTCCAGTATAGCATCGCCCATTGGTCCTTCTTTCCTCATCCAGATTGGCCTTGGATGGGATGAGCTAGCTCCTTTTGTGAGTATTCTAGCTAGGCGTTTTGGAGCATGACTTTGTGGCATGGCTCCCGCCCTTTGTGGCACGTTACTTGGTTATTGGTTCCGGTACCGGGGGTTTTCTCTTCAAGCTTTCATGCTACTATGAAGATGTTGATGGTTGATTTTTGAAGCTGCGCAGCGACCTTTATTTGGTTATATCAGTTGGGAAACCTTGGCTAATATCCTTTGTTAATTGTTTATTTCCGCTGCTATCTGTTAAATGATAAATGCTATGTGCTATGTGATATTTATTATTGTTTATTGCTTCTTGCATCATAGCATGTCATGTAGTTGCATTAGTGACTTATTGAGATTTATCTCACCCCCTTTTCTTTTGTCTTTGTTTTTCCTTAACCCCCCCCCCCCAGGACCGAGGAATTAGACTCGCTGATCACGAGGACGTCGTGAGGGTTGAGCTTTTGGGGCAAGTGTATATTGGTGGGTTTACATTATATAAATGTGTAACTCTTTTGGGGATAGTTGTACCACACTTTGACGTCACTAAGATTTGTATATTTTATTATCTTGTAGTGTGAGCTTATGGGGCTTACACTAGCACATTGTTGTTGTTAAATTGTTTTCCAAAACCTTGTATTATCATCTTTTGATATGAAATGAAATTTTTATCTCCGATATTTTGGTATTTTGATTAGTAAGTCGACGTCCAGCTCGCGATCTCGGGCCCGCGGGGTTCGGGGTCGCGACACGAAGTCTCTCTTGGAGCCACATAGTTAACAGCCTGTCACTACCTCTCGGCATGACCCCATAAATGGCAAGATGGGAAATGCCACAAATGGTCTCCCCCAAGATGACAGGCACGATATTATGACCCACGCGGGCAAGCATCACCATGTCAAGGCATTCTCCACTAGCAAAGCCGATCTGGGTAGGGAAAAGGATCAAAGCAAATAGGCACAATGCAAGATGGTCTAGAGCAAATTCAGAAGTGACATCCATATGCATAAAATGCTCTGGCATCTAAGAGAGGTCCACGTGCTTGGCTATAACATACTTACCAAGGTCATCTATGGTCACACTGAAAGTTACCAACCTTCTCTCCAATGAAACAAATTCAAAAGGCAAGGCTATCTCTTTTCTCTCATCACCACCACAAAGAGCCATGAAATCTTCATAGGTGGGTGTTATCTCATTGTAAGAAAAGTTGAAGACGTGGTTATTTTCGTCCCAAAACTTGACACTGGCACGCAAAAGATTCATGCTCGTGTTCATATGAGAAAGTGACCAAAGACACTTTATGCCAAACCGTTCATTAAATTTGTCGCGGCAAGAGCCAGGAATTTGCTAATCCACTTCTCTAAGGCTGTAGTGTAAGCTCCTCTTTCAAGCCTTGTGATCCTAACATGATGATCCATCAAAAGTGCAAGAAAAGTTGATATTCAGACAAGAAAAAGAGCAAAGACTGCTGTTTGTGCGGCTCTAGGACTGTTCAAACCCTGTTTAAATAGGTTTCGGATTCCAACTCTTGCCAGAAAAAGGAAAATCAAAGGCGGCGCAAAACTTGGCCACGCGGCCATCTTCTCCCTTGGCCACGCGGCCATCTTCACACTTGGCCAGGCGGCCATCTCCGCCTTTGGCCACGCGGCCATCTTCGCCCCATAAAGAAATTTCAGCTCCATCCCCAAGCTCGGTTACTCCCACACCACAACGGATCCCATGCAAGGTCCATAAATATGTACATACCTGTCCCCATGGCTCATACATTGTATAAAATTAGGAAAAATGTAAATAACTAGTTTGTACAAATAAGTTACATTAATCTCATTAGCTTCGTACGTAAATT
Source organism: Campanula takesimana (assembly GCA_026119855.1). NCBI lineage: Eukaryota > Viridiplantae > Streptophyta > Magnoliopsida > Asterales > Campanulaceae > Campanula > Campanula takesimana. The sequence goes on along the minus strand of JAOWBW010000108.1, from coordinate 253,575 downwards.
ATTTGCATACATTTTAAATGTCTAGTACATATCTGTCTATACTACAACTAACAATGCATGAGAAAAATAAAGTGGCCCCGGCTAATCTAAATCCTCCTCGGTAGCATCCAGCCGCTGTGTCGAACGACGCGAGCCACTAGCACTCGAGCTCCGTCCCCGGACTGCCCGTCCACCAGTATGAGAAGACCCAGCCTGGGCAGGAGAGCACTCTCGACGCTGTGGTATGACAACATCCTCCCTCTGGCAGGTGCAAGAATGATACGCCTCTCTCAATAAGCGCATGAGGATGTTCTCCCACCGAACAGATCGGACATATGCCTCCCGAGTCACCTGGAGAAGTCAGAAACAATGAATAAGAATCAGAGAAGCAAAAGTGTGTGCATGGGATAAATCTGAAGCAAAGTGAGGAATCATACCCCAGCATCAGGCGGTGGAACGAATGGCTCCTCTACGATGTCCGCATCCGTCGGCTCCAAGATGATCTCCTCCTCTCGGTCGCCTCGCACCACTCTGATGCTGCTCGAACGAAGAGGCATGTCAACCAAAGGCCGACTCCGCCCAACATAGCGGGCAAAGCTCGATCCCTCTCCCGACAACATCCTAACCCGTACCTGTGGGCTGATCAGGCGTGTCCACACAAAGCCATCATAGTCATCACTGCACCGGTAGTGCTCCACCGGAGTCGGAGTCAAGAAGGCCCTCAACCTAGAAGGACGAAGCATGTCCCGAGGAGGATCATGGGGAACCCAAGGCACTGCACCGGCCCTATGCTGATGAGCAACCCGCTCACCAAGATACATGGCATCTCCGCTGAGACCCACTAGCAGAACCCGAGAAGCCGTCAACTCAGTAGCATAGCCAACAGAGAATTCGTTAGCCTCACTCCATGGATAGAACCTCACCCTAACAGGCGTGGTCCTAGTGAACACTCTCCTCAGATCAGCAGCATCCACGGTCCTCCTATCCTTAGATTCCTAGGCACTTGCCTGTTGCTCTTGCTCCAAAAGGACATGATAGGAACAGCCTTGTTGTCGGCTATCTCCAGCTGAAAAGGGGCGACACCGAAGATCTCATACACCCACTGTAGATACCCTGATCTCGCACCCCTAAAAACCCACCTTGAATCGGTCTAAACCCGAAAATTGACCTAAAACCCTCGATTTGGCTGTGCGGGACTGCCGTGAGCCTTATCGGTGCATCGAATGGATAAACGGACTTCAAATTCATGATCAGAGCGAAAAAACGAGCAAACAGGCAAAATTTTCGTTTTTCGAGGTGCGGGACCGGAAACGGGGCCCGCAACCCCCCGAACTGCTCGCTGTTATCCATTCTGTGCATTAAAAATATATTATTACCTTTCCTTGCTAATTGACATATTTCAGATATACCGGCGTGACCACAAAATTATTCCAAGCAACTTTCATGTTGGGCCCGCGGACAACCGGGACACCGGAGCGCGCACGACGGAGCGGAAAGCCGGAGCCGGAAAAATGGTTATCCAAATTGGAAAATATCTCAAAATATCTTATCAACTGGTCAAGAAGAGAAAAAAATATATTATTGCCGTTCCTTGCTCATAAAAATATTTCAGATATACCGGCCTGACCAGAAAAATATTCCGAGCAACTTTCATGTTGGACTCGCGGACAACCGGGACACCGGAGATGCGCACAACGGAGCAGTTGCGGAGCGGAAAGCCGGAACAGAGATAAGGAAGATGACTTTAAGCCTTAGTCAAGAAGGATAGATGATGAATCCACCAATTTACAACCTCCCCCCTCCAAGTTACAACCAATTTACCACCTCCCTCCTCCTATATACACCACTTTCATCCATTTCAAAAAAAAGAGACACAAAAAACAAAAAGAAAAAAAACCCTACCATCCTCCACTCTCATTCTCTCTCAACAAGAACACCACCACCACACCATCACTACACCACCACTCATACACACCCCTACACCACCCATAAATCACCAAAAAAACCACAAAAAAAAACACATCAAAGCCAAAACTTTGATCAAACACAAAGCAAAAAGAAAAGAAAAAGTCTTCCCTTGGTTGACAAAGGGAGCACCCATAATCTCAAAAGCTAGGTAAAACTCTATGTAAACCTTGGCTCTTTAGATATGTAAGCAATATTGGGAGTGGTTTGGAACCTAGTCAAATAATGACTATGTTTCCTTCATCTTCCATGTTTTTTTTAGCTTTGTAAAGCTTTGTTTATGTATATAAATGATGATCATGTGATGCTAATACTCAGTTTATTATGTTTATATATGTTCATAATAGTCATAATATTCATATGCTTTAAGTTGTGTATGAAAATCTTCATGTTTCTCTCAAAGGGCGTAAATCTGCCCTCTTTGGCTTTCCTTCATGATCATGCAAGTGAAAATCATTATTTGTTGAGAAATAGCTCTTGGATAACGTTGTTAACATGTTAAATATCAAATTCATTGAGTTTCATGCCTTGGTTTGAAGATATAGTAGTGTTTTGAGGTCTATAATCATGCCTCATATAATCAGTTTTTACTTTCTGTATAGATTGTTGATTTTGATGAGCTTGTAAATCCATCTTATAATGGTTTTCTGGTTTAGGTCAAAGAACAAAAGTTGTTCATAACATGTTTAAATATATGATCCTAAAGTTTCATGTTCAGATTCCATTACTAGATCATATTTTCATGCATAAATTTGGGTCTCTGTGATTCTGAGTTCTTTATTCACTGTGGTACCTTGCTGTGTTCTTGGGCTTCAAACTTGATGAAAAATAATTTTCTGGACAAAGATAAAAACATGGATTTTGTTCTAAACGAAGTCAGGATGATTATAATATTTTTTATACATTTTTAAATGGATCTTTAAGACCAAAAGGGATTCATAAGGTAATGTGGAAAGATATAAGGCTCGTCTTGTTGCCAAAGGTTTTACTCAAAAAGAAGGCATTGATTACAAAGAACTTTTTCTCCGGTATCTTCTAAAAACTATTTTAGGATCATTATGAAACTTGTAGCACATTATGATCTTGAGCTTCATCAAATGGATGTAAAGACAACTTTTCTCAATGGAGCCATTGAGGAAACTATCTATATGAAGAAACCAGAAATGGTGACTGATTTGGATCAAACTAATCAATTAGTTTGTAAACTTAAGAAATCCATTTATGTCCTCAAGCATGCTTCTCGTCAATAGTACTTAAAATTTAATCAAGTTATTCTTTCATTTGGTTTTGAAACGAATCTTGGTGAAGATTGTGTATACCATAAGTTCAATGGGAGTAAATATATATTTTTGGTCTTATATGTGGATGATATTTTGCTTGCTAGTAATGATATAAACCTTCTTAAAGAAACTAAGAAATTTCTTTCAAACAAATTTGAAATGAAAGATCATGGTGTAAGTACCCCAATCTGAATTAAAACCAACTTAAAGGTATTCTTGGTACTATTTATGATAAACTTGATAAGCTAGGACCTCACTAAGATAAACCAAAAACCTTAGGACTGTTCTGGAATAAAAAGTAGAAAGTTCCAGATTTTGCCCCTAGGAGCCGTACGAATGGTTTGGCCCCGAAGAGCCACCAGCCGTACGGATAGTTTAGGACCTCCAGGTCCCTATAAATTAAAGACCTTGCTGATCATTTCAGGGGGGAGAAAACATTTCAGATATAGAGACTATGTTAGAATCACAGCAGAAACATCACCATACTTGAGTGAAAGAGAGGAAGATAGGCTAGAACCCAAAATTGGTGAGGCCTCCTTCTCCCCATCTCCTCTTCATCTCACACCTCTTCTACTTATCTTGCTTATATTATTGTTTACTTGCATTATTGATTATTTCATTCCAAGTCTTTACATTTTATGTAATCTTATGAATTGAAACCAAGTCATGAGATGATTCCATGATGCCCTCATGTTTTATGCATGATTAAGAGTTGAAATCAAAGGGCAGATTCCTTGAAATTATCTCCATTTGCTGTTCTGCCTCCTAAATTCAAAATGCCCGATGTGGAGAAATTTGACGGTACAGGTTACCCAATGGCCCACCTGAAATCTTACGCTCATGCAATGCAGTCTCGTGGGGATAATGTTGGTGCGATGGCCTCCAACTTCCATCTGACTTTGGTAGGAGCCGCTAAGCAGTGGTTTATGACTGTGGATGCCAATCTGGTTGATAATTGGGGGAAGCTCGTGGATGAATTCCAGAAGCGATACAAAGATAATTCCAACTGGGAGAAGAGCCGTCGTGACCTCGATTCGTGTACTCAGCGTGAGAAGGAATCCTTTTCTGAATTTGCTAGTAGGTGGAGGAAGAAAGTTGCTCAAACTCTGGAGAGGCCTGACAGTGCCGAGCAAACTCGTATTTTCCTTAAGAATCTTCAGCCGGTGTATGCAGATAAGATGAAATATCTCCCGTTTCTAGATTTTGCTTCTATTCTTGATGTGGGTTCTCGTATTGACGAAGATATCCGAACTGGGGTGATCAAGCTAGATTCTTCTCCTAGCTCCTACAGATTCCGATCCGCTGCTAAAGCCCCGGCACCAGTTGTGAACAATGTTGCCATGACCCCTGCTCCTTTTTGGAACAACAATGTGGGACCAAGCCGGAGCAGCTACAATAGGGCACCTCCGTGTTATAATCAAGACGGGTCTGTGAACTCTGTCACCGATCAGCGAAGGAATGGTGGAAATCGGAGAGATCGCCATTTTGATAAATTCAGCGCTCCATTGTCTACTATCTTTCAAGGATTGGTCGCCCAAGGAGTACTAAACCGATAGAAGGATACCGCCCGCCTAATCCGCCTCCTAAGAATTGGGATGCAAGTAAATATTGTGCATACCACGTATCACCTGGTCATGCGACAAGTGAATGTTGGAGTTTGAGACACACTCTGCAAGACATGATAGACGATGGACTCATTCAGAAGCCGCCCCAACCAAATGTGGTGACTAATCCTTTGCCAGGGATCCATGTGATCGAGTTTGAAGGAAACTACTCAAGGACTAGTTTCATCGTTCCGAAGAAAGCTTTGAATTACACTGTAACTCCTGTTATCTCCGAAGATTTTGAATGCCATATGATCTCTTGGGATTCGATTTTGTCTAGTGCTAAATCTGTTAAGGAGCAAAAGGCCCCTGTTAAAAAGGCCACTTGGGTTTGCGGAAATATGAATCACCTCACTCGCTCGGGAAGAGCCTATCAGCCTCCAAATCCCGAGGCAAGTGAATTGGGAAAGGATAAAGAAGAAGTCCCCGTTCAGAAAGAGAAGGTCGCCGAGAACCCGGTCTTGACCCAGTTAAAGAAAACCCAGGCTAATATATCCATTTGGGGTTTGCTCTCGTCTTCACAGGAGCACCGAGACGTGTTGGTTAAAGCTCTTGCTCAAGCTGTCATCCCGATCGAGACTTCTCCCAATGACCTTGTCCACATGATCGGCAACATTCATTTTGGGAATATCATCACTTTTACCGATCTCGATGCACCAAAAATTGGTCTTAATCATGTCGAGGCTCTGCACATCACAGTTGGGGTCGGAGGTGAGCACTTAGCTCGTGTTTTGATCGATAATGGCTCCTCGGTAAATGTATACCCCGTGCATGTTCTTGCAGATTTGGGAATCAAGATAACTGATTTGGCCCCATCTTCTCAAGTGGTTCGTGCTTACGATAGCACCAGTCGCTGTGTTCTGGGTGTTGTCCTTCTCACTCTCACCATTGGCCCTCTTGTCATGCCGATTGAATTTCAAGTGATTGATATCAAGTCCTCATTCAGTATACTCTTGGGACGCCCTTGGATCCATGGAGTAAGGGGGTAGCTTCCTCCTACCATCAGTGCATCAAGTTCATCCACGACAATCATGTAGTGGTAGTTCATGCCCAAGATGATACGCAAGTTCATGACCTCCCGATTTTGGGAATTGAGCACAAAGATACTGGCATCTTCTTGAGTGGTTTTGAAGTGATCCCACAAGCTCGGATCCATGCTATTGAATATGTCAAGGAGACCGATCTAATTGGTAGAAAGCGGACCAGGTATGGAGACGCAATGGCCTTGAATATGGTCAAGAAGATGAAGTTCCTGCCTATGATGGGGATTGGAAAAGAGCAACAAGGGTGTATTGAACCTATCAAGGATGATGTTCCATTTTTCTTCCTTCCTTTTGGGCTTGGCTACAAACCAATTCCTGCCGAAATCACCGAAGCTGTACGTCAGAAAAGGGAGAGACAGACTGCTATCAAAAGTGGAAGGACCTATAAGCTCCCCCCACTCCGTCCTTATGAAAAGTCCTGGAAGGGATATTTTGTTTCCAAAGTTGAAGATGTCGCGTATGTTATGCCTTTTGAGCCAGTTATTGGCATTAATGAAAAGCCTCATGCTGGATGGGAAGTATTTGAGAATATCAAGATGGTCGATGAAAACTTTGATGTGGGCAGTTCCTATAAGCAACTGGACCCGATTATTCCGTGGAATATTGATGAAGAAGATGATGTCTTCGGGTTGTTTAAAGGAATTGGTCTTAAAGACGGATATGTGGTTATGATCGAAAATGGTAATAGTGAAGCTTATGACCCGGTGAAGCACCTCAAGCCGGCAGTGGCACCACTTAATAACTGGTCCAGAACCACTGGCCCGCTCACTACTACTGACACTCTGGTGGAGCAGTTTGGTTATGTTCGCCCTGATGGCCCCGCTTTTGAACCCTTTGTGCTATCTAATGTTGTTTCCGGGACTCCCGAAGAGGACCTCACTGTCGAGGACCTCGACGCGGTCGCCGAGCTTGTACTCCCCTCTTTTGTGAATGAAGTTTCCTCTATTTCCGCTTACTCCTCGGTTGCCAATATTTTAAAAAATGATTTAACAAATGAAAATTTAACAACAACTAAAGTTAATCATGAATCTTTAAAAAACATAAGTCAAGATGAAAAAGACTATTTAATCGAGTTAAACAGGTTAGCAAAACAGCGTGGGGAACGAAAATTAGAAGCCTGTGGGGAAAATCTGTCTACCATCAATCTGGGGCTGAATGAAGTAGTCAAAGAAATGAAGATCGGGAGCTTCATGCAAAGGGCTGACAGGGAACAGCTGATCAGTTTACTCAAAGAATTTGTTGATGTGTTTGCCTGGTCGTATGAAGACATGCCAGGGTTAGATCCGACGATCGTGGAACACCGAATTCCTACCTTTCCTGACGCTAAACCGGTCAAGCAGAAACTACACAGAATCAAGCCGCAGTGGGCCCTTCAGGTTAAAGAGGAGATCGAGAGGCTGCTACAAGTAGGCTTCATCCGAGTTTTGGAGTATCCCCAATGGTTGTCCAATATGGTCACAGTTGAAAAGGCGAACGGCAAAGTCCGGATATGTGTTGATTTCAGAGACCTCAACAAGGCTTGCCCGAAGGATGATTTCCCGTTACCAAATATTGACATTTTGGTGGACTCGGTTGCAATGCACAAAGTGAAGTCGTTCGTTGATGGAATGGCGGGTTATAACCAAATTAAGATGGCAGTAGAAGATCAAGAGAAAACTTCCTTCATCACCCCGTGGGGGACGTTCTGTTATACTGTGATGCCTTTCGGTCTTAAAAATGCCGGAACCACTTATCAAAGAGGTGCTACGACCCTTTTTCATGACATGATCCACAAAGAGATTGAAATCTACGTGGATGACATGATTGTGCACTCAGTTGAAGAAGGCGCTCAGCATCTGATAGACCTCAGAAAGTTCTTCGAAAGGTTGCGGAAGTACCACATGAAATTGAATCCTGCTAAATGCACATTCGGTACTGTCCGAGGCAAAGTCTTAGGTTTCTTGGTAACTGAAAAAAGGATTGAAGTCGACCCCGACAAAATAAAGGCCATCACAGAAATGCCTCAACCTCGAACTCAAAAAGAGGTGAAAGGTTTCTTGGGAAGGATTCAATACATTAGCAGATTCATACGGCAGTTAACCATGATGTGTGAATCGCTCTTTAAGCTCCTAAAAAAGGACACCGATCGATCATGGGATGAAGAATGCCAGATTGCTTTTGAAAAGGTCAAAGAATACTTGACAAGCCCACCGGTCTTGGCGCCACCTCATTCGTACAAACCCTTACGACTGTACCTAACAGTTACTGATACTGCAGTAGGAGCAATGCTTGCACAAGAAAAAGAGGACTCCTGGGTGGAAAGTGCCATCTATTTTGTTAGCAGAAAGCTACAAGGGAGTGAATTGAACTACTCAGCGTTGGAAAATGCATGTACCGGTTTGGTTTGGGTCTCACAGCGATTAAAAATTTATCTACAATCCTTACCTGTCCAGATTATATCCCGAATGGATCCAGTGAAGTACATCCTCGAAAGGCCAACCATGTCCAATCGAGTGGCCAAGTGGGCTTTTCTCTTAAGCGAGTTTGATATGACTTACGCAACGCCTAAGTCCATTAAAGGAAGGGTGATAGCAGACCAGCTTGCAGATTTGGCTCTTGATCTTGAGCCCAGACCAGAAGCTCAGTTTCCCGATGAAGGGATCTACACTGTTGATTGTTCGGAGAATAAGTGGCAACTCTTCTTTGATGGGGCTGCCAACAAGAGAGGTTTCGGAATTGGAATATTGCTCATTGATCCAAGTGATGCGCACACGCCCATTGCTATCCGGTTAGACTTCGACTGTTCGAATAACACAGCAGAGTATGAGGCTTGCATCGCCGGCCTGGGAGAAGCATTAAATCGAGGGGTCAAAGAAATTGAAGTGTTCGGGGACTCCGCCTTGATCATCAATCAGGTCGAGGGAAAATGGAAAATCCTGGATCCAAGACTACAGCAGTATCATATTCGACTGGTAGCGCTCACAGAACGCTTCTCAGATATCTCATTCCATTATCTCCCAAGGGACCGAAACAGATTCGCAGATGCATTGGCTACCCTAGCCTCCATCATGGAATTCCCTGCAGATGTTATGGTAAAGCCGTTTGTGGTTAGTAAGAGATCAATCCCAGCCTACTACCTGGATATTGAGCTAGAAAGCGAAGAGAATGAAGAGCCGTGGTATACAGACGTATGGAATGTGCTCAGGAATGGGACCTACCCTCCAGAAAGGGACAAAAGGGAAAGGATTGCAATGCGCAGATGGGCCTCCCAATTTGTGATTTCCGGAGATCAGTTGTATAAAAGGTATCATCACGGACCAAATTTCTCTGTGTAGATAAGAATGAGGCGAATAGAATCATGGATGAAATCCATGGGGAACTATGTGGACCCCACATGAATGGGCACATGCTCGCTAAGAAGATAGTGAGGCAAGGGTACTACTGGACCACGATGGAAAAGGATTGTATGATGAAAGTGCGAACCTGTGATCAGTGTTAGCGGTACGCTAGTCTACAACATCTGCCGCCACACGTTCTTTATCAATCAACTGCTCCTTGGCCTTTCTTCACATGGGGGATAGATGTTATTGGTCAGGTCAAACCGAAAGGTTCGGGTGGGCAAGAATACGTGCTCGTAGCTATAGATTTACTTCACCAAGTGGGTTGAGGCCGCTGCTTACAAAGTTTTGAATGCCAAGAAGGTAGCCGAGTTCATTCGTACCAACATTTTCTACAGATATGGGGTCCCATGAGATGATCTCAGATAATGGAACTCACTTTGAAGGGGAAGTCAACCGATTGCTTGACGAATTCCGGGTGGTCAGACACAAGTCATCCCCCTATCGACCCCAAGACAATGGAGCGGTAGAAGCGGCGAACAAAACCCTGGAGAACATCATTAGAAAGATGGCTATCACTGGAAAAGATTGGTACGAGAAGCTGCCTTTAGCCTTGTGGGGATACCGCACATCTGTTCGGACACCGACTGGGGCTACTCCTTATTCAATTGCATATGGCATGGAAGCAGTTGTCCCGATTGAGCTTGAAATCCCCTCTATGAGAGTGATACTTAAGAATCAAGTGTCTGAAGTTGATTGGTTACAAAGTCGCCATGAAGAGTTAGCATTGCTCGATGAAAAGCGGTTGTTGGCCCTTGAGCACAATCGTGCGTACCAGCGCAGAATTGCCAGAGCATTTAACAAGAAAGTGAAAGACCGCAATATCAAAATGGGAGATCTTGTGCTGCGAGAAAAGCCACCAAGTTATGTCGACCCCCGAGGGAAATGGAAGTCTCCGTGGTTGGGCCCCTACATTGTCAAGAAGATACAGTCTGGTGGAGTCGTGTTCCTGCAAACTGAATTTGGAGAAGACCTTGTTCAGCCCTGCAACCTCAACAAATTGAAGAAGTATTATGCGTAGAAGACGCAGAGATTTGTGTTTCCTATCGAGTCTGTAAAAAAAAAAAAAAAAAAAAAAGCCCCACTAGAGGTGAAAACCCGAAAGGGCAGTTCTAGGTAAAAAACAGGAGGCGCTCAATATTTCATGTAACTGTGTCGAACTACGTTGACCTGAGCCTCTAAAGAGGAACGTAGGCAACCTTCGGGTCCGGTCATTAAAAGTAAAGAAATCTTTTTATTCCCCACGTTGAATTTGCAAACATTACATTCAAAAGGAAAAACAAACTTTGAAATAAAAACACATCATCTTGGCGTGGCAACCAAGGATTAAAGCGAAAATAACTGAAACTTTATTCAGGGACTGAGACGATCGAACACGTTCGGATAAGGACCCGTCGAGCTTTCTCCCCTTTGATTCTCAGAGTTCGTTGCATCAGGCTGGGTGTTCCTTGAAGTTGAGCCCCGATCATTTCTGCGGCGTCTGGATCGATGACCGCTGCGTGGTTGACTCCCGCCAATCTGATTCTGGAAAACTGTCGGCCCTGTTATCTGGGAATAGTAATCCCCAGACAGAATTTTTGGACCTACGAGATCCAGTACCAAAGCTGCAATGGTAGCGGTTTCTTCAGCAATTTGAGGGCCCAACCACTCAAGATATTCCAAAGTGGGTTCATAAAATGTGTCCCCTTCACCCCGGCGCCTGCCTCGACCGATGTGTGCACCATTCTGATACCAAACCTCTTTGATCAAGTTGCATATGTTGGTACTCACCGGCAAATTATCTGTGATGGGAAGGTCAGAAAAGGGGATCCCTTGGCCTTGTCCGAACTGGCGAGCCACCCGTTGGCCCAAGTAGAAAGTGGTGGAGCGAAGCCCAGCCAGCCAGATGAAGGAATGACCCGCACTCGTAATGAGATACCTGCTCAAACCTCAATGCGGAGGCACCCACGTGATGTCTGCCGATGTGATCCGCCAAAAGTGTCCAACCCATTCCTTGACGGTAGTGCAGTTTTGCCTGTATAAACCTCGCCTTGGAAGCATAGAAGGGGTATAGTCTGGATTCGACACCAGCCGAATGATCTTGAGATTCTCCTGAAGCCAGATCTGTAATAGAATGGGGCTGCCCGACGTGAAAGCATCACCTCTGGGATAGTAGCCGTCCAGCCCATGCAAAGTCTCAACCAAGAGGACAGTCATCACGTTGCCGGCACCACGCTTGCAAGAATCAACGATGTCCACCATCCTTGAGTCGATGAAGACATCGTAAGAAACGAAAAACATCTCTGCAAATAGGCACATAACCAAGGCAAAGTCCCTACGGTCGGAGTACACCGGGTTATGAGGGTCAGCCTCGCCAAAGAGTTCGGGGAAGCAAGTAATGTCAAGGTGGGTCCCATGAAGGAGAACCCTTGAGAAGTCAATATCAAAGCCGAAGGTTTCAATGAGCCACCGAGCAGGTGTCCTGCGGGAAGTGGGCACCATGGCCTCGCCGTGGTATTGCCTGTAATGGCGCAGAATTCCTCAAAAGTGGGACACAGTTCGTCTTGATTGAAATTGAACAAGTGGGTCCGGGTTGACCAGAAAACAGAAGCACCGCGGATCATCTCCCACTGAATGGGAAGCTTCCTCAGAGTAAAGAGAAACTTGAAATGATAGTTTTATTCTAGCACCGCTTGTACATTATTTGGGTATGAATTCACCCAGCAGTCGAGTCCTACCCGGTATTCTTCGATGTTAACCCGGGTTTGGCCAAGATTAGCCATTTTAGAAGGGAAATGAGCTAAAGGATGCAAAGCAGGAAAGAAGGAGAAGTTGGTTGGTGTGAGAAATAAGAAGAGCTCCCCCTCCCCTTTTATAACCTCCCAAAAACTCGGCCTAAATCATCAGTATTCCAAAAGGGGTTGTCTCCCCGTCCCCCCTAGCCAAAAGCAAGGTTCGAAAAGTCAAAAACCCAGCAGAAGGTGTCAGTCGTCCGTACGACGGCTCTTAGAAAAGCTGACATTTTCCTTGTCCTCATCCCTAGGCATTGAACCTTGTCCCCTTTATCATGAATATAACCGCAGCCGCCCTCTGAAATCCGGGCTTGATTCAGTGTTGGTCATTAATCGCGAGTCGGTGTCATTTAAAAAAAAAAAAAAAGAGTATCCGGAATTTCAGAATAAAAGAAAGATTGTGTTCGGTCAGAATAATCTAATTTTTATCTGTGTGAATCACATCTGCCACTGCATGCAAAGCTAACTTGCAGATCAACGGACGAAGCCGATCCTGTTATCCCTCCCAATAGAAAAAAAAATCAGTCGGGGTTAAAACAGCACCAGTGGATCACATAAAGCGGTGGTCTCTCGCTTAAAAAAGTACAAAAATCTCATCACACAGCAAAAACAAAGGCAGAAGAATCTGGACGGCGCAGAATGCAGCGTATCCTTGATTTTAGTTTGTGTACATAAATGGCTTCAGTTGTTTATTGCCCTCAGTTTTCTCGAAAGATCGGGATTACTTCCCCCGAACTGCGCAACGTCGTAGGTCCCCCTTTTGAAAAGATATGTTGTTTCAGCTTGGTCTTCTCCGGCGCCCGAGATTACCTCCCCGAACTGCGCAACGTCGTACGTTCTCCCTTCATGATTTCCATCCCTTTGCAAAGAGAGATCAAATCTCAATGCACCCTTTACTCGGATTGTACCTTGCGTCAACCCTTGAGTCGTGTTTGTCTTAAACCTTCTCTTAATTGTTCGATTCGGTTCTACTCAGAACTACGACTCGACTTGATTCCCACGGCGGGATACGTAGGCAGTTCACAACGTTGGACTCAGTCGCCAATTCTCGCAATTTGTTGGTCAAATACCAACCCCCCAGAAAAGAGACTTCGCTTCTCAATGCAACTCCCAACAATGCTATGTTGTTCCACCCTGGTCTTCTCGGGCGCCCGAGATTACCTCCCCCGAACTGCGCAACGTCGTACGTTCCGTAGTTGAAGTTATGTTATTCCACTTTGGTCATCTCGGGGGCCCGAGTTGTACCTCCCCATAACTACGCCGCAATTTGATTCCCGCAAGGGATACGTAGGCAGCTTACCTTGGTGAGCTCAGTCGCCCATTCTAATAACCATGTCTCAATGCCAACCCCCATCTCCAGCAAAGAGATATCGCATCTCAATGCTACCTCCTGCTTTAAATTTTAATAAACCTGAACTACGTTTGGTCTGATTCTCGAGAGAGATACGTAGGTAAACCGGGAAACCGGAACCGACCATTGTCTGTGTTTGATTGATAGTTTGAGTTAGAACTACGGAGGCTTGATTCTCAAAAGAGATACGTAGGAAGTCCTACCTTGGACCCAGCCGTTACACCCTAGACGAGATCGAGTGTCTCTTAGTGAATCGTAGAATCCCCTTTAACCAGGAGATTCGACGAGGGGCTCTGTAGATACCCTGATCTCGCACCCCTAAAAACCCACCTTGAATCGGTCTAAACCCGAAAATTGACCTAAAACCCTTGATTTGGCTATGCGGGACTGCCGTGAGCCTTATTGGTGCATCGAATGGATAAACGGACTTCAAATTCATGATCAGAGCGAAAAAACGAGCAAACAGGCAAAATTTTTGTTTTTCAAGGTGCGGGACCGGAAACGGGGCCCGCAACCCCCCGAACTGCTCGCTGTTATCCATTCTGTGCATTAAAAATATATTATTACCTTTCCTTGCTAATTGACATATTTCAGATATACCGGCGTGACCACAAAATTATTCCAAGCAACTTTCATGTTGGGCCTGCGGACAACCGGGACACCGGAGCGCGCACGACGGAGCGGAAAGCCGGAGCCAGAAAGATGGTTATCCAAATTGGAAAATATCTCAATATATCTTATCAACTGGTCAAGAAGAGCAAAAAATATATTATTGTCGTTCTTTGCTCATAAAAATATTTCAGATATACTGGCCTGACCAGAAAAATATTCCGAGCAACTTTCATGTTGGACTCGCGGACAACTGGGACACCGGAGACGCGCACAACGGAGCAGTTGCGGAGCGGAAAGCCGGAACAGAGATAAGGAAGATGACTTTAAGCCTTAGTCAAGAAGGATAGATGATGAATCCACCAATTTAAAATCTCCCCCCCCCCCTCCAAGTTACAACCAATTTACCACCTCCCTCCTCCTATATACACCACTCTCATCCATTTCAAAAAAAAGAGACACAAAAAACAAAAAGAAAAAAAACCCTACCATCCTCCACTCTCATTCTCTCTCAACAAGAACACCACCACCACACCATCACCACACCACCACTCATACACCACCCCTACACCACCCATAAATCACCAAACAAACCACAAAAAAAACACATCAAAGCCAAAACTTTGATCAAACACAAAGCAAAAAGAAAAGAAAAAGTCTTCCCTTGGTTGACAAAGGGAGCACCCATAATCTCAAAAGCTAGGTAAAACTCTATGTAAACCTTGGCTCTTTAGATATGTAAGCAATATTGGGAGTGGTTTGGAACCTAGTCAAATAATGACTAGGTTTCCTTCATCTTCCATGTTTTTTTTAGCTTTGTAAAGCTTTGTTTATGTATATAAATGATAATCATGTGATGCTAATACTCAATTTATTATGTTTATATATGTTCATAATAGTCATAATATTCATATGCTTTAATTTGTGTATGAAAATCTTCATGTTTCTCTCAAAGGGCGTAAATCTGCCCTCTTTGGCTTTCCTTCATGATCATGCATGTGAAAATCATTATTTGTTGAGAAATAGCTCTTGGATAATGTTTTTAACATGTTAAATATCAAAGTCCTTGAGTTTCATGCCTTGGTTTGAAGATATAGTAGTGTTTTGAGGTCTATAATCATGCCTCATATAATCAGTTTTTACTTTCTGTATAGAGTCTTGATTTTGATGAGCTTGTAAATCCATCTTAGATTGGTTTTCTGGTTTAGGTAAAAGAACAAAAGTTTTTCATAACATGTTTAAATATATGATCCTAAATTTTCATGTTCATATTCCATGCCTAGATCATATTTTAATGCATAAATTTGGGTCTCAGTGATTCTGAGTTGTTTATTCACTGTGGTACCTTGCTGTGTTCTTGGGCTTCAAACTTGATGAAAAATAATTTTCTGGACAAATATCAAAACATGGATTTTGTTCTACACGAACTCAGGATAATTATCATATTTTTTATACATTCTTTGGATCAATGGAAGTTCTCCTTTCAAACATATGTTTCAAACTCAAAAATTCAGATTCTGCACTTCCAGTTTCTGACATTGAAATGTCAGAAACCTTTTGAACCACTAAAACTCATCCTATGAACTCCAAATTTTGGTATCTTCATTTTTTATTCGTTATATTAAACTTTTGTTCTTTGGGTTTTGTCAGATTCCAAAGCGAAGATGGTGAAAATTGGTGATAAACATGCTAAGGTTTCTGTTTGCCTTTTCTGGGCTGAATTTTGTGATCAACTTTATTGCATGTGTTTGGGGCCTAAACTTGGTCCAAAAAGTATACAAAAACTCCCTTGTTATCCCTAGTATTCAGGGATTAACCCCCAATTTTTAGTTTTGGAATCGGATTGATTTTAGGACAGGTACGACGGCTCGGGGACGGAAAGTGTCACCGAAATCAACAAAAGAACCGTCGAGGATATTTATTATTATTTGTGGGATTTGTCTCCCCTATTTTTTGTATATGTGTAATTGTGTAATCTCCCCTCCCGTGGATTTATTATTGCTTGATATGATCAAAACCATTGTAACGCCTATCCTTAATCTCGTTAAATATTTGACTTATTTGTTAAATTCTTGACTTGCTTGTTAAATTCTTGACTAGCATATTTATATGCTATTTTATTTGAGTTAATTATTTAACTACTTTAGAAAATTAAGGTGGTTAAATGTCAAACTTGAAAGTTTAGGGGCCTTTTTGTCAAAGCTAGAACTTGAGGGGCCTAATTGCAATTTCTCGAAAGTTGTTAAGTTAAAGGCTGGGTTGCCTTCTCTGAATTTCATTCTCTTAATTCTTCTCGTACTTTCTCTCTGTCTCAGAGAGAAAGTTAAAGTTTTACCCTATTCTCGACTCCTCGAGCTTAATTATCCATCCGTTCGTGATTCTGGTCCCGGATAAATATTCGTGGCGTTGAATAGAGCGTTCCAGGCCGATCAGAAATTAATTTGGGTCAACTTGATTTTGGACTAGGTAAGTTATTGACTCCCCCTTACTAGTAATAACATGCATATATGTTATTCCCGATACTTGTTCTTGTTAAAATTGTGTTTTGAGCAATTTTTGTGATACTTGTAATTTTGGGACGAAGGGAGTATAAATATACTGCGTACAAAAGAAACTTGAAAAAATGGTTCAAATTGGTCCTCCTGGGTTTGTTGGTTTGTTAAAAGATTAGTATGAAATTATACTCCTATTCGTGAGACGGTAAAATAGTAACTTGATTTAAATATTATTAGAAAAATTGTACCATTATTTGTGGTACGGGAAAATGAATGGAAGTATCCCTAGATGATTATATTAGTATATTTTAAAATTGTACTTACACTTTTGGGGACGGTGAAATATTTCATTGGAATAAAAGGAAATTGTCCTATTATTTATGGGACGGTACAAGAAATGAATTAAGCTCGAAATAGTGTCTCGGGTATTGCCTAAGGGTTAGTAAAAGTATACTCCTACGCTTGGGACGGAGATTTCTAAGCCTGGAAAGAAATTTGGTATTTGCTAAAAATTGTACCAGGCGCCCGCCTGGTGGTACCTCGAGCGCCCGCCTGTTTCACTAGAAGTTTTGGGTTTCAAAAGTGTTTCAATGAGCGGCCGCCCGGTCTACCATAGGCGCCCGCCCGGTCCCCTGTTTCAACCATAGTGTTTTAAATCAAAATTAAATTGAAAGCTTATCCCTTGTTAAGGCATATAGCCTTAAGATAAGATGTCCTAGGAAGGGTTGTGACACCTTAGGGGTATCAGAAGTGAGTCTTGAACATGATTACTCATTAAATTAAAATGAGAACTTGAGTATAAAAGGAAGAACTCTTCTTTATGTCTTGAAAGTGCTATGAACAAGCACTTATGTGTTATACTTGTCTTGAAACCAATGATTGTGCACCTTAGGTGCATTAAAACAATGACTTGAGATTGAATATCCTATGTAGGGGATTATGAACTTGTAAGTATGATTGGTATAGCTCATTTACTTAATTTGAACTCAAAATATTCTTGGTCTAGGTTTAGGGTAATACTCTAGATGGCCTAGATGAGTGTTGTAGAACACTCTAGTACTGGAAAATAGTCCATTTGTGAACAAATGAAATGTGGACTTGAATCATAATTAAATGATAACTTGAGTATAAGAGTAGTAACTCGTTTATGTGTCTTGAAGTTAATGTTTGTGTACCTTAAGGGCACCAACTGATGTCTTGAGCTTGAATGTCCTAAGAAAAGGATTGGAAAATAATACGTGATAGATGTATAGTTCATCTTCCTAGCTTGAACTTGAAGTATAAGATAATTAACTCTTGTACATGTTTAACCATCCAAAGAAATGGATTGAGAACTTGGATATAATATGATAAAATCTTGTATATGTCTTGAATGTCTTGAAGGTCTTGAATGTCCTGAATGTCTTGAATGTCTTAAGTTGAGACAGTAACTTGAAGTATAAGACAATAAAATCTTGTACATGACTTGAACATCCAAATAATTGGGTTAAGACTTGAATATAAGATTATAAAATCTTGAACGTGCCTTGACACCAATATATGTGTATGGTAATAAACTTGAAAGATCCTTGATGTGTATATGCAAATCTTGCATATAGTTACTTGATAGAATGTGGCTTCTTGATTACTTGACATATGGTATGAATAACCAAAAGAGTTGGGATATGGAACTAGATGGAGAATGATTAACTCTACTACATACTTGAATTTAATACGTGTGTATTGTAAGTGCTATGAACAAAGACTAAAGTGCTAGTGATTGGTTTTAATCGTGTATATACTCAATGAAGTATATAAAGAATAAAGAAGATATCTTGTCTTGAAAGGGGTTCCTAAAGAAAATAGGGACTAGTGTAATATGAAGATAATTCATATAATCGTGAATACTACGATTTAAGTTAATAAGAATAACTACAGAACACAATATGTGTGGAAAATGTATTCGATTACTAACGATACATATACGTGAGATATGACTGTGACTAGGTATGATGTGACATATTCTTTTACGTATTTAGAGTCTAAGGTATTGGGCTCTATTTGATAGTAAGGGTATCGTGATAGACACTTTAATGTGTTAAACGTGATATGAATATGTACGTGCAAACTTGGCATGTGACAAAGTGATATAGAATGATATACCCTACTACTTGTTTGAGGTCTGTTATTAATAGACTCTAACTTGGATTGACTGTGTTATATGGACACTCTATGTGCCATTGTTAGATTGATTTGTCTTCGCAATGATTGCGTACGTGTATTTATATTCTCGTGAGCACATGATACATGATTACATGGTGAATATTCTCGTGAGCACATGATACATGATTACATGGTGCATATTTTCGTGAGCACATGATACATGATTACATGGTGCATAAAGACTGGTCCACTAGTATGGGACTTAGTTCTATTCTCGTAGTTCAAGTAAACATCTACTTGTGCATTCTTGTGTGAGTCCAGCTGGTTCTCCTTGCTTGTTCGGAAATATATAGGTTCACGCTTGTCGCGAGAGCTGGGGCTTAAGTGACAATCGGGTCCCTATGTATTTGCGCTTGACCCCTTATTACCGGCCATAGTAAGGGCATAGCTTCCTTGGTTGGAGCAATAAGCCTGACTTAAGTGATTGTTAAACTCGTGAACACCTCGTGAATCTTGTTCTTGGGAATGACACTGGTTACCAGGTCTTCTTATATACTGCATAGCAGTCTCTTGTTCTTGATCGTGGTTGTCCTCAGCTATACAAGCATCGACAACAATGGTATTCTTGGGAGGAATAAGGAAGGATTCAGGTAATGATACGTGATAGGCCTATATGCATCTTGGTGAGCTGGTCTAGCCTCTCACACTACTTGACTACTTGTTACCTGATCATATCTTGAGCTTGATTACTTGTTGGGTTGGCTTAGCCTCTCATATACTTGTTACTTGATGATACTTGATATATGATTACTTGAGTATCTACTTGAATTGCATGATAACATGTCATGTAGTTGCATGTTAATAGCTTACTGAGATTTATCTCACCCTTTATTTGTTTCCCCCCCCCCAGGAAAGCAGGGGATAGTAGGTAGTGAGGCTCGACATAGCTGGGAACGTACTCCGCAGGATGTTCTTGTTTGAGACTAGTGTCCTTTTACACATTGGTAAGGACGAGGTTGTATGAGTTATTAAACTCTGGGCTTGTTTTGGGGTAGACTCGTGTAGTACTTGTTGTCTCTAGTCAGTTCTTGATGCCAGCTTATTTGCTAGGCATGTCTTCCGCTGTATGTAACCATTTTGGTTTTAATTTTCTTGGTCTAGAACTCGTTGTGAGCTATCTTAGCTCCCTACTCTTGAGTGTATATATCATGTCAGTTTTATTTTTAACAGGTATTGTTCCTGTTTCCCGTTAGTTTCTTGTTTCTTGTTAGTTACGCGCACCAGGTTCGAGATTCTATTAGGGAATCCCGGGACTTGGGGCGTGTCAGGTTGGTATCAGAGCTATGGTTTAGCTCTAAGCCTGGATAGGGTCTATGGCCTAGGTTGAGTTAGTCTTGGGTGTGTTTTCGACGCCGAGTGCTTCGTTACTTGTTGTTATACCAGGCATAGGACTGGTGTTGATAGTGTTGATCCAATTGGATTAGATGGTTTGAGAATCGAGAGCGCGAGTCTTTAAAGACTTAGGCGTATCTATCTTGTCTAGTGGACATTGTTTCGTGCTATATATGCATGCTTGTCCTTATCTCGTGAATTACGTGAAAGTGTATTCTCTAGTAAGAGACTACATGCTTGATATCGTTATGTATAAGAGCTTGATAGAAGTGTGGGTGATAACACCCTATACGTTCTATGTTAACTTGGTCATGTTACCTAGATGGGACATTGATGTGATACGTGTTATGGCTTGGCTCTTACGTGTTATGATTTGGCTTTCTATATGTTATGCCATTCTTGTTTGCCACAATAAATGGTGAATAGTTCTATGCTAGTATGCTTGACTATATTTGTGAGCATGATATAATCATATATAATATTCATGTTCTGCATTGAAAGTCCAAAAAGGGGTCTCGAGATTATACTGGGTATTTAACCTATGTGATTGACAGTGGAATTTCTACGCCAAACCAGATGGATGTATCCATTCCTGATGAGAAACTTGGATTATCTTGAGTTGTTACAGTGCGAATACAGTGCTGACATCTGGATTAATGTTCTTGACCTCGATTGAGTTAAAAGAGTTGAAGATTCAACTTGAGAAATTTCTTGATAGAGGATATATTTATTTTGAAGTGAATGCCTGAAGTAACTATCTTTGTTGACCTATAAGTGGAAACAACCAAGGTATGCGTGTTCTTGAGATATTCTTGATCTTGTTAGAGATTCATTAATGAATTTCGAGGGCAGCTCTATTGTTAATTATTTGACACTGAGAGCTACATCTTTCGATGGATTTTCTCGATGGATTGATATACGTGAAGTCAGTTTTGAATATTGAAACGATGGATGACCACGACTCAGTATTTGAGATTGCCTAGTGGATTTGACCAGTATTACAGTGATCTGGAGGATATGACCAGTTCTATGATTTCTAGTGGATATGTCAAGTTTTACCAATATAGTGGATTGACTAATCGAGTCTGCTTGACTTTATGTGTTTCGATGTTATAATTGATACATCTTGATTGCATAGAATATTTATGAGCATACGTGTAATATTTATTTGTGAGTATATGTGTATAGTCTTGATGCTCTTGAGTTCTATTTGTTAATTATATATGTTATAATCTTGATCAGTAAAATTCGAGGACGAATTTTCTTTAAGGAGGGGAAGATGTAACGCCCATCCTTAATCTCGTTAAATATTTGACTTATTTGTTAAATTCTTGACTTGCTTGTTAAATTCTTGACTAGCATATTTATATGCTATTTTATTTGAGTTAATTATTTAACTACTTTAGAAAATTAAGGTGGTTAAATGTCAAAGTTGAAAGTTTAGGGGCCTTTTTGTCAAAGCTAGAACTTGAGGGGCCTAATTGCAATTTCTCGAAAGTTGTTAAGTTAAAGGCTGGGTTGCCTTCTCTGAATTTCATTCTCTTAATTCTTCTCGTACTTTCTCTCTGTCTCAGAGAGAAAGTTAAAGTTTTACCCTATTCTCGACTCCTCGAGCTTAATTATCCCTCCGTTCGTGATTCTGGTCCCGGATAAATATTCGTGGCGTTGAATAGAGCGTTTCAGGCCGATCAGAAATTAATTTGGGTCAACTTGATTTTGGACTAGGTAAGCTATTGACTCCCCCTTACTTGTAATAACATGCATATATGTTATTCCCGATACTTGTTCTTGTTAAAATTGTGTTTTGAGCAATTTTTGTGATACTTGTAATTTTGGGACGAAGGGAGTATAAATATACTGCGTACAAAAGAAACTTGAAAAAATGGTTCAAATTGGTCCTCCTGGGTTTGTTGGTTTGTTAAAAGATTAGTATGAAATTATACTCCTATTCGTGAGACGGTAAAATAGTAACTTGATTTAAATATTATTAGAAAAATTGTACCATTATTTGTGGTACGGGGAAATGAATGGAAGTATCCCTAGATGATTATATTAGTATATTATAAAATTGTACTTACACTTTTGGGGACGGTGAAATATTTCATTGGAATAAAAGGAAATTGTCCTATTATTTATGGGACGGTACAAGAAATGAATTAAGCTCGAAATAGTGTCTCGGGTATTACCTAAGGGTTAGTAAAAGTATACTCCTACTCTTGGGACGGAGATTTCTAAGCCTGGAAAGAAATTTGGTATTTGCTAAAAATTGTACCAGGTGCCCGCCTGGTGGTACCTCGAGCGCCCGCCTGTTTCACCAGAAGTTTTGGGTTTCAAAAGTGTTTCAATGAGCGGCCGCCCCGGTCTACCATAGGCGCCCGCCCGGTCCCCTGTTTCAACCATAGTGTTTTAAATCAAAATTAAATTGAAAGCTTATCCTTGTTAAGGCATATAGCCTTAAGATAAGATGTCCTAGCAAGGGTTGTGACACCTTAGGGGTATCAGAAGTGAGTCTTGAACATGATTACTCATTAAATTAAAATGAGAACTTGAGTATAAAAGGAAGAACTCTTCTTTATGTCTTGAAAGTGCTATGAACAAACACTTATGTGTTATACTTGTCTTGAAACCAATGATTGTGCACCTTAGGTGCATTAAAACAATGACTTGAGATTGAATATCCTATGTAGGGGATTATGAACTTGTAAGTATGATTGGTATAGCTCATTTACTTAATTTGAACTCGAAGTATTCTTGGTCTAGGTTTAGGGTAATACTCTAGATGGCCTAGATGAGTGTTGTAGAACACTCTAGTACTGGAAAATAGTCCATTTGTGAACAAATGAAATGTGGACTTGAATCATAATTAAATGATAACTTGAGTATAAGAGTAGTAACTCGTTTATGTGTCTTGAAGTTAATGTTTGTTACCTTAAGGGCACCAACTGATGTCTTGAGCTTGAATGTCCTAAGAAAATGATTGGAAAATAATACGTGAAAGATGTATAGTTCATCTTCCTAGCTTGAACTTGAAGTATAAGATAATTAACTCTTGTACATGTTTAACCATCCAAAGAAATGGATTGAGAACTTGGATATAATATGATAAAATCTTGTATATGTCTTGAATGTCTTGAAGGTCTTGAATGTCCTGAATGTCTTGAATGTCTTAAGTTGAGACAGTAACTTGAAGTATAAGACAATAAAATCTTGTACATGACTTGAACATCCAAATAATTGGGTTAAGACTTGAATATAAGATTATAAAATCTTGAACGTGCCTTGACACCAATATATGTGTATGGTAATAAACTTGAAAGATCCTTGATGTGTATATGCAAATCTTGCATATAGTTACTTGATAGAATGTGGCTTCTTGATTACTTGACATATGGTATGAATAACCAAAAGAGTTGGGATATGGAACTAGATGGAGAATGATTAACTCTACTACATACTTGAATTTAATACGTGTGTATTGTAAGTGCTATGAACAAAGACTAAAGTGCTAGTGATTGGTTTTAATCGTGTATATACTCAATGAAGTATATAAAGAATAAAGAAGATATCTTGTCTTGAAAGGGGTTCCTAAAGAAAATAGGGACTAGTGTAATATGAAGATAATTCATATAATCGTGAATACTACGATTTAAGTTAATAAGAATAACTACAGAACACAATATGTGTGGAAAATGTATTCGATTACTAACGATACATATACGTGAGATATGACTGTGACTAGGTATGATGTGACATATTCTTTTACGTATTTAGAGTCTAAGGTATTGGGCTCTATTTGATAGTAAGGGTATCGTGATAGACACTTTAATGTGTTAAACGTGATATGAATATGTACGTGCAAACTTGGCATGTGACAAAGTGATATAGAATGATATACCCTACTACTTGTTTGAGGTCTGTTATTAATAGACTCTAACTTGGATTGACTGTGTTATATGGACACTCTATGTGCCATTGTTAGATTGATTTGTCTTCGCAATGATTGCGTACGTGTACTTATATTCTCGTGAGCACATGATACATGATTACATGGTGAATATTCTCGTGAGCACATGATACATGATTACATGGTGCATATTTTCGTGAGCACATGATACATGATTACATGGTGCATAAAGACTGGTCCACTAGTATGGGACTTAGTTCTATTCTCGTAGTTCAAGTAAACACCTACTTGTGCATTCTTGTGTGAGTCCAGCTGGTTCTCCTTGCTTGTTCGGAAATATATAGGTTCACGCTTGTCGCGAGAGCTGGGGCTTAAGTGACAATCGGGTCCCTATGTATTTGCGCTTGACCCCTTACTACCGGCCATAGTAAGGGCATAGCTTCCTTGGTTGGAGCAATAAGCCTGACTTAAGTGAATGTTAAACTCGTGAACACCTCGTGAATCTTGTTCTTGGGAATGACACTGGTTACCGGGTCTTCTTATATACTGCATAGCAGTCTCTTGTTCTTGATCGTGGTTGTCCTCAGCTATACAAGCATCGACAACAATGGTATTCTTGGGAGGAATAAGGAAGGATTCAGGTAATGATACGTGATAGGCCTATGTGCATCTTGGTGAGCTGGTCTAGCCTCTCACACTACTTGGCTACTTGTTACCTGATCATATCTTGAGCTTGATTACTTGTTGGGTTGGCTTAGCCTCTCATATACTTGTTACTTGATGATACTTGATATATGATTACTTGAGTATCTACTTGAATTGCATGATAACATGTCATGTAGTTGCATGTTAATAGCTTACTGAGATTTATCTCACCCTTTATTTGTTTCCCCCCCAGGAAAGCAGGGGATAGTACGTAGTGAGGCTCGACATAGCTGGGAACGTACTCCGCAGGATGTTCTTGTTTGAGACTAGTGTCCTTTTACACATTGGTAAGGACGAGGTTGTATGAGTTATTAAACTCTGGGCTTGTTTTGGGGTAGACTCGTGTAGTACTTGTTGTCTCTAGTCAGTTCTTGATGCCAGCTTATTTGCTAGGCATGTCTTCCGCTGTATGTAACCATTTTGGTTTTAATTTTCTTGGTCTAGAACTCGTTGTGAGCTATCTTAGCTCCCTACTACATGTCAGTTTTGTTTTTAACAGGTATTGTTCCTGTTTCCCGTTAGTTTCTTGTTTCTTGTTAGTTACGCGCACCAGGTTCGAGATTCTATTAGGGAATCCCGGGAATTGGGGCGTGTCAGGTTGGTATCAGAGCTATGGTTTAGCTCTAAGTCTGGATAGGGTCTATGGCCTAGGTTGGGTTAGTCTTGGGTGTGTTTTCGACGCCGAGTGCTTCGTTACTTGTTGTTATACCAGGCACAGGACTGGTGTTGATAGTGTTGATCCAATTGGATTAGATGGTTTGAGAATCGAGAGCGCGAGTCTTTAAAGACTTAGGCGTATCTATCTTGTCTAGTGGACATTGTTTCGTGCTATACATGCATGCTTGTCCTTATCTCGTGAATTACGTGAAAGTGTATTCTCTAGTAAGAGACTACATGCTTGATATCGTTATGTATAAGAGCTTGATAGAAGTGTGGGTGATAACACCCTATACGTTCTATGTTAACTTGGTCATGTTACCAATATGGGACATTGATGTGATACGTGTTATGGCTTGGCTCTTACGTGTTATGATTTGGCTTTCTATATGTTATGCCATTATTGTTTGCCACAATAAATGGTGAATAGTTCTATGCTAGTATGCTTGACTATATTTGTGAGCATGATATAATCATATATAATATTCATGTTCTGCATTGAAAGTCCAAAAAGGGGTCTCGAGATTATACTGGGTATTTAACCTATGTGATTGACAGTGGAATTTCTACGCCAAACCAGATGGATGTATCCATTCCTGATGAGAAACTTGGATTATCTTGAGTTGTTACAGTGCGAATACAGTGCTGACATCTGGATTAATGTTCTTGACCTTGATTGAGTTAAAAGAGTTGAAGATTCAACTTGAGAAATTTCTTGATAGAGGATATATTTATTTTGAAGTGAATGCCTGAAGTAACTATCTTTGTTGACCTATAAGTGGAAACAACCAAGGTATGCGTGTTCTTGAGATATTCTTGATCTTGTTAGAGATTCATTAATGAATTTCGAGAGCAGCTCTATCGTTAATTATTTGACACTGAGAGCTACATCTTTCGATGGATTTTCTTGATGGATTGATATACGTGAAGTCAGTTTTGAATATTGAAACGATGGATGGCCACGACTCAGTATTTGAGATTGCCTAGTGGATTTGACCAGTATTACAGTGATCTGGAGGATATGACCAGTTCTATGATTTCTAGTGGATATGTCAAGTTTCACCAATATAGTGGATTGACTAACCGAGTCTGCTTGACTTTATGTGTTTCGATGTTATAATTGATACATCTTGATTGCATAGAATATTTATGAGCATACGTGTAATATTTATTTGTGAGTATATGTGTATAGTCTTGATGCTCTTGAGTTCTATTTGTTAATTATATATGTTATAATCTTGATCAGTAAAATTCGAGGACGAATTTTCTTTAAGGTGGGGAGGATGTAACGCCCATCCTTAATCTCGTTAAATATTTGACTTATTTGTTAAATTCTTTACTTGCTTGTTAAATTCTTGACTAGCATATTTATATGCTATTTTATTTGAGTTAATTATTTAACTACTTTAGAAAATTAAGGTGGTTAAATGTCAAAGTTGAAAGTTTAGGGGCCTTTTTGTCAAAGCTAGAACTTGAGGGGCCTAATTGCAATTTCTCGAAAGTTGTTAAGTTAAAGGCTGGGTTGCCTTCTCTGAATTTCATTCTCTTAATTCTTCTCGTACTTTCTCTCTGTCTCAGAGAGAAAGTTAAAGTTTTACCCTATTCTCGAGTCCTCGAGCTTAATTATCCCTCCGTTCGTGATTCTGGTCCCGGATAAATATTCGTGGCGTTGAATAGAGCGTTCCAGGCCGATCAGAAATTAATTTGGGTCAACTTGATTTTGAACTAGGTAAGCTATTGACTCCCCCTTACTTGTAATAACATGCATATATGTTATTCCCGATACTTGTTCTTGTTAAAATTGTGTTTTGAGCAATTTTTGTGATACTTGTAATTTTGGGACGAAGGGAGTATAAATATACTGCGTACAAAAGAACTTGAAAAAATGGTTCAAATTGGTCCTCCTGGGTTTGTTGGTTTGTTAAAAGATTAGTAGGAAATTATACTCCTATTCGTGAGACGGTAAAATAGTAACTTGATTTAAATATTATTAGAAAAATTGTACCATTATTTGTGGTACGGGGAAATGAATGGAAGTATCCTAGATGATTATATTAGTATATTATAAAATTGTACTTACACTTTTGGGGACGGTGAAATATTTCATTGGAATAAAAGGAAATTGTCCTATTATTTATGGGACGGTACAAGAAATGAATTAAGCTCGAAATAGTGTCTCGGGTATTGCCTAAGGGTTAGTAAAAGTATACTCCTACGCTTGGGACGGAGATTTCTAAGCCTGGAAAGAAATTTGGTATTTGCTAAAAATTGTACCAGGCGCCCGCCTGGTGGTACCTCGAGCGCCCGCCTGTTTCACCAGAAGTTTTGGGTTTCAAAAGTGTTTCAATGAGCGGCCGCCCGGTCTACCATAGGCGCCCGCCCGGTCCCCTGTTTCAACCATAGTGTTTTAAATCAAAATTAAATTGAAAGCTTATCCCTTGTTAAGGCATATAGCCTTAAGATAAGATGTCCTAGCAAGGGTTGTGACACCTTAGGGGTATCAGAAGTGAGTCTTGAACATGATTACTCATTAAATTAAAATGAGAACTTGAGTATAAAAGGAAGAACTCTTCTTTATGTCTTGAAAGTGCTATGAACAAGCACTTATGTGTTATACTTGTCTTGAAACCAATGATTGTGCACCTTAGGTGCATTAAAACAATGACTTGAGATTGAATATCCTATGTAGGGGATTATGAACTTGTAAGTATGATTGGTATAGCTCATTTACTTAATTTGAACTCGAAGTATTCTTGGTCTAGGTTTAGGGTAATACTCTAGATGGCCTAGATGAGTGTTGTAGAACACTCTAGTACTGGAAAATAGTCCATTTGTGAACAAATGAAATGTGGACTTGAATCATAATTAAATGATAACTTGAGTATAAGAGTAGTAACTCGTTTATGTGTCTTGAAGTTAATGTTTGTGTACCTTAAGGGCACCAACTGATGTCTTGAGCTTGAATGTCCTAAGAAAAGGATTGGAAAATAATACGTGAAAGATGTATAGTTCATCTTCCTAGCTTGAACTTGAAGTATAAGATAATTAACTCTTGTACATGTTTAACCATCCAAAGAAATGGATTGAGAACTTGGATATAAAGAATAAAGAAGATATCTTGTCTTGAAAGGGGTTCCTAAAGAAAATAGGGACTAGTGTAATATGAAGATAATTCATATAATCGTGAATACTACGATTTAAGTTAATAAGAATAACTACAGAACACAATATGTGTGGAAAATGTATTCGATTACTAACGATACATATACGTGAGATATGACTGTGACTAGGTATGATGTGACCTATTCTTTTACGTATTTAGAGTCTAAGGTATTGGGCTCTATTTGATAGTAAGGGTATCGTGATAGACACTTTAATGTGTTAAACGTGATATGAATATGTACGTGCAAACTTGGCATGTGACAAAGTGATATAGAATGATATACCCTACTACTTGTTTGAGGTCTGTTATTAATAGACTCTAACTTGGATTGACTGTGTTATATGGACACTCTATGTGCCATTGTTAGATTGATTTGTCTTCGCAATGATTGCGTACGTGTACTTATATTCTCGTGAGCACATGATACATGATTACATGGTGAATATTCTCGTGAGCACATGATACATGATTACATGGTGCATATTTTCGTGAGCACATGATACATGATTACATGGTGCATAAAGACTGGTCCACTAGTATGGGACTTAGTTCTATTCTCGTAGTTCAAGTAAACATCTACTTGTGCATTCTTGTGTGAGTCCAGCTGGTTCTCCTTGCTTGTTCGGAAATATATAGGTTCACGCTTGTCGCGAGAGCTGGGGCTTAAGTGACAATCGGGTCCCTATGTATTTGCGCTTGACCCCTTACTACCGGCCATAGTAAGGGCATAGCTTCCTTGGTTGGAGCAATAAGCCTGACTTAAGTGAATGCTAAACTCGTGAACACCTCGTGAATCTTGTTCTTGGGAATGACACTGGTTACCGGGTCTTCTTATATACTGCATAGCAGTCTCTTGTTCTTGATCGTGGTTGTCCTCAGCTATACAAGCATCGACAATAATGGTATTCTTGGGAGGAATAAGGAAGGATTCAGGTTGTTGGTAGTGGTGCCCTAGGCACGTTTAATAAACGTTGTAATTGTTATCATTTATTTCATATCAATAAAGAGATGTTTTGATTATTATTGTTGTTCATGTTTACTTATAATAATCTCCGTCCCTAGTACTTGTTGAGCACTAGTATAAAGGTTAAATGATCATGGGATGATCATGTTAGATTTATGGGTACTTGTTTGGAACAAGGTACTGGACATGACCCGCTCTATGAGATTTATGTCATGGTCTATGTCGTACATATATCTCATATTAGTTATTTCATTTGAATCCTTAGACATGAAGTTATTATAGTCTTCCACTTGATGAACATTATGTTTGACATATTCAAACGCTACTTTTAACCGAGTAGTTATAAAGGGTATGATTGGCATAATCGGAATCCCGTTGGGAAGAATAATAAGCTAAATGGATTTGTCCCTCCTCGGAGAGATGTCAAGCTTGGGCCACTCGTAGGAATGATGTTGATGAAATGTTCGGCCGGACTCAGATGAATTGATTGGATCAATGTCATTTGGATTATCAACATATTCAGAATCGAGAAAGTATTGAACAAAACAAGTTGACTGTTTGACCATGACTTGTGTTCAATGACATCGTGGACAAAGGGATTGTGACATATTCTAAAGGAATGCAAACTTGTGTCTAGTTATACTATTTGGGTAGGTATGACGGTTTGCTAGAACCTAATCATATCTTATGGGATCATGTTTGAGCTCATTGCCAACTTAGTATAATCCTAGAGGGTCACACACAATAGAACGAATCTTTAAAAAGGACTATATTGGAATTTTGGAAATTCTGGACATTCTGAAGAGTGGGCGACCGCACAGTATTGACTGGGCGGCCGCACACTTAGGACAGTTTTGTACCAGTTTTGCTTCAGATAGTTGTGCGACCGCACAATGATTTTGGGCGGCCGCACAGTGCTGTCGGGTGGCAGATTCCTAATTTGATTTGGAAACGAATTTTGGAAGGATTTTGACACAAGTTTCCTATTTGGAATAGGTCATACTTGTGTATAAAAGACCAAATTCGGCCAGCACTCTAGGCCAATGTTTTTGTGAGTCTCAAAGAGTTTGAGAGAGGGTTTATTTTGTTCCAAGACATTCTTGGTTGAGGAACAAAATAATACACAAAATAAATTCCATATAGTTCTTTTAATTGTGAAAAGTGTTTCACAATTTGGTCTAGCAACCAAGATCAAAGAAGCTCCTTTGATATTCGTTCGAAGTGTGGATACCGCTAGAGGGTGAAAATCATCATCTTCAAAGTTCGTGTTCAAGCTTTGTGATCGTGATCAAGTCTTCAAACCTCCACCAAAGACCAAGAGAATTTGATAGCCATCAAGGGTTAGTTTATTCTTTTATTCTTATGTTGTATTTGATTTAATCATATGAACGGATCCATGGCTTTGGGTTTCTTAAAATTTTAAATGCTAAATTCCGATGCGCATGTTACTTGGAAACCCAACAGTGGTATCAGAGCCCCGTTCATGTTGATTAATTCAATACTTGGATCATGTTATGTGTATGTAAATTGTTTATGTGCCTTGCATGATTTGAATATTGGAATATATGTTGTTTATGTGTTATGTGATTTTATGTGGTTTATTGTTTTGCAACTTTAATCGCACGATTCAATCGCAATAAATAAATTATGGTGGATTCAGAATTGTTGATTATTAATTTTTGATTGGATCAAAGTTTTAATAATCGGGGAAAAACAATTTTGAGACAAAATTTTCGAACTTTGAAAATTCTGCACATTCTGATGGCACCGGGCGACCGCACAAAACGCCTTGGGCGGCGCACAGTTTTGGGCGACCGCACAAGGGTTTTTGGGCGGCCGCACAAGTTGACCAGAAGGTCTGATTTTGGTTGAAAAACCAGAATCTGGAATTTTTCGAAAGATTCAACAAAACCAGTAACAGAACCAGTCCAGACTTGCTGATCTGGAAATGGTTTTGGGTAGTTGGTTTGTGTGTGGATTTTGGGGTTTGATTTTCCTATTTGTTTTAGTCTTGTGATTCTAAGATTGGTTCAAGGTTTGGATGGCTAATCTGCGTTCATCGAGATTGTGTTTCCCAAACTTGATCGCAATCAAAGTTTCAATTAGAATTATGAAGAGTTCATAATTGCTAAAATTGAGAAACAATGTTCTTGATTCAATGATTGGAGATCCATGTGGAATTGTGAATGCAAT
Source organism: Campanula takesimana (assembly GCA_026119855.1). NCBI lineage: Eukaryota > Viridiplantae > Streptophyta > Magnoliopsida > Asterales > Campanulaceae > Campanula > Campanula takesimana. Next base: position 221,981 of record JAOWBW010000108.1, on the reverse strand, counting down.
TGGCCTACGTTCATCGAGACCATCTATTGCTTAGTTTCGGCCACATGGACTACTTTCTTGGTTTCTTGAATTAGTGCGGGATTGTGGTTGCCTAATGGCTTAGTTCGACCGCACTTCTTGTTGTCTTGATTTGGAGATAATAACCAAAGTTGAAATAGTCTCATCCTCATAATTATAGAGAAACTAATGACACATAAATACCATGCTTAAATTAATGGAGATTAATTTAGTGGCTAAACTTGATGTATAACATGTTTATATTATGTGCTCATAAATGTGTTATATGCTATATGTGATGAACCTTCAAAGAAAGTTTTAAGTCCTTTTGCCATGCCATGATTAAAACACTTGTTTATACATGAGTAATTTTATGTGGGCTCGCCAAAGCGAGGTGCATTGATTTTATTCATGTTTGAGCAAGATGAGTGAATAAGAGTTTCCTATGCGTTTAAAATGGTTGGACTTAATTAAACGTCAAAACAGTTTTGGGCTTAAGGCAAAGATGAGATTTAACATGCTTTTTGAAATTGGATTTCTTAAAGAATCTCATGAAAAGAACTGAGAGTCATATGAGATATGATTGACAAGAGTTATCTACCTAATTGATTTAATTTTGAGCGGTGCGCCAAAGCGTACTCAAAATTAGATTAAAGCGGGATCTCAACCCATTTAAATTATATTATACATTGGATGTATATGAATGTTATATAATTTAGTGGGAGTATTTTGTTTTAAAATACATTTTTTTTTATCTCTTTAATGAAAAATCAGTACTTATTAAATTTTGGAAATTTTGCATATTTGTAGATAATGACTAATAACACTCAATCAATGTCGTTGCGATCGATCCTTGAGAAGGATAAGCTCGAAGAGAATGGTACTAACTTTATGGATTGGATCCGAAGCATAAGAATCGTTCTTAGGCAAGAAGATAAGTTGTACATTCTCGATGGGCCTCTCCCTGCTGAACCACCGCCTACTGCCCCTAGGGTAGAAAGAGACAATTACAAGAAACATCGTAATGATTCTAGAGATGTAAGTTGTCTCATGCTTGCTGCTATGTGTTCAAAACTCCAACAAAGTTTGGAACATTTGGAAGCCTATGAGATAGGCGTGGAGTTGAGAACCATGTTTCAAGAGCAAGCTAGACAAGAGAGGTACAAGACCATTGTTGCATTCACTACTTGTAAAATGAATGAAGGGCAACAAGTTAGTCCTCACTTTCTTAAAATGAAAGGTTATATAGAGCACCTTGAGAAACTTGGCTATCCAATCCCATTGGAGCTAGCCACGGATCTCATTCTTAATTCATTGCCTAAAAGTTATAATCAGTTTGTAATGAATTATAACATGCATGGAATGGATAAGAATCTCTCTGAGTTGCATGGGATGCTCAAAACTGCAGAGATGAAAATTGTGGAGAAAGGTTCTCCCGTGCTCTTGGTTCATGATGGGAAGAAGCCTGGTGCCAAAGGCAAGGGTAAGGCAAAAGTTGTCAAACCCAAGATAAGCAAGGCAAAGGTTGCCAAGGCTTCTGAGGCAAAACCCGATTCACAAAAGGATGCAATCTGTTTCCATTGTCAAGAAATTGGTCATTGGAAACGTAATTGCAAGGCTTTCTTGGAAGAGCAAAAGAAGAAGAAGAGCAGCAAGGCTGCGTCGACTTCAGGTATCTATATGATAGATATTCTCCTTTCTACCACTGATTCTTGGGTATTGGATACCGGATGTGGTTCTCACATTTGTCTAAATGTGCAGGGACTAAAGAATAAGAGACTGCTTAAAGAAGGTGAAGTAGATCTACGCGTGGGGAATGGAGCAAGAGTTGCTGCATTAGCCGTAGGGACTTATGAAGTCACTTTACCTTCCGGATTAATTCTTGTTTTGAACAATTGTTATTATGTTCCGGATTTAAGCAGAAATATTATTTCAATTTCTTGTTTGGATAATGAAGGTTTTAAGTTTCTTATTGAGAATAAGAAATTTTCTATTCATTTAAATGATGTGCTTTATGGTATTGCTAATTCATTTAATGGCCTTTATATCTTGGATGTCAAGAATGAAAATAATGTCTATCATGTAAATAATAAATCTAAACCTAATGATGTAAATCATACTTATTTGTGGCATTGCCGTCTTGGTCATATTAATGAGAAGCGTATCTCAAAACTCCATGGGGACGGACTTTTGGGTTCATGTGACTTAGAGTCATATGATACTTGTGATTCGTGACTTCTTGGAAAAATGACTAAGACACCTTTTACCAAGTTGGGTGAAAGGGCAAGCGACTTATTGGGGTTGATACATTCCGATGTATGCGGACCATTAAGTAGCAATGCTAGGGGAGGATTTCAATACTTCATAACCTTCACTGATGATTATAGTAGATTTGGGTATGTTTACCTAATGAAACATAAGAGTGAAGCATTTGAGATATTTAGAATATTTCAAAATGAAGTAGAAAAACAACTTGGCAAAAGTATTAAAGCACTTCGATCAGATCGTGGTGGTGAATACTTAAGTCAAGAATTTGATGATCATCTAAAGAATTGTGGAATAGTTTCACAATTGACTCCACCCGGAACACCACAATGGAATGGTGTGTCCGAGAGGAGGAATCGGACTTTGTTAGACATGGTTCGATCAATGATGAGTCAAGTTGATCTTCCAATATCCTTTTGGGGTTACGCTCTAGAAACCGCTGCTTTCACACTAAATCGTGTTCCAACTAAATCGGTTCAAAAGACTCCATATGAGATGTGGAGCGGAAAGAAGCCTTGTCTATCTTTCATGAAGGTTTGGGGTTGTGAAGTTTTTGTCAAAAGACTTATCTCAGACAAACTTGCACACAAATCTGATAAATGTCTTTTCGTGGGATATCCTTGTTAACCCCTAAACGAGGCTTAGTTATAAATACCGCAAGTGCACGGGTTATTGATAGTATAGTAATGTGCAAGTACGGTCGATCCCACGGAGAAAACGTTACTTTAGAAAATGTTTGCTTTGATGAAAGAATAGTAAAAAGTGTGACTGGGGGGTTAAATTATTTTGTCACTGAACTAGAAATATATTGCACAATACTCTAATTTTGAATTGAAAACTCTTATGAAGAAATACTTCCTGGGATTGGGACTCAAACAATCAAATGTTCATCAAGTAATCATGCTCTTTTTAGTTTAAAGTTTCATTTTAGATCAAGGATGGTATGCTTGGCCTACACTACTTCTCACGATCAAGCAAGTAGCGTTTGTATTCTCATACTAATTATGCCCTAACTGTTTGAGAAATCCGTTTATGTTGTCCCCGCCCTGTCACAAACGGGCATTCCGGCTTATCTCTAGCTGACCATAATTAGTAAGAATCCATTAAGTTTTCTTTATGAAAATCGGCATACTTCCACTCAAGGAGCACCCCTAGGCCATTAACCTACTCTCGTGATTAATGAAACCCAGTCTATTCATATGGTTCCGTTAGTCAAGATTCCACTCTCGCTCCATCTCTTGACTAACTAAGATTCATACAAATCATGGAGCTCATCATGGTTGTAGGCATTTTAGTACAATATGAAGAGATTGTTTAAGATGAAGAGAAGAAAAATAGATGAACATGAATTAAAGTGATGAACAAATGATGCTGAGTTTCCAACCCCAAGAAAAAGGGAGGATTACTCACAAGCCATTATAAAACAAGATAAACAAGATTTAAGTAAAGCAATATAAAGATAAGAGAAGAAGAAAACTTAGTCTTGTATTGATGAAAGAAATAAGGGCTGCAAATAATTCTGTAAGAATATGTATTGCCTTTCCTCAAGAACATCTCAAAAAAAGATGTAAAATAATAATATTGTGAGACTAAATTTTACTAGAGTAATGTTACAATAATTTCTGGATCCTTCCCGGATGATAAAATCTGATGTAGAAGTCTTCTTATATAGGCTTTGGGGTAAAGAGAGGTGACTTTTCCCGGATAACTTCTTGAAGAGGTCCCAATTGAAAAGGCACCTTTTTGCTGAAACGGGGGGTGCTCGGCCGAGTCAAGGAAGGTGCTCGGCCGAGCAAGCCTTTGAAAATTTTAACTTTTCCTTCTGATGCTCATGCTCGGCCGAGTCAAGGGAGGTGCTCGGCCGAGCACCTGCTGGAACTCTCTTATTCTTCAATTTTCTTTGTCCAGCTATTTTACTTTTTACTTGTTTGTTCTTCCTCCTTCCAAATCATGCCCAAAGCTATCATTATGCTCCACAATCCTGTATTAATCACAAAACTACACCACCAAGCATATTATCCGTGTATTGAAGTAAAATGAGATGAGTTAAGCTATATATTTACTAAATTGAAGTAAAAAGATAATATTTTTGGACCTTAAATGACTATAAAATAGTCATTTATCAACTCCCCCACACTTAGATCTTGCTTGTCCTCGAGCAAGTTTAAACATTTGAAAAGAGAGGGGTGTAAATGACAATAGTAAGAAAAATAAAGAAGGTCATCAATGCTCCCTTGGAATATTGTTATATAATACTGCCCTCATAAAATCCTTTTGTTCTAAATTTTCCGTCTCAAGAAATTTGTGAAGAAGAATGTAGGATAATATTGAAAAGTAAAGAGAAAAGTTTGAATGTTAATATAACATGAATAAATTCCATTGAATAAGAGCATATTGAGATAACCAAATGAAGTTGTGGGACATAAGTATGAATTAAGAATTATATTCACTCTTTTAGAGTGCTTTGTGAATAAATTTTTCATGCTTGGAAATACATTTCTTTAACTATGATTTTTATTCTTTATCAAAGATATTCATAAATTGCTATGCTCTTTGAATCACAAAAATTGATGAAAGGCGGAGGATGATAGTGGAAAAAGGCTCGAGAATTGATTAATTAGACGTGGCAATTGAGTTTCTTGCTTCTAAATTGTCACACTCTATAATGATATATTCATTTAGATATTTGAGTGGACAATCAAAAGAAGATTATGTTTGATTAATTAGCCTTTTAAAAGTGGAAATGGAAAGATGAATTAAAGTGAAATTTTGTGATTCATAAGCATAACAAAAGATGAAAACCTTTGAAAAAGAGTAGAAATGAAAGTTTTTGATATGTATATACAAGAATGTTTTAAAAGTCTCACAAGTATATTGTATCCAAACTAAATGCCCACAAACTCATTAATAATGTAATGCTTCTATTCAATAGTATTTAAAAGTCTATATTAATTTTGAAAGTTTTCCATTTATAATCCAATACAATCCTAAGTTATTTTTATTAAATTTTTCAAGAAGTAAAAGTTAGAAGGAAAAAGTTTTACTTAGGCAAATGATAATAAAGATAACATTCTCATCAATGGGAGCATTGGCAATTTTTTTTTTTTTTTTTTTTTTTTGAATTGAAATATCGGGAACATAGCCCTTACATTTTCTTTTTGAAAAGAAAAACATAAAAACTGCTAGAAATAATTAAACATAGTAAAAATACTAAAAACTAAAAATGAGAAAAGAAATTTAAAAAGAAAAGAAATTAAAAAGACAGATACTACCCCCCCACATTTAAATGAAACATTGTCCCTCATGTTTTTTAAAAAGGAGAAATGAAAAATTGGGACAAAACTAATTAGAGGAGAGGGAGAAAAAGAGGTACCGACTAGAATAGTGGTGGCGGGATCCTTCTTCGTTCTGTGCCATGTTTCCTTCTAGCACTTCTCTAAGTCTTCTTAACCTTTCGTGAAAGGTTCTTTCAGGTTCCGGATCAAGCTCTTCAAGTATGGTCCGGGCTCTTTTCATATACTTCGAGAGTACCTAAAGAAAAAAAATAAAAATTCAAAGACACAAATTCTTCGAAGGGATGTTAAATAATAAAAATAAATAAAATTAAAACTAAAGACTTAAAAACACAAAGCAAAAAAAATTCAGAAAGTAAACAGTTGTCCCCGGCAACGGCGCCAAAAACTTGTTAGGTTTATTTCCGCAAGTGCACGGGTTATTGATAGTATAGTAATGTGCAAGTACGGGTCGATCCCACGGAGAAAACGTTACTTTAGAAAATGTTTGCTTTGATGAAAGAATAGTAAACAGTGTGACTGGGGGGTTAAATTATTTTGTCACTGAACTAGAAATATATTGCACAATACTCTAATTTTGAATTGAAAACTCTTATGAAGAAATACTTCCTGGGATTGGGACTCAAACAAACAAATGTTCATCAAGTAATCATGATCTTTTTAGTTTAAAGTTTCATTTTAGATCAAGGATGGTATGCTTGGCCTACACTACTTCTCACGATCAAGCAAGTAGCGTTTGTATTCTCATACTAATTATGCCCTAACTGTTTGAGAAATCCGTTTATGTTGTCCCCGCCCTGTCACAAACGGGCATTCCGGCTTATCTCTAGCTGACCATAATTAGTAAGAATCCATTAAGTTTTCTTTATGAAAATCGGCATACTTCCACTCAAGGAGCACCCCTAGGCCATTAACCTACTCTCGTGATTAATGAAACCCAGTCTATTCATATGGTTCCGTTAGTCAAGATTCCACTCTCGCTCCATCTCTTGACTAACTAAGATTCATACAAATCATGGAGATCATCATGGTTGTAGGCGTTTTAGTACAATATGAAGAGATTGTTTAAGATGAAGAGAAGAAAAATAGATGAACATGAATTAAAGTGATGAACAAATGATGCTGAGTTTCCAACCCCAAGAAAAAGGGAGGATTACTCACAAGCCATTATAAAACAAGATAAACAAGATTTAAGTAAATCAATATAAAGATAAGAGAAGAAGAAAACTTAGTCTTGTATTGATGAAAGAAATAAGGGCTGCAAATAATTCTGTAAGAATATGTATTGCCTTTCCTCAAGAACATCTCAAAAAAAGATGTAAAATAATAATATTGTGAGACTAAATTTTACTAGAGTAATGTTACAATAATTTCTGGATCCTTCCCGGATGATAAAATCTGATGTAGAAGTCTTCTTATATAGGCTTTGGGGTAAAGAGAGGTGACTTTTCCCGGATAACTTCTTGAAGAGGTCCCAATTGAAAAGGCACCTTTTTGCTGAAACAGGGGGTGCTCGGCCGAGTCAAGGAAGGTGCTCGGCCGAGCAAGCCTTTGAAAATTTTAACTTTTCCTTCTGATGCTCATGCTCGGCCGAGTCAAGGGAGGTGCTCGGCCGAGCACCTGCTGGAACTCTCTTATTCTTCAATTTTCTTTGTCCAGCTATTTTACTTTTTACTTGTTTGTTCTTCCTCCTTCCAAATCATGCCCAAAGCTATCATTATGCTCCACAATCCTGTATTAATCACAAAACTACACCACCAAGCATATTATCCGTGTATTGAAGTAAAATGAGATGAGTTAAGCTATATATTTACTAAATTAAAGTAAAAAGATAATATTTTTGGACCTTAAATGACTATAAAATAGTCATTTATCAATCCTAAGGAAACTAAAGGATATTACTTTTACAACCGAGAGGACAACAAAGTGTTTGTTGCCTGAACTGGTGTCTTTCTAGAGAAAGAGTTTCTCTCCAAAGAAATCAGTAGGAGTAAAATAAATCTTGAAGAAATTCGAGACCCAGAAAATAACATTGAACCAATGGTGGAGCAAGAACAAGAACCACAAGGAGTTGTGGAACCTGTTCAAAGTACACAAGCAACTCGCAGATCTAGTAGGTTACGATCCGAGCCCGAGAGATATGGATTTCTCGTAACGGATAGTAATGAGGTAGAAATCATTGAGAATGATGAACCGTCAACCTACCAAGAGGCGATGTCTTCTCCTGATTCTGACAAGTGGCTTGGAGCCATGGAATCCGAATTGCAATCCATGCAAGACAATCAAGTTTGGAATTTGATTGATGCGCCCGAAGGTGTAAAAACCATAGGATGCAAATAGGTCTTCAAGAAGAAGACTGACATGGATGGGAAGGTGCATACTTACAAAGCTAGGCTTGTAGCGAAGGGTTATAGGCAAGTTCATGGTATTGACTATGATGAGACCTTTTCACCCGTAGCAATGATCAAGTCTATAAGAATTTTGCTTGCCATTGCCACATATCATGACTATGAAATATGGCAGATGGACGTCAAAACCGCTTTCCTGAATGGAAAACTCCAAGAGGATGTGTATATGACACAACCAGAAGGTTTTGAACAAGATTCTAAGGTATTCAAATTGCAGAGATCCATCTATGGATTGAAGCAAGCTTCTAGGAGTTGGAATCTCCGTTTTGATGAATCGGTCAAAGAGTTTGGTTTCATCAAGAACGAAGATGAGCCTTGTGTATACAAGAAGATTAGTGGGAGCATAGTGCTATTCCTTATTTTATATGTGGATGACATATTGCTCATTGGAAACGACATTCCTACACTTCAGTCTGTGAAGACTTGGTTAGGAAAGTGCTTCGCAATGAAAGATATGGGTGAAGCCGCATATATTCTTGGCATTAAGATCTATAGAGATAGATCAAGGAGGCTACTTGGTTTAAGCCAAAGTACATACATTGACAATGTCATTAGAAGATTCCGTATGGAAAATTCTAAGAGAGGAACCTTGCCCGTGTTACATGGAGTTTCTCTAAGCAAGACTCAATGTCCTAAGACAAAAGATGAGCGTGAGAAAATGAATGATGTTCCATATGCTTCGGCAATTGGGTCCATCATGTATGTCATGATTTGTACTAGGCCAGATGTATCTTATGCTTTGAGCATGACAAGTAGATACCAATCCGACCCTGGCGAAAATCACTGGATAGCTGTAAAAGCGATTCTTAAGTACTTGAGAAGGACTAAAGACTCGTTTTTGGTCTATGGAGGAATGGAAGATGATCTCGTTGTAAATGCTTACACGGATGCAAGCGTCCAAACTGACAAAGATGATAGCCGATCGCAATCGGGTTTTGTGTTTATGTTAAATGGTGGAGCTGTAAGCTGGAAGAGTTCCAAGCAAAGTACAACCACTGATTCTACAACAGAAGCTGAGTATATTGCTGCATCGGATGCTGCAAAGGAAGCTGTTTGGATTAAGAAGTTCATAACTGAACTTGAAGTGGTTCCTAGTATTGCTAATCCAATAGACCTTTATTGTGATAATAATGGTGCTATTGCTCAAGCAAAGGAACCAAGAGCACATCAGAAATCCAAACACATACTTAGGCGTTTTCATATCATTCGAGAGATCGTTGATAGGGGAGACGTAAATATATGCAGAGTACCTACTGATGACAATGTTGCGGACCCGCTAACAAAGGGACTTCCACAAGCTAAACATGATGGTCATGTTAGGTCCATGGGTATTAGATACATGGGAGATTGGACCTAGGGCAAGTGGGAGATTGTTGGTAGTGGTGCCCTAGGCACGTTTAATAAACGTTGTAATTGTTATCATTTATTTCATATCAATAAAGAGATGTTTTGATTATTATTGTTGTTCATGTTTACTTATAATAATCTCCGTCCCTAGTACTTGTTAAGCACTAGTATAAAGGCTAAATGATCATGGGATGATCATGTTAGATTTATGGGTACTTGTTTGGAACAAGGTACTGGACATGACCCGCTCTATGAGATTTATGTCATGGTCTATGTCGTACATATATCTCATATTAGTTATGTCATTTGAATCCTTAGACATGAAGTTATTATAGTCTTCCACTTGATGAACATTATGTTTGACATATTCAAACGCTACTTTTAACCGAGTAGTTATAAAGGGTATGATTGGCATAATCGGAATCCCGTTGGGAAGAATAATAAGCTAAATGGATTTGTCCCTCCTCGGAGAGATGTCAAGCTTGGGCCACTCGTAGGAATGATGTTGATGAAATATTCGGCCGGACTCAGATGAATTGATTGGATCAATGTCATTTGGATTATCAACATATTCAGAATCGAGAAAGTATTGAACAAAACAAGTTGACTGTTTGACCATGACTTGTGTTCAATGACATCGTGGACAAAGGGATTGTGACATATTCTAAAGGAATGCGAACTTGTGTCTAGTTATACTATTTGGGTAGGTATGACGGTTTGCTAGAACCTAATCATATCTTATGGGATCATGTTTGAGCTCATTGCCAACTTAGTATAATCCTAGAGGGTCACACACAATAGAAAGAATCTTTAAAAAGGACTATATTGGAATTTTGGAAATTCTGGACATTCTGAAGAGTGGGCGACCGCACAGTATTGACTGGGCGGCCGCACACTTAGGACAGTTTTGTACCAGTTTTGCTTCAGATAGTTGTGCGACCGCACAGATGATTTTGGGCGGCCGCACAGTGCTGTCGGGTGGCAGATTCCTAATTTGATTTGGAAACGAATTTTAGAAGGATTTTGACACAAGTTTCCTATTTGGAATAGGTCATACTTGTGTATAAAAGACCAAATTCGGCCAGCACTCTAGGCCAATGTTTTTGTGAGTCTCAAAGAGTTTGAGAGAGGGTTTATTTTGTTCCAAGACATTTTTGGTTGAGGAACAAAATAATACACAAAATAAATTCCATATAGTTCTTTTAATTGTGAAAAAGTGTTTCACAATTTGGTCTAGCAACCAAGATCAAAGAAGCTCCTTTGATATTCGTTCGAAGTGTGGATACCGCTAGAGGGTGAAAATCATCATCTTCAAAGTTCGTGTTCAAGCTTTGTGATCGTGATCAAGTCTTCAAACCTCCACCAAAGACCAAGAGAATTTGATAGCCATCAAGGGTTAGTTTATTCTTTTATTCTTATGTTGTATTTGATTTAATCATATGAACGGATCCATGGCTTTGGGTTTCTTAAAATTTTAAATGCTAAATTCCGCTGCGCATGTTACTTGGAAACCCAACACAGGTAATGATACGTGATAGGCCTATGTGCATCTTGGTGAGCTGGTCTAGCCTCTCACACTACTTGACTACTTGTTACCTGATCATATCTTGAGCTTGATTACTTGTTGGGTTGGCTTAGCCTCTCATATACTTGTTACTTGATGATACTTGATATATGATTACTTGAGTATCTACTTGAATTGCATGATAACATGTCATGTAGTTGCATGTTAATAGCTTACTGAGATTTATCTCACCCTTTATTTGTTTCCCCCCCCCCCAGGAAAGCAGGGGATAGTACGTAGTGAGGCTCGACATAGCTGGGAACGTACTCCGCAGGATGTTCTTGTTTGAGACTAGTGTCCTTTTACACATTGGTAAGGACGAGGTTGTATGAGTTATTAAACTCTGGGCTTGTTTTGGGGTAGACTCGTGTAGTACTTGTTGTCTCTAGTCAGTTCTTGATGCCAGCTTATTTGCTAGGCATGTCTTCCGCTGTATGTAACCATTTTGGTTTTAATTTTCTTGGTCTAGAACTCGTTGTGAGCTATCTTAGCTCCCTACTCTTGAGTATATATATCATGTCAGTTTTGTTTTTAACAGGTATTGTTCCTGTTTCCCGTTAGTTTCTTGTTTCTTGTTAGTTACGCGCACCAGGTTCGAGATTCTATTAGGGAATCCCGGGACTTGGGGCGTGTCAACCATTCTTGAAAACCAATCGGGGAATCCACTCAAACCGAGTTCCCGGTTGTGAATAAAAATGAAACTTCCTAGAATAGGAAGACCTCCATATATATTTCATCACCATTTTTTGGTAGGGCATAAAATCCAAATTAAAAGTCATAAAATTGAATATAAGTGGCACGCATATAGAGACCATCACGGGCGAGAAGAGTGCCTAACCCCTTCTCTTCTCGTAACTTAGCCCCCGAACCAATTTTCTCAAAAAAGGTTTTTTCTTCATTTTTCCTAAAATCAAAATGAGGTGGCGACTCTTGCAATCAAATCACAGCATCAAGAGGAAACCATTGTGTGAGAACCGAGCGCATTTCCAAAAGCGCATCAGCACGAGACGGGCGCGAATCGCTTTCACGGGCGGTCATTTCGCGGTGATCCGATCTTCTCGGGTGCGGGCTCTCACACACACAACTGTGCATACAGTAAAGGGAGGAAATTCAGAAATATGTGCTACAATCCGAAATTAGGCCGAACAGACAAGAGAATAATGAAGAATGTACCTCGAAGGCAAACTGGAACCCATCAAATGCCGACGAGCTAGCCCTCGAGCAGTAACCCAAAGATCGGTACATCTCAGCTAAACCGGCTCCTCCCCAAGAAATCTCGCTCACTATAAACAAATCCTCCAAATCCCCTAATAGTGAGTACCTGCAGATGGTAGCCCCACTGGTAAACAAGATCTCTGAGAAGCTGTACCACAAAAACAGTCGGACCAGGCAGTCCAAATCATACTCCCCTCTCCCCAAAGGCTTCTATGGCCGACACCACAGCCTGTGTACTTTTCCAGCCTCCACTCCATGACCCTTTACACCTCCTCTAAGGTCGGTGTCAACTCCCCAGAAAAACCTGCCGATAACCTGATCTGCCCGCCAAGCTCTCATCAAAAGGCAGAGGAGTTGTAGTGAATTTCAGCCCCGCGATCGCTGCAAAATCCATGGGCGTAACAGTAATCTCTCCCTAACTAAAGTGGAATGTATGAGTGGTGTCCCACCAGAATGCTCGGCACACCTGTATCACTGCCAACACCTTTAAAGTATCCCTGATCATACGGATGGACTAAAAAAAGGGACCGAATCCCATAGCCTCAATCCGAGCATGCAAACTGCCTGGACCCTCCGGTAGAGACGCCCACAATTAACCCACAGTCACGGTGGACCCGCGAGCCTTTATTCTCTATAGGTAAACACAGCAAAGGTACGTTACTTTTCTAGCAGATTATATTTCACACTCAAATATGCGCGTATTTATATTTCGAATAAAAATCAGGGTAATACGAAAAGGGAAAGAGGTCAAATCCAAAATTTACCTCCCTCGTCTCCAGAAGACCCTTGGACCAATGATGATCCGAATCGATGTAGAAGTCGTAGTCATGATCGAAAGTCGACTTCAAGAGGCCGTCCCGAAAATTTCGAGTCGCTGCCCTCATCCTCAATCCGCCCCGTTGCAGCATTTGCGCCGCTGGACCCCCCGTATTTGGGTCCATTTTTGAATTTTCTCCCCCTAAAGGATCCTCATTTCCTCCTTCTTGGTGCCCATGCTCTGGTGGCACAAAACCGCCATAACCCGCAAAACCTCCGCCCATACCGAGCATATCGTCAATCCATTGCCCCGCCATGGCTTTAAATATGTGAAAGGGAGTTCTCAAAATCAACAATGGAAGTTTTCTCTCTCTAAACTTGCCCTTTCTCTCTCTAGAACTCGAAGAAGAAGAAGGAAGAGGAAGAAGAAGAAGATCTGGCATTGTGACCAAGAATCTGGTGTGACCAGAGACTTGGCCACGCGGCCAAGATCGCCCTGAGTCATCTCAGCCATCCGATGGGTCAATCCACGTGAAGAAGATCTGGCCAATCAGAGGACTTGGACACGCGGCCATGTTCGCCTTCTCAAGCAAAATTACCAATTTACCCCTGCTCCATTTTGAGTTTGTTCATTTTAGGCCCCCTTAGCCTATTTTGACATAAATTCGTTATTTTAGGTCAAGAAAGCCTCCCCAAAATTTCTATTTCTTTTCAAGAATCATCGAGATTACTTAGAATCTGCCGTCTTCATATCTCATACATTCAAACCTTTTGCGATTACCGAAACCCGTCAGTTTCTATCTCGCGAGAACCCCAGCATTTGCTTAGGACCATCATGAATTGCAGAGACCCGTCCGTCTCTATGTCATGAGTGTTCTAGTTCTATCGCGATTTGTAGAAACCCGTCCGTTTCTAATTGCGTAAGTTCCAGCATTTGTTATTTTATTATCGCGGTTTTCAGAAGCCCGTCCGTTTCTAATTGCGTAAGTTCCAGCATTTGCTATTTTATTATCGCGATTTTGCAGAAACCCTTCCGTTTCTAATTGCGTAAGTTCCGCCAATTGCCATTCTTATCTTGGTATTACCTAGACCTTGCCATCTTTATATCTCGCACCATTCTTGTTCGTATCTCCGAACTACGACCGGCTTGATTCCTCCGAGGATACGTAGAAAGCCTGAAAAGGTTCAGCCACCCGACCGACTTAGTCATTTCTCATTCCCCAGCATGATTTCTTTCATTAAACTATCCCCAGCAAGAAGGTGTAACTCCCATTAGAGGACCATCGTTCGCAATTTTCCCCAGCAGATTTGAACTACGTTCGGCTTGATTCCCCGTGGGATACGTAGGTCGCCTGAAAAGGTTCAACCATTTGACCTCTTAGGTCATCTTTGTTGTAACTCCATACCCGCGAGAGTTATTCATCATCCTTCTTTCGTTTCGAAACACATGTTTCAGAACAAATCCTTCTTTTTATCGTCGACCCCCCATTGCCTTGCAAGAAGCGTCGCCGAGGGGGTTACTGTTAGTACCCGATCTGAAAAGGAGTTCATTAGGGCTTTCCCAAATATACGAGGACTTTATAGGAATTAAAAATCTTGCAAAGACTTGTCCCGGATTCCCAAAATATGTCTCAATATTCTAGAATGTACCAAAAATTGCCAAAATAGGGTTTCCTTGTTTAAGATCAAATCCTAGCTTGAGAATCACGTCAGCCAGGAAGGATGGCCACGCGGCCACATCCGACCTTGGCCACGCGGCCATGGTTGCTTCAGCCAATCCCAGCCGTCTGATCCCTCCCTCAGTTTACTATATAAAGGCTCCCTTGCCTCATAAATAAAGGTCCGAATTTTGATCAACCTTAAGCTCCCTAAGTGACGATTTTTCTCTCTAATTAAGCATTTCAAGCATCAAAGAACACTCTTAAGAATCCCAAGAAGATTTAGGTTTGTTTTTTGCCAACATAGGTAAGTTTTCTAACTTTTTCTTCATATTCTTGCCATGTTCTTAGCATAGATCCATAATACTCATGTTCCTTGCATGTTTATTCATATGTTCATCATATTATTCATATGTTCATAATATGTTCTTCACATGTTCTTCATGTTCTTAGATTAAAACCTTATTTATGCCATATTTAGGGTTGCGATCTTCATGTTAACATGTTATTTCATAGCCGATGATGATTTAGGGTTCATCAACCCGAACATGGTCTATGAACTACTTCTAAACCCTAATCTTTAGGTAATTTCCCCCTCATTATGCATGATCCCGATTCTTCTGCCTATTCTAAATTTTTCTCGAACTACGCTGACCTGAGCTTCTCACATTGAGAGGAACGTAGGCAATCTTCGAATCCGGTCTCTAAACACCGCACACAACATACACCGCATCATGATAGAAAGACCGATCATTCGGGAAATAGGAGTGATAACGCTTAATATTCTTCTCTTGTTGTAATTTGACCCCCGAACTCATTAACATGCTTTTTCTTAATGTTTTGGCTATAATTAAAACGGCGTGGCGACTCTCATATTTTAAAGTTGCTATGAATATTTCCCTTTGTTACTAATAATTATTGCAAGATACTTCCCATGCGTCGCTTCATCGGAAAGGTGTATTCACAGCGGCACTTTAAAAAGTGCCGGAAATGTGAAAAAACTGCCGGAAAAGCTATTTTCGGTACTTTTTGCGGAACTTTTGTAAGTGCCGGAAAAAGTAATGTCGGCAATACTTTTCGGCATTTTAAAAGTGCCAAAAAATTCTCGGCAACCGGCACTTTTCGAAAAGTGCTGCTAATTTCTGACACTTTTTTAAGTGCCGTATTTTAAATAAAAATATTATTGAACTTACCCGAATTCGAACATAAGACCTCATGCATACGAAGCACACCTTCTACCGCTAGGCTAAATTATTTTTTGTTATAATTTTTCACATACAACTATTTGTTACAAAACAAAAACTTATATTAGGGCATTTCTATTATTGTAGTCCATAAAAATCTAATATAAGTAACAAATTAAAGCAGAGTTACATGAAAAATATAGTTAAATTTAAAAATTAAATAAAAATTTCAAAACAAACATCTTGTTTTTAGTGGCACTTTATAAAAAAGTGCCGGAAATTAGCGGCACTTATAAAAAATGCCGGAAATTTAGCGGCACTTTTTAATAAGTGCCGCTAATTTCCGGCACTTTTTCAAAAGTGCCGCTAATTTCCAGCATTTTTTTATAAAGAGCCGGAAATTTAGCGGCACTTGTTAAAAAGTGCCGGAAATTAGCGGCACTTATGAAAAAATGCCGAGAACTAGCGACACTTATGAAAAAATATCGGGAACTAGCGGCACTTATGAAAAAGTATCGGGAATTAGAGGCACTTATGAAAAAGTGTCGGGAATTAGAGACACTTTTACCAAGTGCCGGAAATTAGCGGCACATATGAAAGTGCCGGGAAAAGTCATTTTTGTTGTAGTGAATATTATTTATATACACATTAATCAATACTTTCTCCGTCACAGTTTAAGGTTCTTACTTTCCTTTTTGGTCTGTCCCAGTTTAAGGTTCTTAGTTGCTTTATTCCATAAATGGAAAAGAATGAATAGTGCTTTGGAAAATCTTGTCCTCAAAAAATTCATTTAATTACAAAAAAAACCATTACTTACCTAACTTATTTTCACCCACTTGCTCCATGAATATTGTTTTTGGACATTTATATCATTCGCTCTATATTTTTGGTTGATTGATCTCCTTTGTTTTTGCCTTAGTTTCTTAATAAGCGTGCATAGTCAAACGAAGAACCTTAAACTGGGACGCCAGTGTTGCCGCCTCTTGTATATCCTTAGTCTCCCCGGAAGCCGGAATAGGTAGCCGCCACAACGAGTCAGCGAAACTCAAACAAGCAGATCGCCCTCTATGCGCAATAGCAGCCACGTCATGAGCTCGAGCGGCCATCTCAGCAGTCAGAAACGTACCAAGCCATATCCTGGTCTTCTTATTAGGCTCCCTCAATTCACAAACCCACTTGCCGGAATTCCTCCCTCTCACTCCCCGGTACACCGGATGTCTTGTCTCCTTAAACTTCTTCCTTCCGGACCTCTTCTTTGAATGGAAAGAAGCCAACATCACTTCTTCGTCTGAAAAATTCACCCTCCGGCCACCAAACATTGCATCGGAGTTAGACGTTGACTCTGACGGCGGTGACAATGGATCAGACAATAATGGCAACGGATCATAGAATTGAGAAAAGCTTTCCATCCAGGGGCGGACCCACCTTGTGACGAGCGGGGGCGACGGCACCCACTCGATTTTCAAAATTAATTTTTATTTATTTCTACCCCTGTATTATAAGGATATATATTTAATCGTGCGAAATGATATTCAATAATGCAAGTAGCTCAGTTGGTAACTCGTTTTTTATTCGTACCTTTATTTATGACTTGGGTTCAACTCCTTGCAACAGCATTTGATATTAGGTTTTTTTGAAAGCATTAGCTATGCCAAGTCTTACTTGTATTTTTTCTTTATAATCACTTTAATTATCATAAATATTTTATATTTATTATTCAAATTAATTTTTCCCTCTATTATGATATATGACCTTTTTCAAATAAAAATATATCTTATAATTATTATTTTTTTACCATCACTTTAACGGACATCAATGATTTTCCTTTCCTATTTTTTTTTCATCATTAGTTATTGTTTGAAAAAAAAGTAGTTTTAATCATATATAGATAAATTACTCCTTTAAAGATTATTCAAGGTTTGGTTTATATTTAATCTAAACATGTTTTTTTTATTTCTTCGTAACATAATAACATAAGCTTACTATTTTTCAAGTAAATTATTGCAGTAAGAAAATGGTGAGTTAGAAATTAGCAGATGTTTATACAAAACTTGTGTCTTAAAAGATTACGCTAATTTCATGTTGGATTCGTCGATTTGTATTATATTGATAAAATTTGTGATTAATTAATGTAATTTTTTTTGCACCCACTGGATGTAAATCCTGGGTCCGCCACTGTTTCCATCACAAGTAATACCGAAACAGGAAAAGGTTCAGTTTTGAGGAGCCGAGTAGACGTGTCCATGCCAGTCGCCGGTTAATTTTACCGGTAATCCCTAACCGTGGAGTAACCTTCTAACCGCCACATCCGGTTACGGTTATCCGGTTAACGGTTAAACCGGTTAAGCCGGTTTTGCCGGTTAACCCGGTTATGAGACTTTTTCAATTATTTATTTTTTTTATTTTAAAAAGAAACAGTTTTTTATGATTTTGTTAGAAAATTGACTAAAAATCATTAAGAAACTAACTGAAAATGAAATAAAAACCCCAATTTTGTTAGAAAACTAACTGAAATCGTTAAAAAACTGACTGAAATTGTTAAAAAAACTGACTGTAATTCTTAAAACTAACTCGAAAATGGTAAGAAACTGACGGTTAGTATAGACGGTTGAACCGGCGGTTAGCTTCCCGGTTATAACCGCCGGTTGACGGTTATCAAAATGGACTAACCTTAACCGAACCTTGAAAATACGGTTGACGGTTGAGACGGTTCACGGTTAACCGGTTAGCCGGGTTTGACCCGGTTAAAAATCTCCGGTTAGCCGGTTCCGGTTAGATTTTGGACACGTCTAGAGCCGAGTCGAGTCGAATTGTAATACCCCAAAAATTTAAATGTTTTATTTTGGGTTTATATTGTACTTTTGGATAAAAAAAAATGATTAGTGGTAAATCAATTCTTATTTTAATTGGGCCTTTAGTGTAAAGTGTAAGTCTTGTTAATTTGGCTAAAGTAAAATTATTTTGGGTTAGAAGTTTGGAGGTGGCCCATTTTAAAAATAAAATAAAATTAATAGTAAAATCTAGTCTATTATACTCCCTCCGTCCCATCTAAAATAGGATTTTTGGTCCCAACACGGGGATTAAGGAATAATAATCTTTTATTATAAAAAGTTGTTTGAAAAGTAGGTGTTGTAAGTATGAAAGAGAGAGAAAGTGGGTGGGGAATAATAAATGAAAAGTTGTTGTGAGTATGACAAGTGGGTCATACTAATAAAAAAAGTAATAAAAGCTTTCCATTTTGGGATGTCCTATTTCGAGTGGGACACCCAAAACGGCAAAACGTCCTATTTCGGGTGGGACGGAGGGAGTATACTCCTTCCGTTCCAGAAAAGTTGAAATATTTACTTTTGAGTTGGGAAATTAAGGATATAATATTATATTAAGAATGAAAGGTAGAGAAGAAGAGAGAATAATGGGGGTGGAGAGAGAATGATTTGAGAATAATGAGTGGTTGGGAGAAAGATAGAGAATGAGTGGAGAATAATGAATGGTTGAGAGGAAGATAGAGAATAAGTGGAGGATTATAAAAGTAATAAAAAGCTTCCATTTTTTTTATTGTTGTAACTTTTGTAAAATACCCTAAATTGTAAAATGTTGCAACTTCTTTGAAACGGATGAAGTATTGATGAATCATCTTAAACCTAAGGAAGGCAGTAAAAGAAAAGATGAGGTTAACGTTGCAAGCTGTGCACAAAACGGTGCCATTGATGAGAGGAAGGGGCGGCAGCCATATGAGGTATAAGTCAATTTTCCTTCTTAGTTATCTATCGGGTTAAATTATGATATTGATCTAATTATATTATTGGTATTTAAATAAGTATGCATATTTGGGTTAAATAACTAAAGTGGGTATTTGTTCCTTGTGAAATTAAAATTCATGGAACGGAGATAGGTTGGAATCAAATGAGAGAAAAGAAGAACGACCTTCGTAGTGATCAATATGAATCTGGTTTATACAACTGATTTTGAGAAGCGATCGTTGAATTATTTGGTGCTCAGTCTTTTATCAATTTTGAGGTAAGAGAGACTATAGAGTATTGATTCCGTGTCAGTTAATCACGTGATTATTCTTTTCATATCCGTCCCATTGTTGTGCTCCGTTTTATTGATACGCATATTGATTGTTCCGTCAAATTTAATAATTGCTTTGATATTGAAATCGATTCGAAAAATATTATTTTTATCGGAAGCATGCTATATGTGTTTTGATTCTCAAATAAATGAGATTTGTTATGTGGAATGGTTCTGGTGTAGCTAATTATGTGACGGTCAAAGTGGACTTTGTTATTGTGATTGCGTTGGCTCGGCTCCGAGTGTAGGCGCCAACGATTGAGATTGAGTTGTTTTGATTGTTAGACCACTATACCCAAACATAACTAGTGCATCAGACTGTGAAGTATGATCGATTGGTATTCGATTTATGAAATTTGAGTCTTTTTGTTACGTTCATATTTATAATTTCATGGACTGTGTTATTTGAAAATTGTGTTTCTTTGGCTTCTGTGATACTGTGTATCCCCTTTCTTACTGAGCCCCCACCTCACCCCCCTCCAATTTTAGTTTGGCAGTCGACCGTTGATCGGAGTTTGATAGCAAGGAATTGGATCGAATCAAGTTTATGAAAAATTCGGGGTGATTATTGATATTTTGTACATTGTTTTAGAGATTTTAAGATGTAATATTTTGTATTTTATTAAATATTAAGCTATAGAAAATTTGGGTTGTTTCACGAATGATATTGGAGAAAAGATACTAAACTTAGGATTTCTATATTTGGGAAGACTTTAACTGAATATGAACATTTATAGAAATACTCTCTCCGTTTCATGCCACTGAGACTTATATCCTTTTTCGTCCGTTCCACGTGACTTGAGACTACCCATAATGGTAAAGAATCTTTATTATTCTTCTCACTCATTCTCTCCTACTTTACTTTTACACTCACAACACCAATCAATTTACTATTTATCTCTCATTCTCTCTCCTATTTAATTTTTCATACTCACAAACACATACTCCCACTATTTCTCTCTCTTACTTTTTCTTAATTTGTGTGCCAAAAATTTTGGTGTCAAATCTATATATATATATATATATATATATATATATATATATATATATATATTAAAGTTAGTGAGGAGGGCTATGGCTTTGACACATAGACAAACATATGTTAGAACTTCATTTGTGTGAAGCCACATCATCACTATCCTAAATGTGTATGACTTTTGATATTCTCATTATTAGCTAATACTATTAGCTTATAATAATAGTTATGATATGAGTTAACTATTACTATTAATAGTAATAGTTAACTATAATAGTTACTATACAACTTAACTATTACTATTAATAGTATTAGTTAACTAAAATAGTAACTATAGTAGTTAACTATTACTATTAATAGTATTACTTAAATATAATAGTTACTATAGTAGTTAACTATTACTATTAATAATATTAGTCAAATATAATAGTTACTATAGTAGTTAACTATTACTATTAATAGTATTAGTCAACTATAATAGTTACTATATAACTATTACTATTAATAGTATAATTAACAATAATAGTTACTATACAAGTTAACTATAATGGTTACTTTATAAATTAACTATTACTATTAATAGTATTAGTTAATCATAACAGTTATAATATATGTTAATTTTTACTATTAATAGTATTAGTTAATCATAGTAGTTACTATATAGGTTAACATTATTATTAATAGTATTAGTTAATTATAATAGTTACTATAAATATTAATAAGTATTATTAATAGTATTAGTTATTGATATTATTGTGCAGATTAATTTTTACTATTAATGGTTTTAGTTAAGATGATGTTTACTATTTTAGTTAATTATTTTAAAAATTTAATTTTTATATACAATATATTTATATTATAAAAAATTGTTATGCTATTTTATTAAAGAAAAATATAAAAAGAGTAAAATGCAAAAGAAAAAAAAATAACAAATTAGTTACTCATACAGAGCACGGGTTACCCACTAATTACATGAAAACGAAACGGAAAGAGTATACGAAGTCCTTATTTATAGCAAGTGTGGGAGAGAGGGCGTTCGCGAAACGAACACGTAAGGGAGAGTTTGGGGTGACAACTGGAAAAATTAGTATGTGGATATAAGTTTAGTGCCTAAATATTTTGGTGCTGTCCAGGAATTAAGCTGAGTCAGTATAAAATAGTGAGATTTTCGACTGTTTAATCTTTTGAATAATATATACAAATAAATGATGGTTGAAATTGAATGTATTATACTCCTTGCGTGCCGAAAGTAAAAAAGGTCACTGCTGAAAAATGTTTTATGTGGATATAAATTTAGTGTCCACATATTTTAGTGAGGGCCAGGAGAAGATATTTCAAAAGGGAATCTGGGATGGGTTGTTAATGATAATTTTAGACCCTAAAGTCACCCTCCCAAACGAATCTTGAAGTTTTTTTTTTTCGTCAGATCAGACCTTGAAGTGTAAAAAAGTCGACAGTTAAGGTCTTTTTGATGGATTTTGTTAGAAAAGTCAGTTAAGTAGCATGTGTCATGCATGTGATTGACAAAATGGACGGATTTGTAATTGATATTAGCTATTAAGCGCTTTAGTGAAATTCTTAAAACTTAAAGGGTTAAAAAAATCAAATGTACAATATTTTTCAGCATATTTAATATATCAAAAAAATTTACCAAAAAATAATAAGTACTCCCTCCGTCCCAGAGTAAGAGTCTTACTTTCCATTTTGGTACGTTCCAGAGTAAAAGTCATATTCTTAAAATGGCAAAGAATCTTTACTATTCACCCCACTCATTCTCTCTCATATTTTACTTTTATACTCACAACACCAATCAATTCACTATTCTCTCCCACTCATTCTCTCTCTTACTTTACTTTTACACTCACAACATTTACATCACTTGCAATATTTATTAATAAGCGTGCAAATGAGGGTAGGACTCTTACTCCGGGACGGAGGGAGTACAATTTAAAAATAAATCTCAGATTTGGAATCGATTTAATTAAAAAAATTCAATAAAACCTTTAGTATTTTTAATATATTAAAATTTAAAAATATATATAAATTAATCTTACTAATTATTATATTAACAATAAATCAATACAAATAAAAAATTGCATACTAATTATTACATTAACAATAAATCAAGACAAATATAAAAATGACAAAATGAAAAATATTAATTTATATATATTTTAAATTTTAATATATTAAAAATACTAAATTTTTTATTGATTTTTTTTAATTAAATCGATTCCAAATCTGAGATTTATTTTTAAATTGTACTTATATTTTTTTTTTGTAAATTTTTTTGATATATTAAATATCCAGAAAAAAATTTTACATTTGATTTTTTTAACCTTTTAAGTTTTAAGAATTTCACTAAAGCCCTTAATAGCTAATATCAATTACAAATCCATCCATTTTGTCAATAATGTGCATGGCACATGCTACTTAACTGACTTTTCTAACAAAATCCGTCAAAAAGGCCTTAACTGGCGACTTTTTTACACTTCAAGGTCTGATCTAACGAAAAAAAAACTTTAAGGTCGTTTGGAAGGGTGATATATAACTTTAGGGTCTAATTTATCATTAACCCATCTGGTATTTAGCTGTGGACAACTCGTTTGGGATTATTGAAGGGATTATTTTATAATGGGATTTTGACCCCCTCAAAATGATTTTTTATACTTTTTTTTTTAATATTATTTAGTTGTTACTTTTATTTAATTATATAACGAAAAATTTAAATTTGTAATCCATAAACCATCAACTATACTACTAATATACTATTAATAGCAAATTTTAAATTATTATTAACATATTTCAAATAAATTTAAAATTAAGTTTACTCATAATTATTGTAAAAAAAATAAGATTATGAGAAAATTTTGGAGGAAACTTGTTTCTCCATAAGTTATAAAAAGTCATGTTTTTATAGGGTTTAAGGTTTGGGGGTTAGGGTTTTAGGTTTACGGTTTAAGGTTTGGGGTAGGGATGGCCAAACCGGACCGGAACCGGACCGGAACCGTCGAACCGGCCCGGAACCGAAAAAACCGTAACCGCCATGAACCGTCACGAAAACCGGAACCGTGGGAACCGGAACCGTTTTGAATAAGGGCCGGTTAAGGTTCAACCCCCCAAAAAACCGTGAACCGGCGGTTCCGAACCGCCCAACCAAACCGCGAACCGGAACCGTCTGAACTGTCAGTAAAACCGTTAAAAAACCATCAAAATCATTAGATTTCGAACAGTTTCATCAGAATTAACCGTTACTAATGGAAGGTTGACAAGAAAAGTTGTGTTTTGACTGATTTTTTTGCCAAAATCAGTGAATGAAAATAATAAAAATGTGTTTTGACTGATTTCTAACAGTTTCATCAGAATTAACCGTTAAAAAACCATAAAAAAATGAACCGTGGAACCGAACCGGAACCGGACCGGAATCGAACCGGAACCGGATTGTGACAACCGGAACCGGTGTAACCAAGGGCCGGTTAAGGTTCACATAAAAGTCGAACCGGAACCGGCGGTTCCGAACCGGAACCGTAACCGGAACCGTGCTTGGTCATCCCTAGTTTGGGGTTTAGGGTTTAAGGGTTAAAAATATGACTTTTTATAACTTATAAAGGAACTAGTTTCCTCCAAAACACACTCTAAGATTATTATTTCAGGTAGAGGAGTAATATGACTCATTTGTGATACTCACAATAACTACCATCTTACTAATTTATACCCAACCTTCTCTTTCATACCCAACTATCTACACCATAACACATCAATTTTTGACTTTCTCCTTCCTCTTTTTGCACAAGATTATTTTTGTAAATTAAAGTTAGACGGAGGGAGTACTCCATCCGTCTGTCGAAGCTCAAATCGCATAATTTTTGTCTTGTGAAAGCTTTAAGGATAAATATGTCAGTATTAAAGTGTTGTGAGTATTTATCGTGGGGGTAGTGATTGAGCTTGGATATTGATAAACTTTTATTTTATTTTTTATTATTCTTATTTTATTTGTAATTTTCTGAACTATTATTAGGTAGGGAGTAATTTTATATTTTATACTCCCTCCGTTCCGGTTTAAGGTTCTTAGTTTGACATTATACGCCTATTAAGAAGCTAAGGCAAATTTGAGTCAACAATAATAGTATGTGAAGGATATAATTGTCCATTCATAAAGCAAGTGGGTGAAAATTAGATGGGTGAGTGATGATTTTTTTGTAATATATGAATTTTATGATGACAAGATTGTCCAAAACACTATTCATACTTTGCCATTTAAAGAATAAAGAACTAAGAACCTTAAACTGAGACATACCAAAAAGAAAGTAAGAACTTTAAACTGGAATGGAGGGAGTAGTATATTTAAGATTTATTTTGTTGTTTTAAAGTCCTATATGTTAATTACTATATAGACTCGGATTAATTTTACTAGGTCTTGACCTTTTTTTCCAAGTCTTAAGAGTCATATAACATAGGGTCATTAGCTAATTCCAAAATTTAGACTTTTATTTGAAAAAAAAAAATACGCTTTTGCATTTTTCTTTTTCACTTGGGTAGGTGTGTAAATTATAGCCCGTAGGGCAGGTTTATAGTTTTAAGTGATGACGCCATGTGAATCTGGGGTCACGGAGATGGAACTCCAATTTAGCTGTCTCTTGATCCTGATCACAACACAGACAAGAACACCGTTAAGACCAAGGCCGGGTTGGAATCCGGCTTAGGCCCTCGGGTGTGAGAGTAAGATCTCTGAGGAAAACCTAAGTAGAAAGCTTATGAAGGCCTTGTGTGTGTGAATAGGATATAGCACGTACCTGGCCCTTGGGGGAGGATAGGAATATTTATATGAGTAGAAGGAGGAGGTAGGTTTAAGGTACTAACCGCCCTCGTACCGGATGGACACGCGGCAGATCCTCATTGGTTCGGCCAGGGGAGTGGCTGAGAACGTGGCGTGTTGTCAGGGAATCATGGTTCCACCACCAACCATTATGGTATGTCAGGTACGAACAGGTAACGTCTGTTGTACGTTTGTGACAGCTGGATACTGCGGGCTCCGGGCAGGAGGTTGAGTGATCAACACGGGACCCTTAGGATAGCGGGAGGCAGAGCCATCTTGGTCATGGTCATTAGGAAGCCCGGGGTTCTCGGGCTTGCTCGCATGCGGGCTGATCCGGTTCGGTGTAGTCGCACTCATTCGTACCGGCCTTGATCCAGGTCCGGTCCGGTCTGTGATGCTCGGTCTCATCAGTGGCCCCTAACTCCGAGGGTCAGCTTATTTATGAGCGGCGCGAGGAGTTATATTTCCATGGCTCGGTTCGGGCAAACTGTAGTAAATACGGGCACGGAATATCATGGGACGGGAGTCTCACGATGGTGGTTGACGATAGGACAGTGGGCCCCTTGAGTCAGGCTAGTGACGTAGCTGTCAGGTCCTTGATATGACAGGGAGCACGCTCATTAAATGCGAACCGTCATTGGAATTCGAAAAAAGCTGATTCCCGCCTCTTCATTTTCCGGGTGTATGCCGGGTCGTTCCGGATCTTGGACAAAACCCAACCCATTCTGGGGGTATAAATAACCCTAATTGGCTTATTCAAAAACCTTCGGCATTTTTAATCTTTGGTTATTTCTCTCGGAAGACACATTGCTGATAACGACGTTGATTTGCTTCTTCTATTTCCTTAACTCGATCAATTAACAGGTAGTGCTTCCCTTTTTATTTTCGTCGTTGGTTTCTGATTGCTAACTTTCCACGTTTGGTCCTTTCCACCGTTTATTGGGGGTAGAATCTTAAAACGCTGTGTCTTCAAAACTTCTAACATCACCAACCAAGTTTTTAACTTTTAACCACCGAGTTTTCGATTTCTAACCGGTTGACTTGTCTCTTTCTTAGGAATCCTGGGTCCATCTTTGATTTTATAAAGTTTTGTTGAAAAAACCTCTGACTGTGGTTATGGATGAATTGGACCTGGGGAGAATGCTTCGTCCGGACCTTTTTGGTTGTTGTCGACGAACGGGAGGGATTTACCGGTACCTGATAAATGCCTGGAAAAGGCTTTCCTTGGATGCTTTTATGACCATAGGGATAGTCTATGATTGGGACTCTTGGATCCTACCCCTGCTGTGGGAGACAGGTCCCTCGGTCCATTTTGATTCGGGGAGAATGAGGGTACGAGGGGGCGAGGAACAGTTAGGGGTTTTTGTGAAAGCGGTTTTAACTCGATTCCCCGATAATGTAGATATGGCCGGTAATGCTAGAAGGTTGGTGAGGTTAGGTGGAGACCGCGTGTCTGCGAGCGGATCTAATGCTCAGTCTTGGTTGGATGCCCCTTTGGATGACGAATTGCCCGTTCAGGGCCATGACCGCGACGTTTCTATGGATGCTGGGGTGATTGAGGTAACTAGCAGCGGGGAAGCTTCAGAGCGGGCTGATGATGGCGATGGATTCTTATTAGATGAACCTGCCCGTGATGTCGTGGGAGATGGTTCTTCAGACACTCAATCGGACTCACGCGGGCAACTGGAGAGGTTGGCCCCTGATACTGCCCGCAAGGTCAACTTGCTTCGCTCCCCTGTTAGGATTGTAGATTCCTTTCCTGAGGGCCCTGATAACAGGAGGACCAGTCAAGCAGGTGCGTCTAGCTCCGGTGCGGGTTTGAGGGACGAGAGCGAGGAGGATGCTGGTGATGAGTATTTGTCGCAGTTCCGTGTCGACTCCAAAGTCTATCTTGTCTACGGTCTTATTGAATACGAGTCTCTTATGGGCGGGAAATCAATGACTCCTCCCTTGATCCGGGCCGAGAACCTTGCCTGCATATTCTACCCGGCTCAGTTCGAAAACGGGCTGCGCCTTCCTTTGGACCCATTTATTTGTGAATTTCTTGAGTTCACCCATTGCCTCCCTATGGATTTGACCCCGAATGCCATTCGTTACCTGGTGTCCTTTATAGTCGTAAGCCGCGTGTTGGGGTACGAGCCCTCTTTGTCCGCGACCATATTTATTTTACCCATCAAGTTACTTCGGGCTGCTTGAGCTTAAAGACCAAACCGCGGTCTGAGAAATTTTTTTCCGCTGCTACTAACAAGTTCGATCAATGGCAAAGATATCCATTCGTTATTCAGAATCGTTTAGGCTGGCCATTCCCTCGCCCTGACAATCTAGCACCGATTTCAATGTCCCGCCAAAATTTTCCCGATCCGGAAGAAGGCCGAGATCTGAGCGCGGCGATGGAGGCTTATCTTGCTCGGTTTACGAAGAGGGTTACCCTGGACGATCAGTCGGTGGTGGAGACTCCTCAAGTTTACGATGTCTCAGCGATTATTAGCGATGAAGAGCTTCTGACCTTCGCCGGGGTGGCCCCGAGGCGCGTTTCTGGCCCCAATCCTAGGGTTATCATGGCCCCTCTGTTGCGAGACCCGGATTGGAAAGTTCATCAATCATTTGCTTTCCTTTCTGATTGCTCTGCTTGTAATTCGGAGGAGACTTGTCCAGACCCTGGTTTACTCGGTCTCTTTCATTGTACACTTTCATACTATTTTTCTTGTCTTTTTCGCTTTGTTTCCTCTATCTGACTGCTGTTCTTGTTCGCAGATCCAACTGACACGATGCCTCCCAAGTCCGCAGCAGAAATTAAGATCGCGGCCAGGAAAGCCGCAGCTCTTGAAAAACAACGGAGAGCCGATGCTATGAAAAAGATGGAGGCTCCTGGGGTCAAGATCCCTGTTACGGACAAGGTTGATAAGTCCGGAGCGGTGGTTTCTCAGCCGCAACTGACCCGGAATCTGCCTCCGAATCCCCGCCAAGGCGCTGGCCGCGGTAAAACTGTGATCGGAACCGGCCACTCTTCTCAAGCTCCTGGCATAGGTCTATCTGCTCCTGAGCCCACGAAGAAATGATCTGCTATCGGGGATCCGACGTCCCCTCAGAGGGATAAATATCAAAAGGTTGGCTCTTCCTCCGGCGACTTTACGGTCTTATCTCCTTCGAGAGGGACCCTGTGCTCCAATTTGTATCCGGTAGAATCAATTGAGGATAGAGAGCGTGCCCGGGAGTTCGGGCTCAAGATATCCAAGGCCCCAGAGGTGTATGGGGTGGATCTCCATAGTCGCCGAAGCGCTAATGCTTATGTTGGTGACGGGCTGATGCATCGCCTATATTTTCCTGATTATCAACAGAAGGTTTTGGCTGCTTCGAATCCCATCGCCGCCGCGGGCAACGTGGGCCTGTGTTTGACCGAGGTTCGTCTTTGACTTGGATTTCATATTGTGCTTCTTTCTGCCCCGTAGTATAATCGCATTTTTTATTTGCAGATTGCCAACGAAGTTATCTATCTTCGGACTCAACATGAGGCCGATGCCGCCGTGATCGCGGCGAGGAATACTGAGCTGATGGCGGCGAGGGAGGAGATCCATAAGTTGAGCAAGGCTGTGGAGAGCGTTGGCAAGGAGTTGAAGAGCAAAGATGCGGAGGTCGTTAGCGCGGCCAAGGAGGTATCTAAATTGAGTAGTGATCTGGCAGTTGCTCGAGAAGCTAAAGAGCGGGCTGAGGCCGAGAAGGCGAGTGTTGATGCTCGCAATGCTGAGCTCCTGAGGTCTTTAGAAGCGGAGAGGAAGAAGTCCGAGGAGCTGTCCAACAGAGTGGACGATCTGGACGGTAAACTTCTTGACCAAATGTGCTATGAGAATGAACGAGAGTGGGTCTTGGAGGAGGAGAGGGGCAAGGCGGTTGCTGAATTCAAAGAGTCCGCAGAGTACTCCGAGAAAATATCCATCGCGGGAAATGAGCAATATGAGCAGGCGGTGCACACTATTGCCCAGAATCTTGCGGCCACGGGGAAATACACTGCTCAAGAGACCACTATCATTTGTTCTATCGTGGCCACGGATCCGGAATGCTTTAATGGTCATTCCTTAGTGCCCTTTGCCGATCATCAGCTTGAAGCCTTGCCCGAGTCGGTTCGGAATGCTCTGCCTCCGGTTTCACCTGTAACCGTTCAACCCTTGATCAAAATGATAGATGATTTGCGGTTTACAGGTGATGAATCCGCCTTGTCTCTGGCCGCAGCTCTGGAGAAGGTCTTTGGCCCCAATGGCCCCTTCGTCGAAGGTATTATTCTCCCCTTTTCAACTTTTGCCTCCGCTCTAGCCGAAGCCTCTGAAGCTCTGGCTCGTTCTGCAGCTGACCATAATGCCTCTGATTCTGTTCCAGAAGTGGAAGTCAACCCGCCTCCGGCCAGTTGAAGATCAGACCTGGCTGCATCCTGGGACCTTTGTAATAGTCTTAGATTTCATGAACTTGAACATTTGATTCCATTTTGATCTGATTTTGTTATGTATCTATTTGTTCTTCTTTTGATCCCCATATCTCCCTGATATTTACTTTCGTTGTATTTTATTGCCCTTTTTGTTGGTTGCCTTGGAATTGCCAAGCATCTATTGTTTTTCCTTGATCACTTTGTTTGGTATTTCTGCTTTGTTTTTCAAGGTTATGGCCCCAGGCTGTTGTGGGGCCCCTTTTGCCTGATTATTGTAAATGTGCCTTGAACTTTCTATGTCCGGTATTCATGATTATTTCCCTCGACGGGCTTACGGTCTAGCTCGAGGGCGTATGACTGCGCATCGTGCATGGAGATTCATGCAATGGTATTTCCCTTGACGGGCTTACGGTCTAGCTCGAGGGCGTATGACCGCGCATCGTGCATGAGGATTCATGCCACGGTATTTCCCTTGACGGGCTTACGGTCTAGCTCGAGGGCGTATGATCGCGCATCGTGCATGAGGATTCATGCAACGGTATTTCCCTTGACGGACTTACGGTCTAGCTCGAGGGCGTATGACCGCGCATCGTGCATGAGGATTCATGCAACGGTATTTTAGGCGCGGGGCCTTAGTGGTTTGGCACTTTGTTACGTCTTGCCGAATACATGTTTTTCTTTTCGGTGTCTATCCATGATCTTTCGTTTCAATGGGACAAACATAATATTATTGATCTTTCATCTTTTTTCCGCTCATAGAGACGTACATCAAAATTATAATGCATAAAATAGAAAATAGGCGGATTTCTAATAACAGGGGGGAAATACAATTTTTAAGGGTAATACTTCTTCAAGTGGTCGCTGTGCCAAGCGTTCTTTAAGTCCTTCCCTTCTTTGGTGAGGAGTCTGTAAGTCCCTTCTTTGATTATGCGGGCAATCTGATAAGGCCCTTCCCAGTTGGGCGAGAGTTTGTTATATCCTGGCTGTCTCCCCGTGACTTCAACTTTTCTCAAGACCCAGTCTCCCACGGAAAATGACCTCTTGTTCACCCTTTTTGTCATGATGAACTTTGGCCTTCTATTTATAATTGACCATCCTTGCTCGTGCTTCCAACCGTTTTTCTTCGAGAAGGTCTAAGTCTTTTATCCGGGCTTCTTCATTCTTTGTTTCATCAAAATGGGCGACCCTGTAGGTGGGTAGGGCTGCCTCTACAGGCGCGACCGCCTCTGATCCATATGTCAAGGAAAAAGGGGTTTCTCCCGTTGAGTTCCTCGTTGTGGTTCGGACAACCCATAGAGCGGTACTGAGCTCCTCCATCCAGCGACCACTCCTTCCCTTCAAATTTTTGTGTAAAGCGGTCATGAGCAACTTATTTGCGGCCTCGGCCTGTCCATTTCCCTGCGGTCTTGCGATGGAGGATTGCCGATGTTCTACGTTGAGTCTCTTACATTCCGCCGTGAACTTGTTTTGAAACTGGGGGCCATGATCGGAGACGATAGCCCGCGGTAAACCAAACCGACAGAATATATGGTCGTAGACGAACTTAATAATACTTGCTTCAGTAGTGCTAGTCAGTGCCTTTGCCTCCACCCACTTTGTGAAATAATCTACTGCGACCACTACCATTTGTGCTCCCCCGGGCGCTTTGGGATAAGGCCCAATCAAATCAATACCCCACATATCAAATGCCCAAGTTGGGACTACCAGACTCTGCTCCGTGGATGGCTGCCTTGGTATGTTGGCGAACCTCTGGCATTGGTTACATTTGCGGACATATTCCTTTGCATCTTTTTTCATTGTCGGCCAGTAATACCCGAGGAATCTGATTTTATCGGATAGTGTCCGGGCACCGGGATGCCCTCCGCATACGCCCTCATGAACTTCGTATAACAAGTTGGTAATGGTCTCGGATTTCACACACCTCAGCAAGGGTTTGGTAAAAGACCTTCGATAAAGCACGTCGTCAATGACCGTGTATCTAGCACCCTGTCTCCTCAAAACTTTTGCTCGATCTGGATCGTTGGGAAGGATTTCTTTTTCGATGTATTCCTTAATTTCGTCCACCCAATCCTTCTTGGGCTCCCCTATTTGGTGGATCTCTGTCCTGTCAATGGCCGGGCGCTCCGTAAATTCTATCCAGCAGTCCACACTAAGCTTTGCAATGTCTTCGTTTGTGATTCTCGAAAGCAAGTCCTCCTCGGAATTTTCAGCCCGGTTAACTTGGGTTAGCTCGTGGTACTCGAATTCCTTTAACAGGTTTGCTGCAAGTTCCTTGTATTTGAGCAGCACCGGGTGATTTGTCTCATATTCCCCTTTGACCTGATTTACCACTAGCTGTGAGTCGCTCTTCACGATCAAATTAGAGACCTTCATCTCCCGGGCTAATTCCAAGCCCGCTATCAATGCCTCGTACTCGGCTTGATTGTTTGAGACCGCGAACTTAAACCTCAAAGCTCGTTTAAACCTTTGTCCTTCTGGGACGATCAAGAGGATCACGGCGCCACTGACCGTTTTTCCCGAGGATCCATCAACACTTAACGACCAACAATTCTCCGGCCTTTCCCCAGCATCTATGGCCTTCTTGCTCCGCTTTTTCTTTGCTTTAGCGGGCTGAATTTTGTCCGCTTCGCTTTCCTTTGTTTCAAACGTGGTTTCTGCCACAAAGTCCGCCAGTGCTTGTGCTTTGATGGTCTTTCGCGGGGAGTAAGTAATCTGGAACTCAGTCAGTTCTATACACCATGACAGCATTCTTCCTGAAGATTCGGGCTTATGGAGCACTTTCTTCAGCGGGGTATCCGAATAAACCGTGATAGGGTGGGCGATGAAGTATGTCCGCAGCTTCCGAGCGGCTATAAGCAGGGCGAAAGCCAGCTTTTCGATGTTCAAGTAGCGACCTTCTACTGCGGATAATGCCTTGGAGACATAATACACGAGCTTCTGAAGTTCGCCCTCTTCCCTTACTAAAACCACAGCCACTGCGTGATCTGTTGCGGCCAGGAAAACATAGAGTTCTTCACCCAAAACGGGGCTGCTCAACAGCGGGGGCTTTCCCAGGTAGGCTTTTATTTGCTCAAAAGCATTCCGGCAGTCCTCGTTCCACTCAAAACCTTCCTTTCTTCCTCCCTTCAAAGTTTTAAAGAAAGGTAGGCATTTTTCTGCTGACTTGGCGATGAACCTCCCTAGGGCCGTGATGCGGGCATTCAGCTTCTGTACTTCTTTAACACATCTGGGGGGTTGCATGTTTATCAACGCCATGATTTTCTCCGGGTTTGCCTCTATCCCTCTCTGGTTCACCATGAAACCCAAAAATTTTCCTGCCTTTACTCCAAAGGCGCATTTGGATGGGTTAAGTTTCATATTTTTTCTTCGGAGGCTGGTGAAGGTTTCTGCTACATCAATGTCATGAGAGGTTTCCTTGGTCTTGATAACCATATCATCGATGTATGCTTCCAGGTTTCGGCCCAACTGATCGTCGAAAACGATTCCCACCATTCTTTGATATGTACCGCCCGCATTCTTGAGGCCGAATGGCATGTTGTTAAAAGTGTAAGTTTTTCCCGTACCGTAAAAGGCGCAGGACGGAACATCAGTCTCCTTCATTTTGATTTTATCATAGCCCGAGTATGCATCTATGAAGCTCAATACCCTATGGCCGGCGATAGAGTCCACCAACTGGTCGATCCGGGGGAGAGGATAACAGTCTTTGGGACAGGCTTTATTTAGATCCGTAAAGTCTACGCACATCCTCCATTTCCCATTTGCCTTGGTCACCATTACCACATTGGCTAACCATACCGGGTATTTGATCGGGCTTATGATCTTTGCTTTCATCAATTTATCCACCTCGACCTTGATCGCCGCCTTCTTCTCCGGGGAAAAATATCTTTCCTTTTGAAGTACCCTGGTGAATGTGGAGTCGATATTCAGTTCGTGCTCGATCACCTCTCTGCTTATCCCCTCCATATCCTCTACGGTCCAGGCGAACACGTCTAGGCTTCCTCTCAACAATTCTATCAACACCTTCCTTTCCTCCGCAGGGATTTCTAGCCCGACCTTTATTGTCTGCTCGGGGTATGCCGGATTTATGACCACATCTTCCAAAGCATCATTGGGGCGAATGTCTGTAACTTCTCGGTCATGCAGCGAATCAATTACAATATTAATGTGCTCGGTTTCCACGGCTATACGGCGGGCTCTCCTGCTCCGCTTGAATTCTGCCCTTGTAGTGTGGAAAGACAACGTCCCGATCATGGCCGCGCCTGCGACCTCCTTTTCACTTGCTTTGGCCTTTTTTGCCTCCCTCGGGCTTCCCAGTCTTTGCTTTGCTGCGCTTTCCTTCCTCTTCCTCTCTATTACTTTGAGGAAGAGCTCGGGTTTATTCTCAATACACGCGGTCCCCGCAGGGGTACTGAACTTGATTTTTTGGTGAGGGATCGAGGCCACTATTCCAAGGGCAGCTTGTGCGGTTACGCCCAGTATCGCGTTGTATTGGGACTTCAGATCGATCACCATAAACGTAACGCGGGCTATTTTCTCGAACGGCCTTTCTCCGATGGTCACTTCGAAGTCAATCATCCCCTTGGCATAGACTGTGTGGTTTGTGAAACCTTCTAACAAACCCGCGTACGGAGTTAAGTGCGCCTCGGACATTCCCATTTCTTCCAGGCAGTGGAAGTACAATATATCCCGCGAAGCCCCGGTATAAATGAGGACTCTTCCAATGTCCGCCCTTCCTATAGCCATTTTGATCGTTAATGGTTGTGTTGAATGAAAAAGGGTGGATGCCAATTCACTCCTTTTGAAACCGATCATTTCCTCCTGCTCGGGCGGGTAAGTGGGTATCAAGAATACTTTTTCCAGTCGTCTGATCTGGGCGGAAAGCTGGGTGTTGCTCGGGGCTTCCTCTCCTATGTACTGGATGTCATAACATCCTTCCCCATCTGCATCATTGGCTCTGACGTATTGAACATTTCCCCGCGGGGCTTCACCTTTACTGCTGGACCCCGTGATCAATTTCTTCAATTCCCCGGCCTCCACCTTTTGTTGTATTATTTTCTTTAACTGGAAACAGTCATCCGTAGTATGCCCGTGGCTTTCATGGTATCCACACCATTTCTTTTTGTTCGCCTCGTAAGGCTTCCTCTCCAGTGGAGGTGGTGGAGGCAAGGCCTTTGCCCGCAAGATCTCAGTTCTTGGTGCGATCAAAGGGGTGAAAGCACTGTCATCGCCTCTTTTAAAATTGGGCATTCTCCTTGGTCTGCCTCTACCTCGGCCACCATTGTTTCCCGCATAGCCTGAGTGATGACGAGGATCATGAGTGGGCTCGATTCTTTCCCTTACGCTCCTGCGGGCATCAGCCATAAATGCGGGCTCTACTCTGGCCATAGCGATGGCCCTGTTATACATCTCTTTTGTCCCCTCGGGTTTTCGGCAAGCAAACTCCTGCCTCAAAGTATGGGATGTTAATCCCCCTAGGAAGCATAGTTCGATGTCGTTCTTTGTTAAATCCACAATCTGCTCGGTCATTTTTCGGAACCGAGTGATGTATGCTTTCGTGTTTTCCCCGGGATATTGCTTGACGCCGCACAGGTCCGATTTTGGTCTTGCGGCCTCCCCAGCGCCCGCGAACGAGTTCAAGAACGAAGTCCGCAATTGCTCATAGCTGCAGATAGAGCGCGGTTTATGGGCCAATAACCACCCCAACGCCTTCCCTTTAAAAGTGGAGGCGAGGGCTTTGCACTTCACAGCCTCATCTGTTGAGAACAGAGCCATCTGCCCTTCAAATCGCCCAATATGGCTTTTTGAATTAGATGAGCCGTCATACGCGTCTAGCGTAGGCACCTTTCCTCTTTGGATTGGGGAATCATTGATCCATGATGCGAAAGCGTCCATGGGTCCAATGCACTTTGTTACGCTTTGCTTGGACTCCCATAGCTCCGCGATCATTCTTTGGAACTTTTGATCCATTATGTCCCCCGTTTTAGCCCTTTTTTCTGTTTCTGTAATTTTATCATCGTTTTTAACAACTGCCTTTCCTTTAGGTTGGCCTCTAGTCTTTCTGGGATGTGATTCTCCCTCCTCACTCTCCCCTTCTTCTTCTCCCCTCTCCTCGTCATCGTCCACGAGGATTGTCCGCCTTTTTCCTCCTATAATCCTACTGGTCCTGCTCTTAGAGCTTGTCAGATCATGGGTTTTTGATTTTTCAGGGGGGCTTCCAGCATTGGCCTCGGCATTAAACAGCTCCTCCAGGGCTAGATTCAACTGTAGCCCTTCCGCTACCAGATTCTGCCTGTCTGTCAGGATCTGGATTTTCTTCTGGATTTGATCAGGGGTGAGGGGAGTGATGGGAGTTTTTTTAGTTTTGAGAGCTTTAGAGGTTTCTATACGATCTCTTAGATCTGCCTCTCTCATTTCCCTTTGAGAGGGGGTATAGGAGTTGCCACTAAGAGTCTTATTTCCCAATCTGGCGAAGACTGATCCCTAGGGCGCTTGTCCCGAAGGGCTAGCATTTGGGTTCACGACTTCTTTCCCAGTCATTGTGAAGATTTCGTATGTCAAGAATCAACAGAAAAGACGGGGGTACCCTTTTAGAACCGTGAAAGACGGAAGAGCTAGATGAGGATTTGAAATGAATTAGATTGGAAAAGCAAACGAAGCAAGAAGATTGCACTGGGAAGATTTTCGATTCCCGGCAATGGAACCACTGATGACGCCCTGTGAATCTGGGGTCACGGAGATGGAAATCCAATTTAGCTGTCTCTTGATCCTGATCACAACACAGACAAGAACACCGTTAAGACCAAGGCCGGGTTGGAATCCGGCTTAGGTCCTCGGGTGTGAGAGTAAGATCTCTGAGGAAAACCTAAGTAGAAAGCTTATGAAGGCCTTGTGTGTGTGAATAGGATAGAGCACGTACCTGGCCCTTGGGGGAGGATAGGAATATTTATATGAGTAGAAGGAGGAGGTAGGTTTAAGGTACTAACCGCCATCGTACCGGATGGACACGCGGCATATCGTCATTGGTTCGGCCAGGGGAGTGGCTGAGAACGTGGCGTGTTGTCAGGGAATCATGGTTCCACCACCAACCGTTATGGTATGTCAGGTACGAACAGGTAACGTCTGTTGTACGTTTGTGACAGCTGGATACTGCGGGCTCCGGCAGGAGGTTGAGTGATCAACACGGGACCCTTAGGATAGCGGGAGGCAGAGCCATCTTGGTCATGGTCATTAGGAAGCCCGGGGTTCTCGGGCTTGCTCGCATGCGGGCTGATCCGGTTCGGTGTAGTCGCACTCATTCGTACCGGCCTTGATCCAGGTCCGGTCCGGTCTGTGATGCTCGGTCTCATCATTAAGGATTTCTTCTATATTGATTATTCCGCTACGTCAGTTGGCATCAGAGCTGGTAAAAGCCTAGGATGACGACTAACCATGGCATAGAATATTTGTTGCTTTGCTAACATCTCATCTGGAACCTCAATCATATAGTCACGCTGTGAAATCGCTGGGGTGGCAATCTGCAATAAAAATTAGAAATTGATGCTTTGGAATGGAATGGTAATTGGGAAATTACTTACCACCCTCCAGGAAAGCGAGCTATTGGTAATAAATGGGTGTATAAGGTAAAATATAATGATGATGATTCTATTAAGCGTTTAAAGGATCTGCTTGTCGTTTGTGGTAATAAACAGACAGAAGGTGTGGATTACAATGAAACGTTCGTACTAATGGATAAATTAGTAAGTTTTCATACATTTTGTATGCTGCAGTTGCCAAAGGTTGAGCTCTTCACCAACTCAATGTCAATTATGGATTTTTATATGTCGATTTGCGTGAGGAGGTTTATATGCGTCTTCCCCAAGGTTTCTCAGTCACTTCCCTAAAAAGTTTGTCGACTTCGAAAATCCTTGTATGGCTTACAACAATCTCCGAGAAACTGGTTTGCCAAACTAGCTTTGGCACTCCGGTCCTTTAGGTTTGTTCAGTCACATTCTGATCATACTCTATTTATTACAAATGTGAGGTATTTTTGTCTCTCTTCGTATATGTTGACGATATTATCTTAGATGGTAACTCTGGACTTGCATGTGCTCGTTTAAAACAATATTTGAGGTCTTGTTTTCAAATTAAGGATCTTGGACCTCTGAATTATTTTCCATGCAGAAACTAGTCCCTTGGGGTGCAAACGTGTTATTTTTCATGTGGAGCAAAACTACGAACTTGCTCTCGCCAGCGGTCCCCTTCTCGATGATGCCACTCGTTACCACTGTATCGTGGGTCAATTGATTTATAATACTAAAAAATATAAATTTGAAACGGACAAATTCATTGCCATTTAGCCAAATTCGTTGCTAAATTGCTAAATGGCAACGACTTTGGTCGTCCCCAATCTTTGGTCGCTATCCGGTACCAAACGTGATCGTTGCCAAATAGCAACGGAAAAGTCGTTGCCATTTTGGATTGTCAGCTGACCAAAATTTGGCAACGACCATGTCGTTGGGAACTTATAACAATAGCAATGACCAAGTCGTTGCCAAACTTTAAAAAGTCTGTTGCCAATTTTTTTCTTTTCAATTAAAAAAATTATTCTCTAATTATATATTCAAATATTTAATTACAGAATAAATAATTATTATTGCTTAATAAATTTTATGATTAATTTTATCCATTAATATCAACTCTTTAATTATTTATATAATTAATCCACTGATTTTTACCCCCTCTCTAGCCTACAACCATCGCCTAACACCACCATCATCAACCCACCACTGTTGCCCACCACCATCATCAGCGCACCACTGTTGCCCACCACCACAACCACCATCAGGCCACCACCGTCTATATCGGCCCACCTTCAACCCGCCACCACAGACCACCATTTTCTTCATCATCAACACCACCACTTTCAACCATTTTCATCCCTGCCACCAACAAAAAACAAGAACAATTAAAAAAGTCATACCAAAATTCAAAAGTTACAAAAATTAGATAGCACATTCGAACTCACACACACCAGATCTACACACACACGAACACATATCATAGGCACCAGATCTACACACACACACACGAACACACACACACACACACACACCGGAGCTACAGACACGAACACACAGATCCATTTAGAGAGAGAGAGAGAGAAAAGGCGAGCTTGAGAGAGAGAGAGAAAAAAAAAAGCAAGCTTGAGAGAGAGGAAGAGGAGAAAGAAAGCGATGGACTTACCTGGATTTTAAGGAGGAGGCGGCAACGTTGGTGGAGACGTTTTCTATGGGGCTACGAAGATGGGGAATCGAAAGAAGAAGTGGGAAGGAGAAAAGATGGCTGGACATGGCGAGGACACGGCGAGGGGGTTCGGCGCCGTAAAGGAAGAGAAATGAAGAAACAGAGAGAGAAAGGGAGAGAGTGTGTGAGTGTGGGTGGGCAGCCTAAATGCAAAATGAACACAAGAGGGGAGGATATGTTTTTAGGGCTTTCAGTGAGTTAAATATGAGCCTTCGATAGTTTTCAATCAATGGTTGTGAGGGGTAGTTGGAAATATTTATGGTGATCCATGTGAATCTTTAATATCCAATGAGGGTGACACATGGCATGAAGCAGTATAAATTAATTACTACTCCCTCCGTCCCAGGTTAAGATTCTTACTTTGTTTTTTGGTATGTCCCATTTTAAGGTTCTTAGTTGTTTTATTATTTAAATGGCAAAGGAACTCATGCTCTAGTGTTTTGAGAACATTATCCAAGAGATACTTTGCATCATATATTAATCTAAGCATGCGTGTGCATGGAAATGGCAAAAGAGGACAGATTTATGGCATTTGAGGATGAGATGAAATCTTTGCATGGATGACTCAAAATCTAGCCAAGAAATGAACACACAACTATCATGAGACTATGAAAACATGATAAACTCCAGATATTAACATCAAAATCACCATTTATATAGCCACATTACAAGTTCTTTACATAGAAAACATGAAGAATGAAGGGGACCTAGTCACTAATTGACTAGGTGATGACCTGATTTCTTGTGTGAAAGGTGATGGGAGGAAATGATCATGTCTTGAATTATTGAGGATCAAAGCTAATGGCACCCAGGTAGCAGGAGTCGTATGGCTCTAGGAGGGGCATACTCCTCCCTACTAGCCGCACGGTGGTGGTGGTAATTTCAGCTCATTCTTTGCATGCCATTTGTCGATTTTTGATTCCTCCATGGGGGATGACTCACCCATTCTTGGCTACCATATGTCACGAGTTTGGAATGGTCTAACATGTTAGTGTTGGTGCCCTAGAAACGTTTATTTAAACGTTGTTTGTAATCATCTTATTCATATTAATAAAGAGATGTTTGATTATTATTGTTGTTCATGTTTACTTATAATAATCTCCGTCCCTAGTACTTGTGAAGCACTAGTATAAAGGCTAAATGATCATGGGATGATCATGTTAGATTTATGGGTACTTGTTTGGAACAAGGTACTGGACATGACCCGCTGTATGAGATTTATGTCATGGTCAATGTCATATATAGATCTCATATTAGTTATGTAATTTGAATCCTTAGAAGTGAAGTTATTATAGTCTTCCACTTGATGAACATTATGTTTGATATATTCAAACGCTACCTTTAACCAGGAAGTTATAAAGGGTATGATTGGCATATTCGGATTCACGTAGGGAAGAATAATAAGCTAAGTTTGATTTGTCCCTCTTCAGAGAGATGTCAAGCTTGGGCCCCTCGTAGAATGATGTTGATGAAATGTTTGGCCAAACTCAAGTGAATTGATTGGATCAATGTCATTTGGATTATCAACATATTCGGTATCGAGAAAGTATTGAACAATAAAAGTTGACTTGTTGACCATGACCTGTGTTCAATGACATCGTGGACAAAGGGATTGTGACATGTTCTATAAAGGAATGTGAACTTGTATATAGTTACACTATTTGGGTAGGTATGACGGTTTGCTAGAAGCTAATGATATATTATGGGTTTAGGTTTGAACCCATTGCCAACTTAGTGTAATCCTATAGGGTCACACAAAAATACAACAAATCATAAAGGACTTAAATGGAATTTTTGGTCGAAGGACCTTTGAGATATTTTAGGACTTTAGAGTAGAAAACTGGGAATCTGGGAAAAAGGGTAGGTCCGGGCGGACCTGGTTAAGGACCCGGGTGGAACACCTCAATGCCCTGGGCGGACTAAGTAAATGCCCCGGTCGGACCATGCCTGGATCCGGCTGGACCTACTTGCATACCCGGGCGGACCTAGTCCTGTTTCGACTTGGGTTTTTCCTATTCCGTTTTCTTGCGGGTTTTTCCCTCTAGTTGCTCTAATCATTCCATAAGTTTGTGTACGCCTCCAAAGAGTTTTTGAGAGAGTTATTTCTTGTTCTAAGAGATCCTTAGATTGATGAACAAGAACATAACATATTAATTCCATATAGTTCTTATAATTGTGAAAGCGTGTTTCACAATTCGGTCTAGCAACCAAGATCAAGTGTTCTTGATATTCGTTCGAAGGTGTGGATACCGATAGAGGGTGAAGCTTATCACCTCAATAGTTCGTGTTCAAGCTTTTTGTTCGTGATCAAGTTTCAAGTCTCCACCAAGATTCAAGGTTGCAAAATTAAAGGCATCATGGGTTAGTATTCTAGTATTCATTATGCATGTATTTGACTTAATCATATGAATGGATATATGGGCTTTGGGTTTCATGAAATTTTAAATGCTTAATTCCGCTGCGCATGTTATGAGAAAACCCAACAGTGGTATCAGAGTCCCGTTCATGTTGATTATTTCAATATATAATCATGTTGTGTGTATATAAATTGTTTATGTGCCTAGCATGATTTGAATATTGGGATTATGATGTTTATGTGGTCTATGCGTTTTATGTGGTTTATTGTTTTATAAACTTTAATCGCACTATTCAATCGCAATAAAAATTATGGTGGATTTAAAATTGTTTGAATTATCAATTTTTGATTGGATCAAAGTTTTGATAATCTAGAGATTCATGAATAAATGGTTTATTCAAGGTTTTTATGATCATGGTGATTGGATCACCAAGAACACCAAATCCTAATTAAATCGGGGAAAAACAATTTTGAGACAAATTTTGGAACTTTTAATTTTTTTCAGATTTTACAGAAGGTCCGACCGGACCTAGTCTGTGACCCGGTCGGACCCTTGGGTTTGGCGCGGGCGGGGCTAGGGTTTGGGTGTGGATCTTGGGGTTTAAATTTCCTATTTGTTTTAGTCTTGTGAATTCTAAGATTGGATCAATATTTGGATGGCTAGCCTACGTTCTCGAGACTGTGTTTCCCAAAATTGATCGCAATCAAAGATTCAAAGATAAAACGAAGTTAGAATTATGAAGAGT
The DNA here is from genome assembly GCA_026119855.1 of Campanula takesimana. Lineage (NCBI taxonomy): Eukaryota > Viridiplantae > Streptophyta > Magnoliopsida > Asterales > Campanulaceae > Campanula > Campanula takesimana. Next base: position 179,630 of record JAOWBW010000108.1, on the reverse strand, counting down.
TCATAATTGCTAAAATTGAAAAACAAAGTTCTTGATTCAAGTTTGGAGATCCATGTGGAATTGTGAATGCAATTGACCTACGTTCATCGAGACCATCTATTGCTTAGTTTCGGCCGCACTTCTTGTTGTCTTGATTTGGAGATGATAACCAAAGTTCAAATAGTCTCATTCTCATAATTATAGAGAAACTAATGACACATAAATATTATGCTTAAATTAATGGAGATTAATTAGGTGACTAAACTTGATACTCAACATGTTTATCTTATTTTCTCATAAATATGTTGCATGCTATATGGTGATGAACCTTCTTTGAAATTTTAAGTCCTTTTGCCATTCCATGATTAAAACACTTGTAAGTACATGAGTAATTTTGTGTGGGCTCGCCAAAGCGAGGTGCTTTGATTTTATTCATGTATGAGCAAGATGAGTGAATAAGAGTTTCCTATGCGTTTAAAACGGTTGGACTTAATTAGGCGTCAAAACAGTTTTGGGCCTAAGGCAAAGATGAGATTTAACATGCTTTTTGAAATTGGATTTGTTAAAGAATCTCAGAAAGGATCTAAGAGTATATGGGATATGATTGACATGTTTGTCTACCTAATTAATTTGATTTTGAGCGGTCCGCCAAAGCGGACTTGAAATTAAATTAAAGTTGGATCTTAGCCCATTTAAGTTATATTATACATTGGATGTATAAGAAGGTTATATAATTTAGTGGTAGTATTTTTTGGAAAAATACATTGTTTATTTCTTTAATGAAATTGGTACTTATAAATTTTGGAAATTTTGCATAATTGTAGATAATGACAACCAACACTCAATCAATTTCGTTGCGATCGATCCTTGAGAAGGATAAGCTTCAAGAGAATGGTACAAACTTCATGGATTGAATCCGAAGCCTAGGAATAGTTCTAAGGAAAGAAGATAAATTATACATTCTTGATGGGCCTATTCCTAATGAACCCGAAGCCAATGCCCCTAGGGCAGAGAGAGACAATCACAAGAAGCATTGTAATGATTCTAGAGATGTGAGTTGTCTTATGCTCGCGACTATGTGCTCAAAACTCCAACAAAGTTTTGAACATTTGGAAGCCTATGAGATAAGCGTGGAGTTGAGAGACATGTTTCAAGAGAAAGCTAGGCAAGAGAGGTATAAACCATTGTTGCATTCACTTCTTGCAAAATGAGTGAAGGGCAACAAGTGGGACCTCACATGCTTAAGATGAAAGGCTACATGGAGCATCTTGAGAAACTTGGCTATCCAATTTCATTGGAGTTAGCCACGGATCTCATTCTTAATTCATTGCCTAAGAGTTGTAATCACTTTGTGATGAACTATAACATGCATGGAATGGATAAGAATCTCTCCGAGTTGCATAATATGCTGAAAACTACGGAGATGAAGATAGTGGACAAAGGTTCTCCAGTTCTCATGGTTCATGATGGAAATGGGCCAAGTTCCAAAGGGAAGGGTAAGTCAAAGATTGCCAAACCCAAGATTAGCAAGGCAAAGGTTTCCAAGGCTATAGATGCAAAACCCGATGCATAAAAGGATGCAATTTGTTTCCATTGTCAAGAAATTGGTCATTGGAAATGTAATTGCAAGGCTTTTAAGGAAGAGCAAACGAAGAAGAAGAGCAGTGGGACTGCGTCGACTTCAGGTATCTATATGATAGATATACTCCTTTCTACCACTAGTTCCTGGGTATTGGGTACCGGATGTGGTTCTCACATTTGTTTAAATGTGCATGGACTAAAGAATAGGAGACTACTAAAAGAGGGTGAAGTAGACCTACGTGTGGGGAATGTATCAAGAGTTGTTGCATTGGCCGTAGGGACTTATGAAGTCACTTTACCTTCCGGTTTAATACTTGTTTTGAAAAATTGCTATTATGTACCGGATTTAAGTAGGAATATTATTTCAATTTCTTGTTTGGAATGAAGGTTTTAAATTTCTTATTGAGAATAAGAGATTTTCTATTTATTTAAATGATGTGCTTTATGGTATTGCAAATTCATTTAATGGCCTTTATGTCCTTGATGTCAAGAATAAAAATAATGAGAATGTCTATCATATAAATAAGAAATCTAAACCTAATGATGTAAATCATACTTATTTGTGGCATTACCGTCTTTGTCATAATAATGAGAAGCGTATCCCAAAACTCCATGGGGACGGTCTTTTGGGTTCATGTGACTTTGAGTCATATGATACTTGCGAGTCGTGTCTTCTTCGAAAAATGACAAAGACACCTTTTACCAAGTTGGGTGAAAGGACGAGCGACTTATTGGGGTTGATACATTCCGATGTATGCGGACCACTAAGTAGCAATGCAAGGGGAGGATTTCAATACTTCATAACCTTAACCAATGATTATAGTATATTTGGGTATGTTTACCTAATGAAACATAAAAGTGAAGTATTTGGGATATTTAGAATATTTCAAAATAAAGTAGAAAAACAACTTGGCAAAAGTATTAAGGCACTTCAATCGGATCGAGGTGGAGAATATTTAAGTCAAGAATTTGATGATCATCTAAAGAATTGTAAAATAGTTTCACAATTGACTCCACCCGGAACACCACAATGGAATAGTGTGTCCAAGAGGAGGAATCGAACTTTGTTGGACATGGTTCGATCAATGATGAGTCAAGTTGATCTTCCAATATCCTTTTGGTGTTATGCTCTAGAAACTGCTGCTTTCACACTAAATCGTGTTCCAAGTAAATCGATTCAAAAGACTCCATATGAGATGTGGAGTGGAAAGAAACCTAGTTTGTCTTTCATGAAGATTTGGGGTTGTGAAGTTTTTGTCAAAAGACGTGTCTCAGACAAACTTCCACACAAATCTGATAAATGTATTTTCATGAGATATCCTAAGGAAACAAAAGGATATTACTTTTACAACCGAATGGACAAAAAAGTTTTTGTTGCCCGAACTGGTGTCTTTCTAGAGAAAGAGTTTCTCTCCAAAGAAATCAGTGGGAGTAAAGTAAATCTCGAAGAGGTTCGAGTCCCAGAAAATGACATTCAACCGATAGTGGAACAAGAACAAGTCCCACAAGGAGTTGTGGAACCTGTTCAAGATACACAAGTAACTCGCAGATCTGGTAGCTTATGATCTGAGCCCGAGAGATATGGGTTTCTCGTAACGGATAGTAATGAGGTGGAGATCATTGAGAATGATGAACCGACCACCTACCAAGAGGCGATGTCTTCTCCTGATTCGGACAAGTGGCTTGAAGCCATGGAATCCGAATTACAATCCATGCATGATAATCAAGTTTGGAACTTGATTGATGCACCCGAAGGTGTAAAAACCATAGGATGCAAATGGGTCCTCAAGAAAAAGAATGAAATAGATGGGAAGGTGCATACTTACAAATCTAGGCTTGTAGCGAAAGGTTATAGGCAGATTCATGGTATTGACTATGATGAAACCTTTTCACCCGTAGCAATAATCAAGTGTATAAGAATTTTGATTGCCATAGCTGTATATTATGACTATGAGATATGGCAAATGGATGTCAAAACCACTTTCCTGATTGGAAACTTACAAGAGGATGACTATATGACACAACCTGAGGGTTTTGCACAAAATTCTAAAGTATACAAGTTGCAGAAATCCATTTATGGATTGAAGCAAACTTCTAGGAGTTGGAATCTCCATTTTGAAACAGTTTGGCTTCATCAAGAACGAAGATGAACCTTGTGTATACAAGAAGATGAGTGGGAGCATAGTGCTATTCCTTATTTTATATGTGGATGACATATTGCTTATTGGAAACGACATTCCTACACTTCAGTCTGTAAAGACTTGGTTGGGAAAGTGTTTCGCAATGAAAGATATGGGTGAAGCCGCATATGTCCTTGGCATTAAGATCTACAGAGATAGATCAAGGAAGCTAATTGGTTTAAGCCAAAGTACATACATTGACAAGGTCCTTAGAAGATTCCGCATGAAAAACTCTAAGAGAGGACAGTTGCTAGTGTTACATGGAGTTTCTCTAAAAAAGACTCAATGTTCTAAGACAAAAGATGAGCGGGAGAAAATGAGTGAGATTCCATATGCTTCGGTAATTGGATCCATCATGTATGCCATGATATGTACTAGGCCGGATGTATCTTATGCTTTGAGCATGACGAGTAGATATCAATCCGACCCCGGTGAAAATCGCTGGATGGCTGTAAAAGTGATTTTTAAGTACTTGAGAGGGACTAAAGATTCGTTTTTGATCTATGGAGGTATGGAAGATTATCTCGTTGTAAATGGTTACACGGATGCAAGCTTCCAAACCGACAGAGATGATAGTCGATCACAATCGGGTTTTGTGTTTATGTTAAATGATGGAGCTGTAAGCTGGAAGAGTTCCAAGCAGAGTACAGTCAATGATTCTACAACTGAAGCTGAGTATATTGCTACATCGGATGCTGCAAAGGAAGCTATTTGGATTACGAAGGTTATGACTTCGAGGTGCCTTTTCGTCCTTTGATTTACCATTTTTTGATTGTTTGAGAGTCGCCACCATGTTGTTGTCAGTACACGGACTGAGATATCTGGATTCGGGGGTTAAGTTATGAATTGGGAAGGTCAAGGAGCACCCAATTCACCCAATCTAGGATTGGTCTTGCTAAGAAATCATCATCATTGTTTCAAAATCATGCAAAATGTATGTAAAAAGAAAACAAACAAATAAATAATTACTTATTTATTTGGGATGTTGAATCATGTACTTCGAGACCATCTCCATGGATTGGAAAGGCTCTGGACTGATCCTTTAATGGAATCACACTACTTTAAAGACAAAGAAGGAGATGAGAAGATAGAAAACAAAGAGTTTTACCTAAGCGTTCTTCAATAATCCTATGGATGGCCTTGATTAAAGGCCTTGAATCTCCAATAAACTTGGCTTGAATGATGTTGTGGAGGCTTGAATTTCGTGGGTGAGGAAGAGGGACTGATTATGGGGACCTCTTTGAACAGATTTGGAGTGGTTTTTGGGTGAATGAGGATTCTAGAGGCTTTTTGGTTTAAGAACCTCCATATTTATGGGAGTTCTAGACCTAGGGTTTTGGCCAAGAAGGTAAGTTGTGATGGAAATCCAATACTTGATTCCCACAGAGGTATTTTTGGACTCTAAGATCATCCATTAGGTTTTCCTCGGATTGCTTAAGTGTTTGCCAAGAAAAGGGGTTAAGATCAACAAGGAAACTGACCAAAAACCCGACTATCAAGGGGGATGTCTCGTACGAGGCATCTCAGTGCTGGAATTCACTTTTTGCCCTCTGCAGTAGTTTTAATGTTCATTTTGGCCCCTGACTAACGGAGTCAGTCAAAAACTTAACAAAACATGTTCAACTTAACAAGTTTTGACCCAAATTAAAGGCGAGACACAGAAGTAGTGTGATCATAAATGAATGTCCAAAATGGGGTGTCTACAGAGCCCCTCGGCGATGATACGTATGGATGAAGTACCGTCGTCGTTAGAAAAGACGCCATTTTGAACTAGGGGTATGGTCGTGCTAAAAAGCTGCCTACGTATTCCTCGGAAGGAAATCAGACCAAACGTAGTTCGATTCTGAAAACACGCAAAAACTGAGGTTTAAGGTATTTCAAAAATCATTTTTGAAAACAATACTTGCGGTAAGTAAAGTTTAGAGTTTAGAGAGTACCCATACTGAGGAATCAATGGTCTTGACCCAATTCAGAATATACTCCTTTTTGTTGATGACGAACCGTCTCCAGTTGCAATCCATACTGAGGAATCAATCTCTTTGACTCCAATTCTGAACATGCCCTGTTGTTGATGACGAACTGTCTTCGATTTTGGAGACGCCAGTTACCCGGACCTTGCTTCTCCTTCCAACGAGGTTGCCTTATTCACCGGAAAATGTGAATCCTATGTTATTAACATACGTCTTGACACGCCCTAAGTCCCGGGATCCCCTAATAGAACCTCGAACCTGGTGCGCGTAACTAACAAGAAACAAGAAACTAACGGGAAACAGGAACAATACCTGTTAGAAACAAACTGACATGATATATATACTCAAGAGTAAGGAGCTAAGATAGCTCACAACGAGTTCTAGACCAAGAAAATTAAAACCAAACATGGTTACATACAGCGGAAGACATGCCTAGCACATAATCTGGCATCAAGAGATGTCTAGAGACAACAAGTACTACACAAGTCTACCCCAAACAAGCCCTGAGTTTAACAACTCATACAACATCGTCCTTACCAAAGTGAAAAAGGACACTAGTCTCAAACAAGAACATCCTGCGAAGTACGTTCCCAGCTATGTCGAGCCTCACTGCGTACTATCCCCTGCTTTCCTGGGGGGGGAACAAATAAAGGGTGAGATAAATCTCAGTAAGCTATTAACATGCAACTACATGACATGTTATCACGCAATTCCAATAGATACTCAAGTAATCATATATCAAGTATCATCAAGTAACAAGTATAGGAGAGGCTAAGCAAACTCTACAAGTAATCAAGCTCAAGATATGATCAGGTAACAAGTAGTCAAGTAGTGTGAGAGGCTAGACCAACTCACCAAGATGCACATAGGCCTATCACGTATCATTACCTGAATCCTTCCTTATTCCTCCCAAGAATACCATTGTTGTCGATGCTTGTATAGCTGAGGACAACCACGATCAAGATCAAGAGACTGCTATGCAGTATATAAGAAGACCCGGTAACCAGTGTCATTCCCAAGAACAAGATTCACGGGGTGTTCACGAGTTAGCATTCAACTTATATCAGGCGTATTGCTCCAATATAGGATGCTAAGCCCTTACTATGGCCAGTAGTAAGGGAAAACCGACCGAATGCATAGACCCACGATTATCACTTATGCCCCAGCCCTCGCAATAAGCGTGAACCTATACACCCCTCTGAACCAAATAAGACAGCTGGACTCACACGAGAATGCACAAGTAGATGTTTACTTGAACTATGAGAATAGAACTAAGTCCCATATTAGTGGACCAGTCTTTATGCACCATGTAATCACGTACCATGTGCTCACGAGAATATGCACCATGTAATCATGTATCATGTGCTCACGAGAATACAAGTATACGTACGCAATCATTGCGAAGACAAATCAATCTAACAATGGCACGTAGAGTGTCCAAATAACACGGTCAATCCAAGTTAGAGTCTATTAATAACAGACCTCAAACAAGTAGTAGGGTATATCATTCTATATCACTTTGTCACATGCCAAGTTTGCACGTACATATTCATATCATGTTTAACACATTAAAGTGTCTATCACGATACCCTTACTATCAAATAGAGCCCAATACCCTAGACTCTAAACACGTAGTAGAATAGGTCACATCATACCTAGTCACAGTCATATCTCACGCAGATGTATCGTTAATAATCGAATACATTTTCCCAACACATATTGTGTTCTGTAGTTATTCTTATTAACTTAAATCGTAGTATTCACGATTATATGAATTATCTTCATATTACACTAGTCCCTATTTTCTTTAGGAACCATTTCAAGACAAGATATCTTCTTTATTCTTTATATACTTCATTGAGTATATACACGATTAAAACCAATCACTAGCACTTTAGTGTTTGTTCATAACACTCACAATATACACGTATCAAATTCAAATGTGTAGTAGAGTTAATCATTCTCTATCTAGTTCCATATCCCAACTCATTTGGTTATTCATACCATGTATCAAGTAATTAAGAAGCCACATTCTATCAAGTAATTATATGCAAAATTTACATATACACATCAAGGATCTTTCAAGTTTATTACCATACACATATATTGGTGTGAAAGCACGTACAAGATTTTATAATCTTATATTCAAATCTTAATCCAATTATTTGGATGTTCAAGTCATGTACAAGATTTTATTGTCTTATACTTCAAGTTACTGTCTCAACTTAAGACATTCAAGACATTCAATACATTCAAGACATTCAGGACATTCAAGACATTCAAGACATTCAAGACATTCAAGACATATACAAGATTTTATCATCATATATCCAAGTTCTCAATCCATTTCTTTGGATGGTTAAACATGTACAAGAGTTAATTATCTTATACTTCAAGTTCAAGCTAGGAAGATGAATTATACATCTTTCACGTATTATTTTCCAAATCCTTTCCTTAGGACATTCAAGCTCAAGACATTAGTTGGTGCCCCTAAGGTACACAAACATTAACTTCAAGACACATAAAAGAGTTACTACTCTTATGAATACGTGTGTTTGAATTTGGGATATTCATAGCAACATTAAAATTATGAGAGTCGCCACGCCGTTTTAATTATAGCCAAAACATTGAGAAAAGCATGTTAATGGGTTCGGGGGTCAAATTACAACAAGATAAGAATATTCACGTTATCACTCCTATTGCCCGAATTGATCGGTCTTTCTATCATGATGCGGTGTATGTAGTGTGTTAGTGATTGAGACCGGATCCGAAGATTGTCTACGTTCCTCTCATTGTGAGAAGCTCAGGTCAGCGTAGTTCGAGAAGAATTTAGAATAGGCAGAAGAATCGGGATCATGCATAATGAGGGGGGAATTACCTAAAGATTAGGGTTTAGAAGTAGTTCCTAGATCATCCTTGGGTTGATGAACCCTAGATCATCATCGGCTATGAAATAACATGTTAACATGAAGATCGCAACCCTAAATATAGCATAAATAAGGTTTTAATCTAAGAACATGATGAACATATGAAGAACATATTATGAACATATGAATGTCATGAAGAAAATATGAATAAAGATGTTAGGAACATGATTATTATGAAGAACACATGAATAAACATATTAAGAATATGAATATTATGGATCTAAATTAATAATATGGCAAGAACATGAAGAAAAAGTTAGAAAACTTACCTTTGTTGGCAAGAAATAACCTTGGATCTTCTTGGGATTCTTGAGGGTGTTTTTGGAGGCTTGAATGACTTGATTTGGGAGCAAAATCGTCCCTTAAGAGCTCTCAAATTCGGATCCCCCAATTATGAGGCAAGGGAGGTCTTTAAATAGGAAACTGATGGAGAGATCTGACGGTCCAGATCATCCGGGGCGGATGTGGCCGCGTGGCCAAGATGGAGGGCGGCGGCGATGTTGGACGCGTGGCCAAGGTTGGAGCTTGGGAGAATGTGGCCGCGTGGCCATCATTCCTTGCTGACTTAATTATTAAGCTAGGGTTTTGCATGTTTTATGGAAACCCTATTTTGGCCATCTTTAAGATATTCTAGAACAATGAGGTATATTTTGGGAATCCGGGACAAGTCTTTGCAAGGTTTGTAATTCCTATAAAGTCCTTGTGTATTTGGGAAATCACTAATAAACTCATTTTCAAATCGGGTACTAACAGTAGCCCCTCGGCGACGCTTCTTGCAAGGCAATGGAGGGTCGACGATAAAAATAGGAACCGTTCTGAAACATGAGTTTCAAAACAGAGGAAAGGTAAGGGAACGGCTGAACCTTGGCAGGCGACCTACGTATCCGCGGGGGAATCAAGCCAAACGTAGTTCAAATCTGATGGGAAATTGGGAATGACTGTCCTCTGATGGGGAGCAACGTCTTCTGCTGGGGAAAATGCACCTGCTGGGGATTATAGATGACCGCGTCGGTCGGGTGGCTAAACCTTTTCAGGTTTCCTACGTATCCTCAGAGGAATCAAGCCGGTCGTAGTTCAGAGATGTTGGGGAAATAAACGAGACATTGGACTTCTGCTAGGGATAACAAACCTACGGACACTATCCTGTATGAAGAACGAACATTCGTAAGCAATGAAATCATTTGGGGAAATGAGGTAAGAGGGAAAATGGGACAATAAAGACTACGTCGTCTAAATAATCCCAGGATGGAATAATAAGCGCTGGGGTAAACGCAATCAGGACCGCCCGGGTTCCTGCCAATGGCGCTAAAATAATAGATGCTGGATCTCTCGCAAACAGAAACGCCGAGGCTTCTGCCAATCGCGATCGATCTAGGATGCGTATGTCATAGAGGCGCCGAAGTCTCTACAACCATACGAATCCTAAGCAAATATTAGGAAATGCTAAAATAATAGATGCTGGATCTCTCGCAAACAGAAACGCCGAGGCTTCTGCCAATCGCGATCGATCTAGGATGCGTATGTCATAGAGGCGCCGAAGTCTCTACAACCATACGAATCCTAAGTCATAGAGGCGCCGAAGTCTCTACAACCATACGAATCCTAAGCAAATATTCGGTGAAGAATGGAAATTTTAAGAGGCTTCCCGTACCCAAAAATAACGAACATCAGTCAAAATAGCGTTAAGGGCACCTACAATGGATGAAACAGGTCAGGGGTAAAAATGGGATTTTACATGCGGAGGCAAAGATGATGGATCGTTATTAAGTCGCAAACGGGATGAACTCTCAAGGAGTCAAGAAGGTGATAGACTCTCAGGGAATCGCAGAAGTGATGGATTCTTAGGGAGTCGCAAAGGTGATGGACTCTCCGGGAGTCGCCAAGGTAAAGGACTCTTTGGTGAGCAAAGGACGACCACGGAAAGCGTAATGTTTAGGATCCGCTTACCCTAAATTAGGAGGAATACATAATATGAGGCTACGAACCATTAAGATGAAGGTATTAGGTAAGGGACATTTTGCTTGGTTGCTTAGGGTAGGACCTAAGGCTTCTAAGGAAAGGGGATGGGTAGCCTCTTAGCCTTGAGATAAGGATGCAAAAGATGTTACGGTTGTTTAGACTTGGGATTGTGTCTTGGATACAATGTGGGTTTCCTAGGCTTACGGGCTAGGGTTTGGAGAGAATGCGACTACCTAGGCTCGAGGCTAGGGTTCGGAGAGAATATGGAAAGGCTATTGTATCCTAGGCATAAGACTAGCGGGGGATTGAGATTATAAATTTCCTAGGTTTCGAGACTAGGGCTTCGGGAATTTGGAAAGGATGTTGCACACAGGGCTTTGGAAATTCCCTAGAACTTGGGCTAGGGTTAAAGAGGATGGTGCTTCCTAGGCTTGAGACTAGGGTTTGGAGAGAATGCAGATTCCTAGGTTTGGGGCTAGGGTTTGGAGAGGTTGAGGTTTGGGAACTTCCTAGATGTTAGGGTTTCGAATAAGGGTTTGGAAACTGGTGTTTAAGGACCATGACTCTCCTAGGTTTGGGACTAGGGTTTAGAAATATCCTAGGCTTCGAGGCTAGGGCTTAGAGTTGTGGTAGGTTCAGAGGTTGGAAAGGCGTTGGATTTAGACCTAAGGCTGGGAGTTGAAAGGGTTGTGACTTCCTAGGCTTGAGACCATGGACCATTGGGAAGAGGGATTGCTTTTGTGGAAGGTCCACTAAGCTTGATGTTAGGGTTCACCATTTTCCGGGATTGGTGACTATGGCTTGGAAAGGTTCATGGTAACCTAGGCTTTAGGCTAGGTTTTAAGGCTAAGGACTGTAAACTTCCTACGTTTTGAGACTAAGGTGAAGGAGTTTTCTAGGTCTAGGACTGGGGTTTGAAGGGAATGTTGAATCCTAGGCTTGATGATAGAGTTTAAATAGGATAATTTCTACCTAGGCTTGAGGCTAGGGCTTTAGAAAGAGTGCGACTACCTAGGCTCGAGGCTGGGGTTTAGAACGAATGCGACTACCTAGGCTCGAGGCTAGGGTTTTAGAAAGAGTGCGACTACCTAAGCTTGAGGCTAGGGTTTGGAGCGAATGCGACTACCTAGGCTCGAGGCTAGGGTTTAGAGTGAATGCGACTACCTAGGCCGAGGCTAGGGTTTTAGAAAGAGTCCGACTACCTAAGCTTGAGGATAGGGTTTGGAGCGAATACGACTACCTAGGCTCGAGGCTAGGGTTTAGAGTGAATGCGACTACCTAGGCTCGAGGCTAGGGTTTAGAGCGAATGCGGCTTCCTAGGCTTAAGGCTAGGGTTGATTGAGTTTTGGACAGGGCATTATATCCTAGGTTTTGGACTAGGGTTCAATAAAACGGAGAATTGAGATTGTAAATTTCCTAGGTTTCGAGACTAGGGTTTCGGGAATTTGGAAATGATGTTGCATACGGGGCATTGGAAATTCCCTAGAACTTGGGCTAGGGTTAAAAAGGATGTTGCCACCTAGGCTTGAGGCAAGGGTTGAGAGAATGTGATTACCTAGGTTTAAGGCTAGGCTTCGGATAGAAGGTGACTACCTAGGCTTGAGGCTAGGGTTTAGAGAGAAGGCGATTACCTAGGTTTGTGACTAGGGTTTAGAGGGAATGCGATTACCTAGGTTTAAAGCTAGGCTTTGAATAGAAGGTGACTATCTAGGCTTGAGGCTAGGGTTTGGAGATAGTGTGACTACTTAGGCTTAAGGCTAGGATTTGGTGACCGAAAGCATTTGAAGGTTTGTCTTGGTTTAGACCGAGCAAGTTTGAGGTCTAAGAGTGTTGCGGTTTGGGGCAGGTGAGCTTAATACCTCTTGGATGGATAGGCTCGATAGGTTAGACCTAGGCTAGAGTGCTAGGGTTTAGCTAGGGTAAGACTCAGACATGTGTTAAGGAGACCGGGGCCTAATGGAATGGTAGGCGTGAGATCTAGGAGATTGAAGGCTAGGCAGGGTAGCATTGGGACATAAGGCTTTCAAGCGGGTAAGTCTTTTGTCCTAGAGAAACCGCGTTATGGGTTAGGACCAAGCAGGCTTGAGGTCGGCCAAGGAGCAACGGATTGGGATTGGATGATCCTAGTACCTAATACGCATGTCGTGCTTGGATCCTAGAGTGTTTGAAAGTTTAGGCTAGGTGCGAACCATAGGTGCGGGAAATGGTTTTGGATATATGACCATGTTGGCGCTTTAGGTAAAGGGATTGAGTGTCCAAGACTTTGCTTGAGTACAATAGGTACCTAAGTTGAATTGGGTATGCTTAGGTCCTAAGTTTGTCTCAGAGGTCATTGCGCGTGACCAAGCTCGTTCGGCGATTGCGAAGGTGGGTTTGGTATGGGACCAAAGGTGTTAAGCGCACGATTTTTGACTGGACGGGTTTTGATATCTTTATGGCATATCACGGTACACGGGAGGTCCTATGCGTTCGAGCACGTTTGAGGTTTGGACTCGTGGGGAAGAAAGGTTTGAGATCCATGGAGTTCAAGGGTGGACCTTGTAGGTGGCGAGGTTTGGACTCGGCTCGGATTAAGTAGGTTAAAGACCTAAGGGGTTGAAGGTCAGACTAGGAAGTCTTTTGAAGCTAAGGAGTGACACTAGGTTTAAGAGTGGCAGGGCCATGGTTTGGGTATGACGGTAGGCGTAGATGGCATTGTTTTGGTTGTACCGAGCAGGCTTGGGAACTAAAGAGTTCTAAGGGTCGACATCTAAGGTTATAGACCTAGAGGGTAGACATTTTTGTGATCTAAAGGGTTTAGGAGTTGAGACCTAAAGTGTGGATCGGATATGCTAGAGACCTACAAGGTAGGCGCTTGGTAGACTTGAATGGACTTGGGATCTAAGGGATCGTTCAATAGGTTAGACTGGGTAGACCTAAGAGGTTGGACCTAAGAGGATAAGGGAGACATAGTCTGGACAAGGTAAGGATGAATATATATTGGTAGGTTTGGGATCTAAGAGATCAGGTAGACTCGAGACCGGTAGGTCCGGGACCTAATGGGTCATTCTAAGGATATGGATTCGGTAGACTGGTTTAAGACCTAAGGTTTTGAATCAGGTAAGATTGGGATGTAGAGAGTTGAGGGTTTAGGCCTAGGGGTTCCCTAAAGTGTAGGAGATAGGGTAAAGGTCCGAGTCAACTCAAGAATCATGGAGATGGGTCTCAGATGGATCGAGGATGTTTTTACAATTTCGTGGAGACCGAGAGTGCGGGTTTATAAACAAAGTGTCAGGGAAGAGAATACTTTTGAAAGTGTTATGATTTTATAAAGATGCCTTATAATTAGTTATGATTCTAACAAATTCAAAGTGTTCGTCATGTGCAGAGTTTGACAATGAGGGGTACATCCTTGTTGAAGCCTCGGTATTCTTTGGGAAACCACATAGTCGACCCATTCCATTGGGGATTATCTAATTTGGTGAGCGGGCACCCTTCCTCCTTTGAGAAATCCTACGTCGAGCTTGATGATGAGGGATGCCCTTCTTCTAAGTATGTGCTTGTCGAAGCCTCGATATTCTCCGAGAAACCACATAGTCGACCCATTCTGTTGGGGAAGCCCTAGTTCGATAAGGGTGTAGAGCGGGGTATCCTACCTCCTTTAAGACGCACCCTTTTTTCTGCCTAGACCGCCCTTGCGGGTTTTCAATCTAGCGGGCATCTCTTTTGCGTCATCATTTTTTTATTTTATTTTATTTTTATTTTTTTTTTGAAATCATTCATTCGACTCAAAAAAGGAAAAAAGAATTGTTTGAAAACATGCGGGGGCATTTTGGGGAGAGTGAGAGAGAGATAGATAGTACTCACATTTTGACGTTTTGGGCAACTGAGTGTATATATGTACAAAAGGGAGGAAGCCCCTGCTTGACAGAAAGTAAGTGTTTAGCTCTTTCCTAGATTGTAGAACGGAAAACTTGTCGAGACATTTGAAAATTGTTTTATTCAAGATTCTCATTTGATTGCTCGAGAATGGACCTCGTTGATTAGTTATGCATCTTATGATTATGTTTTACACGAGTAGTCTCGAAATAATAAATGTTTTGATCAATTGTGAGTGAAGAAGTCAGGAGTAGAAATATGGGGCAAGAGAGAAGAGAAGGAAAATTGGCTACGAGGTGGGTTGTGTATATTTTGGACCGGACCCTAAGGTTTCCTACGTTCTCCTCAAGGTGAGAAGCTTAGGTCCGCGTGTAGATACCCCGGGGAACCACGGCTTTAGGCTCGAGCGGTGAATTATCCTAGGATGTCTAACTTGTTTTAGATTGTTTAGAGTCGCCACCTATGTTTTGAGGAACATAAGAAAAACCTATTGATTATAGCCTAAGTTTGATTAAGAAAAACAGAGATTCTTTGTTTTGAGGTTCGGGGGTTAGATTACGAGATGGGAAGTACCAAAACACCCATCTCGCCCAACTAAAGTTGGTCTTGCTTGGTCAAAATCTACATGAATAATAACGTTCTTCTTCTTCTTATTTAAGTCATAAAAAAGAGGGGGGGTTAAAATAGAGTTTGGAATGTAGGAGATAACTCCTTAACCAACCTCAATGAGATGAGGTGGTCATTAGAGTCATGTCCCAAAATGATTTGGGTGATTGCACATTTGATTAGAGTAAAAAGAGAGAGAGGAGATGAAGTAGAAAAGAAAGGAAAAGATGGACTTTTACCTACAATTTGAAGAACTTCAAATATTGCTTAATGAGATCCTTGGAGAACCTTTAGAAAGTGATTTTGGTATAGTTTTTGTAAGTTCAATTTTCCGGTCCTTGAAAATGGAGGTAAAGGGAGGTTTTTATAGGTGAAAGACGGGTGTTTTTGGTGCCAAAACTCAGTCACCAAGAAATCCTTCCCTGGCAAAATTCTGTAAATTGAGCAAGGGAGAGAATCCTGGCAAGAAATCTGTAACTGACGCCCAGAGGCGCGCGCTTCCTGCTTTGAGGGCGGGAGGCGCGCGCGCCTGACTCCTCCTGTCGGAGGCGCGCGACTCAGAGAAGGCAATTTTGACAGAATGGACTAGAAAGTCAGCCCTGTCATTCAGTTTAGTCCCTGGACTTAACGAAGTCAGTCAGGAACTTAACGGAAGTGACAGAAACTAACGAGAAATACTTAAAATAGGGAGAAACACAAGATCAAATGTGCAATCGGGGTGAGCGGTCCAAGGCGGGGTGTCTACAGAGCCCCTCGGCGACGTGGATTGCAAAGCAAAACGCGTCGACGAAAGTTAAAAACACCCACCGAGGACATCACCAAGAAAAAGGCAAAGACTCGATGAAACTAAGAATTTGAAGTTGCGAGAGAGAGTGTTGCGCTCCCTGTGTGAGCGGCTTTTGTTGATAGAGGGGTGGCATGATTCGTTAGGTGAACCTGCCGGCTGAATATCTTGAATGAGGCCGTTAGTGAACCATTTGAACGAGGCCGTTAGTGAACCTTTGAGGACGAATCCGTTAGTGAAATCCGTTGATGAGGCCGTTAGTGAACCTTTGAGGATGAATCCGTTAGTGAAATCCGTTGATGAGGCCGTTAGTGAACCTTTGAGGACGAATCCGTTAGTGAAATCAGTAGATGAGGCCGTTAGTGAACCTTTGAGGACGGATCCGTTAGTGAAATCCGTTGATGAGGCCGTTAGTGAACCTTTGAGGACGAATCCGTTAGTCAAATTCGTTGATGAGGCCGTTAGTGAACCTTTGAGGACGAACCCGTTAGTGAAATCCGTTGATGAGGCCGTTAGTGAACCTTTGAGGACGAATCCGTTAGTGAAATTCGTTGATGAGGCCGTTAGTGAACCTTTGAGGACGAACCCGTTAGTGAAATCCGTTGATGAGGCCGTTAGTGAACCTTTGAGGACGAATCCGTTAGTGAAATTCGTTGATGAGGCCGTTAGTGAACCTTTGAGGACGAACCCGTTAGTGAAATCCGTTGATGAGGCCGTTAGTGAACCTTTGAGGATGAATCCGTTAGTGAAATCCGTTGATGAGGCCGCTAGTGAACCTTTGAGGACGAATCCGTTAGTGAAATGCGTTGATGAGGCCGTTAGTGAACCTTTGAGGACGAATCCGTTAGTGAAATTCGTTGATGAGGCCGTTAGTGAACCTTTAGAGACGAATCCGTTAGTGAAATCTATTGATGAAATATTGCTTTGGAGTCTCGTGCCACTTGGAGTCACACTTGACTTCTTTTTGAATTGTGTGGTGCGGGTACAGTTGACCGCGACCAGAAAAATGTTCCTGCTGGGGATGAAATGTTTAGATTGACTCTTGAGGGGGTATGGCACCCGTGACAGAACTTAGGGAGTTCAGAATCTGTGGGTGGACAACCTACTTTTGAGTGGGAGTTTCTATCCTATTTCCAATTTTTGACATGCCTTAAGGGCGGACCAGAAGAAGGTGTGCCCAACTGGGTGTCCGAGGACAGGGTCTGCGTCTTGATTTAGGCAGGAGATCTCTGACAAGACCCTTTTCTGAAGTGATCTAGACTTGGGAGGCGCGCTCTTTCCTTTGTGGGCTTGGGACGCGCGCGCATTTCAGCCCGCTGGCGGGTGGCGCGCGCGTCTGGGAGGCGAAATTCCGGGCTTGACATTGCTGGCCAAAAGAAACCCCAACAGCGATAATATCATCTTCTGTTCGACCACTGACTCTCACAGCTCCTTTCTGCCATTTTTGAACATCATATTATTGCTCAACTTGCTTGTGATCAACATTTCCATGGCTTCCAATTCTTTTGTTCTTGATGCCAAGGTTGTTGGTGGTTATGAAAAGTACTTGGGCACTTTCGTGTATTCCTTTAAGACCCATCCCAAGAAGGCCTTCATCAAAGACTTCGGGTTCCGAATTCTTTTCACTTTGCGGACGTTGAAGCCGGATTGGAATTTGTTGAGAGCTGCCGCGGCTTTCTGGGATTGTGACAGCCATACCTTCAACTTTTTGGCTAATGAAATGGTGCGACTGTTGATGATTTCGGGGCCATCCTCGGCATGCCTTTGGCCGATCGGATTGCCGTCCCTAAATATCACCGTGGTTCCATTGACTCTTGGGTTGAGTTGCTGAATCTCCCTGTTGAGGACGTGAGGAAGATATTGTACGGTACTGTGGTTGACATAACTGAGTTGCCGATGTTCTTCAGTTTACACTCAGAGGATCCGGTGGTTCAATCTTTCAAGAGGAATGCCATGGCCGCTTGTCTCTTTAGTGAAGTACTGTTTGTTGCACCCTTCGGGACTGCGGATGCGCATTTGGCTAAGATTATTTTGCAAGCCAAGGAGCAACAATTTAGTATAATCCCTCTTATCGTAGAGGAGACGTTGCACGGCCTTAATGAGTTACATGGGACGGGCAAGATGTGTCGGGGAAGCCCTTTGCTCTTGACCATATGGCTTCGGGAACACTTCAAGATTTATTCCTCGGATGGTGATTTGTCTCCCTTTGCTGTTCATAGGAGGAAGCTGTTGATCCGGGATTTATCTGAAGATGGTTGGAAGAAATTCTTTGCCTCTCGGGTGACCGTTGATATGAGTGGTGTCCTCCTTCGTGGGGTCTTCGTCCTTTTGTGGAATGGACTCTTGGTTTTCAGCACATGGTTGTACCCGGCTTGAGAGATTCTTCATTTTACCAGCCAGAGCAGGTTCTGCGGCAGTTTGGTCGCCAATAGATCATTCCTTTTCCGAGGGACGGAGTGCTTCGTCCAGTTGCTTACATGGGTCCTGACTTTTCGAGTGAGCTTCAGTTGGCTTGGGGAGATGACCGCAACCGTTGGGCTTTTGCTCCTCTACATCGGGGAGTGTCTTCCTTCCTGAGAGCTACTTGGATTATTTATTTGGCACCCTTTACCGTGGCATCACTTGGGTTGATGTGCTTCGCGCCGAGTTGTTGGGAAAGGGTTTTGAGCCTAGCAGCACTTTGAGATATAAGGAGGCTGCTGCTGATTCGAGTAACATTCTGGCTGACCCTTTCGGTACTCCTTTGGATGATTTTATGCTAGGACGACGTGCCGCAATACAGAAGGTTTCGGTGCGTATTAGTGCTCCTCCGTTACCCAAGAAGAAAAGGATTGAGAGACGATCGGGTGGTCCTTTGAAGGCTAGAGAAAATTGGACTTTTCTTAGTACCCTAAGAGATTGCAATTTAGACCACTTTGTTTTAGGATTTAATGTTTTGATGTATTTTGTTGCTCAATAAATCCGTTGTAATGGTTTGAATAATTCATTGAATGAATAAAAATTGCATTTTGTTATTTGAAGTGAATTGGGTATTTTTGATATGTTTTAGACCGCACCCGAAGGTTGCCACGTTCCTCCAGTTAGGTGGCTCAGGTCTCCGTAGTTCAAACAAACAAAGACCATTTTTTTTTTTTTTTTTTGTGTGTGCACCCTGTTTTTTGCCTAGACCGCCCTTTCGGGTTTCAATCTAGCGGGCTTCTTTTTTTGCACGTGCTCTAATTTTTGCCTAGGCCGCCCTTGCGGGTTCCAACCTAGCGAGCGATTTTTTTTTTTTTTAATGGTCTTTGTTTATAAGCGTAGAACCTTTTGAGCTTGTCGAGGTTGACCTCCTTTGGCAGCTGGTCACCATCTAAATCCACGAGCCGGACTGCACCGCCGCTTAGTATCTTTTTGACCACGTACGGACCGATCCATCGGGGTCCCCATTTCCCAGGGGATTCATGGCATTAGGAGGATGTTGTCTTAAGACCAAATCTCCCACATTGATGTTTCGAGGCTTCACCTTTTTGTTGAAAGCTCTTGCCATCCTTTGCTGATATGCCCTCGTGCGTTCGAGTGCTCTTAACCTTTTCTCGTCGAGCAAGGCTAGCTGTTCATATCGACTTTGCATCCAGTCGACCTCGTTGACTTGATTCTCGAGGAGGACCCGTAGAGATGGGACTTCGAGTTCGATTGGGAGTACGGCTTCAGAACCATAGACTAATGCATACGGAGTTTCTCCTGTCGCTGACCGTATTGATGTGCGGTAGCCCCACAATGCTAAAGGTAGCTTCTCGGATGCCTTCCCTTTCTGTTGAGGCCATTTTTCTTGACGATGGTCTTGATGGTCTTATTTGCTGCTTCAACCGTGCCATTTGCTTGGGGATAGTAAGGAGATGATTTGTGTTGGTGATCTTGTATTCTACCAAAAGTGCATCCATTTCCTTCTCAAAGTGAGAGCCGTTGTCGGAAATGATTTCATGAGGCACGCCGTATCGGCACATGA